>CM038796.1:74262385-74427090 GCA_021764765.1 Vicia sativa | reverse complement strand
TGCATCTCCATAACACGTACAGGCACGATGCTTCACTGCTACACGATTACTCAGCTTGCAACATCTGCTTCAAGGATCTTCAAGGATGTCCCACCATAAGAGCAGACATTCAACGATTGTTAGATATCGGTGACCTACAGATCTACAGAAACAGAGATGACCATGACGTAAATACAGTAGGGCATTTTCCGCATGAGCTTTTAGTCTCAGATATCAACTCGGAAAATCCCGAAGTAAACGTTATCATCCCCTGTTTCAATGTACCCAAGCATGTGGAGATTGAATACAATGGTTCCAATATTCCAGGGTCTCCTTTGGTGATTTGCCTACCCGGTCCTGTTTCATACAGTTCTACCAAAGCAATTCCTTACCAATACAATGCAACTATGATAGAGGATGGGAAGGAGAAACCCATGCTAACTCTTCCAGCTAATGTCAATATAACCGAGATAGGACGAGTAACCAAGTGATTTAGTACACACCTGCTGCCACCAAGACCAGCTACCGTTCCTATTGCTAGACGAAATCCAGTTAACATATCTCCCGAGAATCCCACAATGATTCCCGATGTTAATCCAAGCACAAATGTTGGTCCTCCTGATGGAACCAATGCCAACACAGATTTTGACGAGATACTGAAGTTAATCAAGAAAAGCGAATACCGAGTCGTGGATCAGCTGGTGCAGACTCCCTCCAAGATTTTAATAATGTCTCTACTCCTCAACTCCGAAGCTCACCGAGAAGCTTTAATGAAGGTACTAGACCAAGCTTATGTAGACCACGATGTGACTACAGACCAATTTGGAGGTATTGTCGCCAACATAACAGCTTGTAATAATCTAAGTTTCAGTGATGAGGAACTTCCAAAAGAAGGGAAAGATCACAACTTGGCCTTGCACATCTCAATGATTTGTCAATCAGATTCCCTGTCCAATGTATTGGTAGATACTGGTTCATCTTTGAACGTAATGCCAAAAACGATACCGCTGCTTGGCTTACAAAGGACACCAATGAAGTTCAATGACATAGTAGTGAGCTTTGACGGATCACGGAAGTCGCTTATGGGGAAGTAGATCTCCGATGACATTGGACCGCATACTTTCCAAATCACTTTCCAGGTCATGGACGTACCAGCGTTTACAGTTGTTAGGGAAGGCCTTGATCCACAAGCAGGAGCAGCAGTGACATCTACTCTCCATCAAACTAAAATTCGTGCAAATGGAAGTTGGTGACCATCGGTGAACAAGCTTTTCTTATAAGCCATTTGTTCTTTCTTCATCAAGCAGACTAATGAGCGTTGAAGAGATATAGTTCGGAACATCATTGAAGATGAATCTACCAGCAAAAACATATCATCTATCTCTTCGTAAAGAAAGCGCCGTATAGTAAAAGATGGCAATGTCAAGGTTGGGACAAGTAATCAAACCTGCCAAAATGAGACAAAAAGCGGACTCGGGTTTGCACCGTATTTCAAAGACAAGCAAAAGGATGAGCACTTCGTCCAATCAAAGTATTCAACAGTGGGGGTTTCTTAAACCCTGTTCTTCAAGAAGTTAACGTTGTTACCATTGAAGAGGATGAAGATGATTCCTCTAGTTCTGAAGAGTGGAGCACTTATCTGAACAGCCCTGAATATGTGTCTCAGGAAGAATTCCACGCACTGTACTATCCTCCGACTGATCAATTCAAAGACATGTCCCTGCAAAAGCATGAGAATTCACCTGTCCCTTCTGAAGTTTGGGATGCCTTGGGAGAACCAAGCGGCAAATTTGATTACATGGTGAAATATATTGCGCCAGAAAGCTCGAGAATCAGAATTGAAGATATCCAGCCCACTGGATGGGGTGATTCTTTTGAGTATCCTAGTCAACCAGAGGAAGCGTACCTGTCTAATCAGCCAATCGAAGTTCCTAATGAAGACTTCTGCTTTAACGCGCCAGTAGAGTCTGTTAAATCAGATCCTGATTACCACTACATCAACGTAATCACTGAAGATCAGGGGTTTGATTCAGGATACGAAGTGGAAAGTGTCGCCGATAATGAGTCTCTTCACTCAAATGATTGGAGGGTACATCCCCAGAATTTTACACAGAGGTCGATGGAAAGCACATATGCTGCATCCCATACTTCCCGATCTATTCATCAAGCTGAAGAAGACTGCTTTAGCAGCACAAAAGGCAAGGTCCGTCGTCCAGAATCTTCAAAGCCTGCTCGACCAACGACCAAAGTTTACTCAAGGGTTAAACCAAGTGGAAAATTACCCGAGTACCTCGACTTCCAAGGAGTTCGCCACTACTGGAAACCTGTTGAAGTTCGGACTAACGCTCCTAGTCCTAAGTAGTTTATCTTTGCTTTTGTTTTGAACTCTCACTTCGCCCAAAGTGAAGAGATGTTTTATAGGGTTTAGCTTTTAAATAATTTCTCTTTGTCTTGCCCAAGACAAATGAGTTTGTATTTTAGGGCCCTGTTTCATATTGTGAATCATAAATAAAACGCGTTGTTTTGATTCCACACTTTGTGTTTATTTTTCATTTTACCCTTTCATGGAAATGATAATCTTAAAAAACACAATAAAAAAAATCTTCAAGAAAAAATGAATAGTAAAAAAATTAATCTGCATACACTTTCACATTGACTTTTTCAAAAAAAATGAAAAAAAAGGGGGGTTAATTAATCAAATCAAATATGCAGATTAAACAGATGGACAAATCCATTGAAAGCAATAACTCTATGCTCTTTCCCAACTTTGAAATCCCCTGTAAAGTCGCCGAGGAAGAAGTTGAAGAAGAGATCCCGAATGAGATTTCTCGATCACTTAAGCACGAGGAACAAATCATTCAGCCTCACAAAGAGCCATTAGAAGCAATCAACTTAGGTTCTGAGGAAGACAAAAAAGAAGTAAACATCGGAGTTTCACTCAACAGCAACGTCAAGAGCAAACTGATAGATCTTCTCAAAGAATATGTCGATGTGTTCGCTTGGTCCTACCAGGACATGCCAGGTTTAGATACCAGCATCGTGGAGCATCACCTGCCGTTAAAACCAGAGAGTGTCCGCCAGTTAAACAAAGGACTGAGAAGAGTTCACCCTGAAATGGCCGACAAAATCAAAAAGAAAGTTCAAAAACAGCTCGACGCAGGTTTCCTCGTCACTTCTGAATATCCTCAATGGCTAGCCAACATAGTGCCTGTTTCCAAAAAAGACAGAAAGGTCAGAATGTGTGTTGACTACCGGGACTTGAACAAAGCAAGTCCAAAAGATGATTTCCCACTTCCGCATATCGACATGCTAGTGGATAGCACTGCAAAATTCAACATATTTTCCTTCATGGACGGTTTCTCTAGTTATAATCAGATCAGAATGGCTCCCGAAGACATGGAGAAGACATCCTTCATCACACCATGGGGCACTTTTTGCTACAAAGTAATGCCGTTTGGATTAAAGAATGCAGGCGCAACTTACCAGAGGGCAATGACTACTCTCTTTCATGACATGATGCACAAAGAGGTCGAAGTCTACGTGGACGACATGATAGCAAAGTCAGATACTGAAGAAGAGCATATAGAGTATCTCTTGAAGTTGTTTCAACGACTAAGGAAATTTCAGCTTCTCCTGAATCCTAACAAATGCACCTTTGGGGTAAGATCTGGAAAACTCCTAGGGTTCATCGTCAGTCAAAGAGGTATTGAAGTTGACCCTGACAAAGTCAAGGCTATTCAAGAAATGCCTACGCCACATACAGAAAAGAAAGTAAGAGGATTTCTCGGACGATTGAATTACATCTCCAGATTCATCTCTCAAATGACTGCTACTTGTGGGCCGATATTCAAGCTTCTCCGCAAAAATCAAGAGGTTGTGTGGACAGAAGATTGCCGAAAAGCATTCGACAGTATCAAGGAATACCTGTCAGAACCACCAATCCTGATCCCTCCAGTCGAAGGAAGACCGTTAATCATATACCTTACCGTACTAGAAGAATCCATGGGTTGCGTACTTGGACAACAAGATGAAACCGGTAAGAAAGAGCATGCCATTTACTACTTGAGTAAAAAGTTCACAGACTGTGAAACTCGTTACTCCATGCTCGAGAAAACATGTTGCACTTTGGTGTGGGCTTCAAAACGTCTCCGCCAGTACATGATCAATCACACAACTTGGTTAATCTCCAAAATGGATCCAATCAAGTATGTATTTGAAAAGCCTGCCTTAACGGGAAGAATTGCTCGATGGCAGATGCTATTATCTGAATATGACATCCAGTACTGTGCTCAAAAAGTGGTCAAAGGAAGCATTCTCGCCGATCACTTGGCTTGTCAGCCGCTCAACGAATACCAATCTCTTAAGTTTGACTTCCCTGACGAGGATGTTATGTACTTAAAGATGAAAGATTGTGACAAACCGCCACCCGAAGAAGGCCCAGATCCAGAATCTAGATGGGGCCTAATTTTTGATGGAGCCGTTAACGTTTATGGAAATGGAATTGGGGCAGTCATCATCACTCCCGAAGGTTCTCATATCCCGTTTTCCGCCAGATTGCTATTTGATTGCACCAACAACATCGCAGAGTATGAAGCTTGCATCATGGGTATCGAAGAAGCCATCGACTTGAGGATCAAGATCCTTGACATATATGGAGACTAAGCCCTTGTGATTAATCAAATCAAAGACAAGTATGAAACTCATCATCTTGGTCTGATTCCTTACAGAGATTATGCAAGACGTTTGTTGACTTTCTTCAACAAAGTAGAACTGCATCATATCCCTCGAGATCAGAATCGAATGGCAGACGCCTTGGCTACTCTATATTCCATGTTCAAAGTCAATGATTGGAATGATATGCCTAAGATCCGCATCAGACGCCTTGAAAGACCTGCATATGTATTCGCAACTGAAGCAGTCTTCGACGATAAACCGTGGTTTCACGACATCAAACGTTTCCTTCAATCACGAGAGTACCCGCTCGGGGCATCGTACAAGGATAAGAAAACTCTAAGGAGGCTTTCTAGAAACTTCTTCCTCAATGAAGATGTGCTATACAAAAGAAACTTCGACATGGTTCTGCTTAGATGCGTCGACAGGCAAGAGGCAGACACGATCATCCATGAAGTGCATGAAGGGTCCTTTGGAACCCATTCAAATGGGCATGCAATGTCCAGAAAGATTTTAAGAGCAGGATACTATTGGATAACAATGGAATCTGACTGCTGTAAATACGTCAAAATATGTCACAAGTGCCAGATCTACGCAGATAAGATCCATGTGCCTCCGACTCTACTCAACGTTCTCTCTTCTCCGTGGCCTTTCTCCATGTGGGGCATTGACATGATCGGGATGATCGAACCAAAAGCGTCCAATGGACATCGCTTCATTCTAGTGGCCATTGATTACTTCACCAAATGGGTCGAAGCTGCGTCTTACGCCAATGTTACAAGACAAGTGGTTGTGAGGTTCATCAAGAACAACCTCATTTGCTGATACGGAATTCCAAGCAAGATCATTACAGACAATGGATCGAACTTGAACAACAAGATGATGAAAGAACTGTGTGAGGAATTCAAGATCGAGCATCATAACTCATCTCCTTACCGGCCAAAGATGAACGGCGCCGTTGAAGCTGCCAACAAGAACATCAAAAAGATCATCCAGAAAATGGTCATCACCTACAAAGACTGGCACGAAATGCTGCCGTTTGCTCTGCATGGGTATCGTACTTCAGTACGCACTTCAACAGGGGCAACTCCTTTTTATCTAGTATACGACATGGAAGCAGTGCTCCCCGTAGAAGTTGAGATTCCGTCAATGAGAGTTCTCATGGAAGCTAAGTTATCTGAGGCCGAATGGTGTCAAAGCAGATACGATCAGCTGAATTTAATCGAAGAAAAGCGCCTGACCGCTCTATGTCATGGACAACTATATCAAAGAAGAATGAAAAAAGCTTTCGACAAAAAGGTCCGACCTCGTGAATTCCGAGAAGGCGACCTCGTGCTTAAAAAGATTCTGTATTTTCAACCAGATTCTAGGGGCAAATGGACTCCTAATTACGAAGGCCCATACATCGTCAAAAGAAGCTTTTCTGGCGGTGCTATGACTCTCACAACCATGGACGGTGATGAACTCCCGCATCTTGTGAATGCTGATGCAGTCAAGAAATACTTTGTCTAAAAAAAAACAAAAGAACAGCTCGGTAAGTCGAAAACACGAAAAGGGCGGCTTAGGCAAAAATGAGCGTCTCGGTGGATTGAAAACCTGAAAAGGCGGTCCAGGAAAAAATTAGAGACAATAAACAGAAAATATCCTGATAGATTGAAAACCTGAAAAGGCGATCTAGGCAAAAATAAGGATACAAAAATGACAAAGTAACTGCATCAGTCCGTACTTCGTCAATCTGAAGAATCTTCCATTAACGGATCTTCAATCAAATCTTCTGAAGCAACAAGCACAGTGGGAATTCAAAGTTGTTAGGGATAGTAGTGGTTATTGCTTTCAATGTAGCCTTTTCCCAATAAATTATCATTTCCAACTCTTGTAAATAGTTCATGGAATCACGCCTTTGGCCAATTACCATTCTATCAATAAATTTGAGCCTTGTGCCTTTTGTTTGCAATTCCTGCTTTATTCAGTTTTGTAAAATAACGCTTTTTATTGTGAAAATCACTTTTTTTGAAACTAAAACGGTTTTAAATGAATTTTTACTTCAAATTTTTGAAATAAAAGCAAAATTTTCCTTTGAACTATGAACACAGAAAGAACTTCAACAGTTTCTACATGAGTGTTTCAATCTCCGAAGGATAGAATGACTGTTACAAGAAGTCTTTTCCTCAGCAGAAATTATCAAAGGACGGTATTCTTATCCAAAAAGAATTCCCAGCAAAAATGCCAATGAAATGCCTTTCTCTGAAAGTTTAAAGCATGCTACTCAAATTCGTCCATTAGTGAACGTCTACGTCATTACGGCAGATTTTGTTGAGTATTTGTTTGAACTGTGACGTGGTCCTTTTCCCCAAATACCTCTTTATTGTTTTGTTAAGTCTCATCAGCATGCATATAACATTCATGACATTCATACATAATAGCATCATTCGTGCATTTTTTTTGCATTCCTCAAAATGTTTGCTTCCATATCACTGGCTTAAATCACACTTACTCATGTAGGTACGATTATATCCCCCAGTAGATTATCCCAGGAAGAGAAATACATCTTTTCTCTCTCCTATTCCCCAGCTGAGATCATTCCTCATTGGGAACAAAGTCTTGATTGACCGCTTCTTTCCAGTTTATTCCTGGATAGAACCCTGTCGCTAATCAACAAAGCAATAAACAATAGCCTCGTCATCCGAGCCGCTTATTTCCTTGTCATAAAATAATTGTTCTTCTCAACAAGGTCAAATCACGACTGTACGAGAAATTCCCCAGCAGTTGTCTTTTTGTCTAAAGAAAACCTGTGTCTTTTAAATCAAATGCCCGCATTTTCTCAAGAGATAAATCATTGGCAAGATTGTATCCAAGAAAATAGAAACTCATTTGAGATCTATTTCCATTACTGTCTGTTATTCACAAGGCTGAATACTCAGTAATATATCTCAAAGATTTACCTTGTTATAGTTATCACTTTGCTGATAATTGGTAATATCTTCAAAACTTGTTTGAGATCCTTTTCCATCATTTTGTCTGTTATTCACAAAGCTGAATACGCAACAATTCTCTCAAAAGATTTACCTTGTTATAGTTATCACTTCGCTGATAATTGGTAATATCTTCAGAGTTCGTTACCATAAACTATCACATGGATGATAATTGGTAATATTATCTCCGCTTACCTTAAACATTGTCACAAGGCTGACAGAAGGTAATCGCTTTGTTTCCTAAAGCGAAACAAATATTCACATGTTTTGTGAATCTCTTTTCCCCAGCGAGACATATTACTTGTTTCTCAACAAACAGGATCCTCTTTTCTTAGATAGATCGAGCCTTCCTCACAATTTTTCCCCATCATGTAATTTCTTTGATATTTTCTAGGAGAATCCTATTGTAATCATTTTACATTACTCGCATCTTTTGGTATCTTAGGTCCAAAATTTGCGTATTCTGATATTTAAGTCTCTTTTCACCTATCAAAACAAAGATATTCATCTTCATATTTTAGGTTAAAAAAACTTAAATAGGGGCATCTGTCATACCCCAATTTTTGACCTAGTATACCACCTTACATTTGCATCATTGCATCACTAACAGTTCAGAAGAGAATTAATCGGATCATTTGCATCATTGGATCATTTGCATCATTGCATCATTCACAGGTCAAAATTAGGGTTTCATCAAATTTTCATCTCATTCAAGAGGCAACCAATTAGGGTTTGAGTTTTACTCACCTCATTTGATCTATCTTGATCAAATCATCAACCTCTGATCATCAGATACCCAACTTTTCTCTTTAATCAATCGAGGATCGACCAATTAGGGTTTTGGTCGAGCATGAGTATACCACAACTATGAATTCGAGTGATAAGGCAGTTTTGGCAAGCATGATGAACATGGCATGTAATTCTGAGTTTTAACTTGATTTGTGTTAATCTTAAGCTTCAAACAAGTTTCAAATGGACATTAAAACATATTAGACCCCAATTTGATCAGAGTTTTTCATTAGTTTTCAAAATTGCAAGTTTTCACAAATTGAACTATGATTCATGAATGTTCAAAGATGAAGAGTGAAAGCATGTACTTGCATGGCTTTGGTGTATTTGAACTTGAAAATGATGCCTCTTTTTATAGGCCATGAGTTCTGAAATGTTAGGCACAAAGAATGGCTTTTGGTAATTCAAACTTGCCTTAGAGGGCAAGAAAGTCTTTTGGTAAAAGGAAAAGGAAACTTCCTTTTTTAACCATGTGTGAAAATATTCAACTTGATCCAAACTTGTCATAATTACTTCTCACTGATTTTTATCAGTTCTTATCTCAATTTTGCAAGGTGGCATGTGTTCTAGAAGAAGAAATCCAAAAATGACCTACAATTGTGAAGTTTTGAACTTGAAATCCATGGTTATGGAGTCTTATGTTTCAATTTCAAAAGTGTAGCTAGACTCCATGGATTTGGGAGTTCTTGGACATTTTGGAAAGCTTGTTTCAAGGGCTACAACTTTCATGTTTTGAGTTTTTTCCAATTCAAAGTGGAACCATGTGAAAAAATGCCATGAAGTTTGGAAAAAAGTACAAAATTTCAACACTTGAAAATTTTCCTAAGTGTTGGAAATTTTGACTTTTTGTTGACTTTTCCAAATTCTTTGATTTTTTATGATCAAGATGGATCATTTGAAGTATTTTGATGATTGAAAAAGTTTTGTTTTGAAAAAATTGACCAAAAGTCAAAGTTTGACTTTTCTGTGCAGATGAAATTTCATCAGATGTTTCAGAAATTGACTGATGAAGTCTGTGAACTTTTGTGATGTTTTGAATCCAGAAATTAGGTCAACATGTTGTATCTAAGATATAACGACCAATCTCTAACCAAAAAAGTCATTCATTGCTCAAAAAATCAGAGAATACTCATGCCCGGCCAAAACCCTAATTGGTCGATCCTCGATTGATTAAAGAGAAAAGTTGGGTATCTGATGATCAGAGGTTGATGATTTGATCAAGATAGATCAAATGAGGTGAGTAAACCTCAAACCCTAGTTGGTTGCCTCTTGAATCAGATGAAAATTTGATGAAACCCTAATTTTGACCTGTGAATGCTACACCCGATTAATTCTGTTCTGAACTGTTAATGATGCAATGATGCAAATGTAAGGTGGTATATTAGGTCAAAAATTGGGGTATGACACTACCTATGAGAGCGCTTTTGGGTGAAAAGCGCTTTCATGGGTAGGCCTATGAAAGCGCTTTTTTCTAAACAAAAAGCACTGCTAAAACCTTTAGCAGCGCCACCTACGAAAGCGCTTTTAAATCCCAAAAAAAGCGCTTTCGTAGGTCATTTTTGGCATAGTGCAATATGCCGAAGCACTTATCATCAGTAACAAAATCAATCCTTCAGGACCTTCAGTAAATGAATTCTACTTGAGAATTGGCTTCAAAGGGGATGAACCTGGATTGAGGTGTACTCTTCATTGGGGAAAAGGGGCATCACTCTAATAACCAAACAAGTACCTACAAATTGCAATTCATAGCAACGTCTCCGAGCACAGGGTGGAAAACTTTGGATACCGTCATTAACACCCAAAATCTTAAGCAGTTTCAACAATTTACATCATGCATCGTAGCAACAACAATATTTTAAAAATGCAAAATTTATCAAAAATATCGGACGTATTTTTTGCAAATAAAAATAAAAACAAACAGAAACATAATTTGGATAAAAATTTGAAATTTTATTGATTTCATAGCCCGTGAATAGGCGTTTACATCAAGAAGCAATTCCTAAAAATAGATAATTGCATACACTACAAAATAATGGAGAAACATAAATGGCAATGTAACGACAGATTTCAACGGATCTGACTTTGCCATAACCCTCCATGTCTTCAAAGCACCTTGGCCATCTTGCTTTCTGGACAAACTGATTGGACTGTTTCCATATCCTTTCCGGGTTAACCATTTATAATGGAGTGAAGCAACACAAATGCCATACAGATCATAGTCGTTCGCTTTAAATCCCTTTTTTGCCTGGATCGCCCTTTCGGGTTTTCAATCCACCAGGATACCCTTGTTTTTTCCTAAATTGCCCCTTGTCGGGCTCAACTTAGCGGGTGTACTTATTTTTCACTCTACCACTCTTTTTTGTCCCTAAATTTTGCCCGAACCCCTCACCAGGTTCGTCGGGCTGCCCTTTTCTACCTGAGCCAGTCGACTCGGCGGGTCTATTTTATGCGAAGTATTTTTTGACTACGTCTGCATTGACAGGGTGAGGAAAATCCTCTCCATCCATAGTTGTAAGCATCATGGCTCCTCCGGAGAAAACCTTCTTCACAATATATGGTCCTTCATAATTCGGGGCCCATTTGCCCCGGGCATCTGTATTGCTTGGACGCAAGATTCTCTTCAACACGAGATCGCCAGCCTGAAAATTCCGAGGACGTATTTTCTTATCGAAAGCAGCTTTCATCCTCCTCTGGTACACTTGTCCATGGCAAATTTCCGCCAACCTCTTCTCGTCAATGAGATTCAACTAATCTAAACGATTCTGGACCCATTCAGCTTCATCTAACTGAACATCTGTCTAATTCTCAAAGAAGGGATTTCAACCTCCACAGGTAGGACTACTTCCATACCGTATACCAATGAAAAGGGGGTTGCCCCGGTTGAAGTACGCACCGAAGTGCGATAACCATGCAGAGCAAAGGGTAACATCTCATGCCAATCTCTATAGGTGACAACCTTCTGCACGATCTTCTTAATGTTTTTATTTGCTGCCTCCACGACTCCATTCATCTTTGGGCGATAAGGAGAAGAGTTATGATGTTTAATCTTAAAACTATCGCATAGTTCCTTCATCATCTTGTTATTGAGGTTGGAACCATTATCCGTGATGATCTTCTCAGGAACTCTATAAGGACAAATGATATTGTTCTTAATGAATCGCGTAACCACTTGCTTGGTCACGTTGGCATAAGACGCCGCTTCAACCCACTTAGTGAAGTAATCAATGGCGACCAAAATGAAACGATGGCCATTGGAAGTGGTCGGTATATCCTTCCGATCATATCGATGCCCCACATTGCGAATGGCCAAGGAGAAGTCAAGACATTCAAAGGAGAAGGATCCACGTGCATCTTATCAGCATAGATCTGGCATTTGTAACATATTTTGGAATGATTATAGCAATCTGTTTCCATCGTTGACCAATAGTAACCTGCTCTCAAGATTTTCTTGGCCATAGTATGCCCACTAGAATGTGTCCCGAAGGAACCTTCATGAATTTCTTCTATAATTTTGCTTGCCTCGTGTTTATCCACGCACCTGAGCAAAACAGAATCATAATTTCTCTTATACAACACGCCATTGTTCAGGAAGAACTTGGCGGAGTACTTCCGTAGAGTCTTCTTATCAGTGATCGAAGCATCCTCTGGATATTCTTTAGTCTCAAGATACCTTTTGATATCATAAAACCAAGGCTTTTCGTCAACTTCCTCTTCCATCTCATAACAAAATGTTGGCTCATCCAACCTCATGATGGTGATAGAGGGGGCTTCATTAGCCCATTTAACTTTAAACATGGACGACAAAGTGGCCAATGCGTCTGCCAAGTTATTCTCTTCTCTTGGAATATGATTGAAAGTAATCTCATCAAAGTACGGGATCAGTTTCAAGACATGTTCTCTATACGGAATCAGATTAGGGTGACGAGTCTCCCAATCTCCGTTGGTTTGGCTAATTACTAGAGCTGAATCTCCATATACTTCCAATATTTTGATTCTCAAATCGATGGCTGCTTCAATCCCAAAGATACAAGCTTCGTACTCGGCCATATTATTTGTACACTCGAAACAAATCCTGGCAGTGAAAGGGATGTGAAACCCTGTTGGAGAAGTAATAACGGCGCCAACACCATTGCCCAAGGCATTAGAGGCACCATCGAACACCATCGTCCATCGCGATCCTGGTTCGGGTCCTTCGTCTGGGCCTGGAATATTACAATCCCTAATAAACATAATATCCTCGTCCGGAAGTTCAAACTTTAATGACTGATAATCATCGTCCACAGCCTGATGAGCCAGGTAATCCGCCAATACACTACCCTTGATAGCTTTATGAGTAGTATACTGGATATCATATTCTGTGAGAATCATTTGCCAACGGACCACTCTTCCTGTGAGAGCTGGATTCTCGAAGATGTACTTAATCGGATCCATTTTGGATATCAATAAAGTGGTATGGGTCAATATATACTGCCTCAGTCGGCGAGCAGCCCAAGCCAAAGCACAATAAGTTTTCTCGAGTAGTGAGTATTTTGTTTCACAATCGGTAAACTTTTTGCTAAGGTAGTATATGGCATGCTCTTTTCGACCAGACTCGTCTTGTTGCCCCAGGACGCACCCCATTGAGCTTTCAAGTACTGTCAAATACATGATCAAAGGTCTACCTTCAACTGGAGGCGAAAGGATCGGAGGTTCCTGCAGGTACTCTTTGATTTTGTCAAAAGCCAATTGACAATTATCATTCCAACTGTCCGCCTGATCTTTTCTTAACAATTTGAATATAGGCTCACACGTGGCCGTAAGATGAGAGATGAATCTAGCAATGTAGTTCAACCTCCCTAAGAAACCACGAACCTCTTTTTCAGTCCTCGGCACAGGAATTTCTTGTATAGCTTTCACTTTGGCGGGATCAACCTCAATTCCTTTTTCACTTACAATGAAACCCAACAATTTCCCCGACCTCACTCCGAAGGTACATTTATTAGGATTCAACCTCAGTCTAAATTTCCGCAATCCTTTAAACAACTTTAGAAGATGAACAAGGTGTTCCTCTTCCATCTGGGATTTTGCAATCATATCATCAACATAAACTTCGATCTCTTTGTTCATCATATCATGAAAAAGAGTGACCATTGCTCGTTGATATGTTTCCCCAGCATTCTTCAAACCAAAAGGCATCAGTTTGTAACAAAATGTTCCCTAAGGTGTAATGAAAGTAGTCTTCTCCATATCATCTGGCAACATCTTGATTTGATTGTAGCCAGAAAAACCATCCATGAAAGAAAATACTTTAGCCTGAGCAGTATTGTCAACCAATATGTCGATGTGTGGGAGCGGGAAATCGTCTTTAGGACTTGCTCTGTTCAAGTCCCTATAATCAACACACATCCTAACCTTGTTGTCTTTCTTTGGAACTGGTACAATATTCGCAATCCATGGAGGATAAGAAACGACTTTCAGAAAACCAGCGTCAAACTGCTTTTGAACCTCCTCTTTAATCTTCTTCGACATCTCAGGATGAGTTCGACGAAGCTTCTATTTCACAGGCGGACAATCTGATTTCAAGGGTAACTCATGCATAACAATGTCAGTATCCAACCTAGGCATGTCTTCATAAGACCAAGCAAAGATATCAGCATACTCTCGGAGCATCTCAATCAACCTCTGCTTGACACTTTTTTCTAAGGTGGCCCCAATCTTGACTTCTCTCTTGACCTCCTCAGTACCCAAGTTGATCACTTCTAAAGTCTCTTCATGTGGCTGAATAGACTTTTCTTCTTGCCTCAACAATCTGGCTAGCTCTTCAGGAACTTCACAATCTTCTTCAGCTTCTTCATCAGCTTGATAGATCGGATTTTCGAAGTCATAAGTAGCCATAGCAAAGTCATTACCATTGAAATCTCGGAATAATGGGGAACTAGATCTGCATGATTGATTTTATTTCCTTATTTTAGTTTTAGATTAAAAATGAAAAATAAAGATCACATTGCCAATGTTAAATTTGTAAAAACGCAAAAAGAAAGACAATGAGCAAAATATTTGAATGTAAAAAAATGTCCTTTATTGATGATAAACTTTGAAGATTCAAAACATTGGTGGCCCTACAACATGATTCACTACACCTTGGGCAGAGTGTAGGAATTATTACATGATGAAAACAAAAGAAAATTACTCTTGAAGGCGAGTGATGACGGCGATATCTTCAGAAAACCAGTTAGCTGGCTCTTGCCCCGGAATAGTAGGATAAATCCACTGATCCATATAGCATTCATTGTCGGTCTCATCTCCAATAGCATCAACATCTTCAAACTGGATACCTCCTTTAACAAACTGGATAGGCGGAGGGGTCTTTGGACGCACGGGAATAACCAAAGGAGCTTTGCCAGGCACATAACCCAAACCCTTCTTGTCCTTCTGAGTTGGGAGCTCCAGAACTCTATCCCAACCTTCAGGGTGTCCAGATTCAACAATAGCATGAGCCTCACGGTAGGATGTCATAGAGACCTCTGGCATTTTAACCTCGGCATGAGGAGTCTTGATAACTTGAACATTTTCAAACGCCTGAAAAGGAGTCTCATGAATTTCCCCCTCAACTTCCACATAGCGGAAAGAGCTCAAACAACTAACCACATATTCCTCTTCTCCACAGATGGTGACCAGTTTCCCATTTACCAGGAACTTCAGCTTTTGGTGCAAGGTCGAGGTAACCGCACCTGCCCCAATGAATCCAAGGGCGACCAAGTAGACAGCAGTAAGATGGATTAATGTCCATAACAAAGAAAGTTGTTTTGAATGTCTGTGGACCTATTTTCACTGCCAAGTCCACTTCCCCAAACACAGACCTTCTAGAACCATCAAAAGCCTTGACAATCAAATCACTTGGCCTAAGCACGACTCCATCATAATCGAGCTTCATCAAAGCAGACTTTGGGAGCACATTGAGAGATCATCCCGTGTCAACCAACACACGAGACAGAGTTGTATGGCTAACTTCGATAGATATGTGGAGAGATTTATTATGGTTTCTTCCTTCAGGAGGTAAATCATAATCAGTGAAACCCAACCCGTTGCTCGTAGAGAAACTATTCACAATACCTTCAAACTGATTAACGGAGATTTCTTGAGGCACAAAAAAAGTTCCTAGCAGATTCATCAAGGCGTTCCTGTGAGGCTCAGAATCTCTCAATAGGGCCAAGATGGAAATCTTTGCAGGTGTCTGACCAAGCTGATCAATGATCTTATAATCACTCTTTCGAATATACCTCATGAGCTCAGTTACATCTTTATCTAGATCTGGATTCAAAATAGGTGTTGGAGCTTTCGGGACCGACTCATTACCCTCGGTTACAACTCCTTTTCCTTTTTCCTTCACCCTTGCTTGGGTCTCAGCACTTGCTTCTGGGGAAGGATAAATTCGGCCTCTACGAGTCATTCTACTCTCACCCACAATATCGTCAACCTCAGGCTTGTCTTTATCCTTATCAAATGGAGAATCGACATTCAATTTCTTCCCATTATGGTAAAATTGAGCACCATAGTGCCACGGGATAGCTTTCTCATTAGAATATGGGATAGGACCTGGCAAAGTGATGGAAACAGGGGACTTCTTAGCAGGTATCAGAATCGTTATTGGAACTTTCTTTGGGGGAACCGGAATGGTCACAACGTTAACCTCCTCTATAGCGTTTTGGGCATTTACAACCACTCGCTGAAACTGCAAGGTCTTCTTCTCAATCAGACTTTGGATTTCCTTCCTCAAAGATTCACAACCATCATGCTGCACTAGATAATTTTTACAATCATGGCCACACTCGAGGAGTTCTCCCTGTACCAACAATTGTTCTTTCACCCACATCAGAGGAACAATCAGCTGATCAACATTCATAACTAGGTCGATACCCTCATCATCATAAATTGCATTGGCAGTGGCACCACCATGATTAGGCAACGGTTGTTGAATGACATTCGGAGCTGGCGGCGGGCCGAAATTAATGGCTTCAGTATCGAGCAATTCTTGCACCTTATATTTCAGAGAAATGCAGTTCTCAGTAGTATGCCCCTGCCCATCAGAATGATAAGCACAACGGGCATTTGCATCAAAATTGTACGGAAGCTTTGTAGGATCCACCTTCCATGCACGTAACTCAATCATTTTCAAGCTCACCAAATAGTTGAAGACATCAATATAAGACATGGGTAACTGATCAAATTTCTTTGGCGGTCCTTTTGGTCTTTGCTGATTACCTTGGCGAGGTGCATAAGTTTGTCTCTGAGGAGCGGCAGTGGCGGGAATAGTCACGGCAGCAACTTGGTGATCATATTCTTGATACTTCCCCTTACCTCTCTTGGAGTAAAGAGCACTAGATTCTCCTTCCTTCTTCTTATAACCTCCAAAAGCTTTCTTGGAACCACTAGTCTGGCCTCTGTCAACACTAATGTCTTGGATTTTTCCCAATTTGATTCTGATTTCAATTCGTTCGCCAAACATTACCATGTCAGCGAAAGATCCAGACATACTGCAGCTTACATAGTATTGCCCCTGTAGAGTGCCAGCAAACAAATCCACCATTTCACGCTCCACCATGGGAGCCTGGACTTTCGCAGCTATCTCGCGCCTCCTATGCGTATATTCTTTGAATGATTCATTAGCCTTATGGGATAAATTATGTAATTGAGTTCTAGTTGGAGCCATGTCTCTATTATACTGGTATTGTAGCACAAAGGCTTGGACCAAGTATCTCCAAGTTTGAATGTGAGAACTCTCGAGACTCATGTACCAATCCAAAGGACCACCAACCAAGCTATCCTAAAAGAAGTGCATCAGGAGCTTCTCATCTTTAGAATACGCGGACATCTTCTGGTAGTAATACCTTATATGATTTTTGGGACAACTATTCCCCTTGTATTTAGTCAGCTCTGGAACCTTGAATTTGGGAGGGATTTTCACTCCTGGCACAAGTCCCAGATCAATCATATCAAAACCCACAACTCCTTGATTTTCAAAGGCGCGCATACGTTCCTCGAGCATACGCAATTTCCTATCAGACTCAATTTGTTCATCAGCATTAGAATACCAATCTTCCATATAGTCTTCCTCTGGTTGAGGATTAGGGATCTGAATGCCTCTACAAACCTATGGCTGTATCACAACTTGTTCAACCTAATGATTCATCACGGGTGGGGGCGCCACTCCATTTCCATTCTCAACATGACAAGATCGGTTCATCATATGATTCGCCAGGCCTTGAGTAGGACCACCGGTAGGACCTCCATTTAGCCCATTGTTCTGATTCACAACTCCATTTTCAACTTGATTATCGACCGGGCCGTTGCCAGGGCCGTTGTTGATGGGAGGATTGACCACAGCTTGGGCCCTCTCATTGGTTTCAGTAGCATTTCTCAAAACTATGGCCCTCAACTCAGCTTGTTGAACAACCATGTTCTGAATGACGTCGAGCAATTGGTTAACCCTTGTATCCATCCTGGTGTTCAGATCCACCATATCTGCTTGTATCTGTTCCATTTGTCTCTTTGAATTCCCTCTGGTGTTGTATCGGTAAGAAGTTGAAGAAGCAATTTCTAAAAAGCACCAGATGCAGAGATAAGAAAAACCGGCATGAACCACCTGTTATGCACAATATATGTATATGCATGGATGTAATGTATGATGCATGAAATGTCAGTCATATTTCGGGGTTCTTTCAAGAGCTTTATCAAATCTCGGACATGGCAAAACAACATGACACAGAGATATAGCCAATAATATAGGAGATATTTCGGAAGCAATAACCACTTTCATTCAATAATAGAAGTCTTAAAATGATGAAGTTCATACAAACAATCCATACATGAAAACCATAAAATCAACGGACCCCAACCAACAATCCTGGTGGTGATCTTTTACATAAAAAGGCAAAGCAACAAAGTACAATCAATGAGTAAAGTCTTCCAAATCTGTGTAGAATAACGGCCCGTCCTGTTGAAAGCACCTAGCACTCCACTCCTTGGTCTCTTGAAACAACTCTTTAATCCTCTCACGGTCTTGTCCTTTTGCGAAGCTATCAATGACAACATCATTTTTGAGCAAATTCTCTCGGAGATATTGACATTGGTCAATTAGCTGGCTACATTCTTGACATTCTGGTAAAGGGATCGAGACCGGTGCTTCCTTTAGCTTCTTCAATTCTGCACGAAGGTCGGCATTCTCTTTTTCTAGCAGCTTAGTATCCTTGAGTTGTTATCCGAGATCTTTCACATGTCTCTTCAGCTTATGTTGGGATGCTTACAACTTCAGATAGTCTTGGTGTTTCTTTTCGGCCTGCTCGAGTGCTTTCTGGTATTCTTCAATAGAAACATCTTCTTCTCTCCCAAGTATTCTTTTTCGGGCTGTGGAAGTTTCTGCACCAACTTCCTTGAGCTTATGTACCAATTCTAACTTTTCAGCCCTTGCTTCATAAAGTTTCAAATTCAAAGCTCGGTCTTGTTCGCGAAGCCTGATGTTTTCAACACGGATCTTGGTATACTCTTCTGCAGGTACGGTGTCAGATAGGATTACAGGAGGTTGTTCATACAATGGCTTCTCTCTCTTAAACGACAACAATATTGTTTCCACTCTATGCTTCACCCACACATCATAGGGAGGCCTAGAAATAGCATTCTTCGCACCAAAAGTGAGCCTATCTCTTCTGTGAATATTTCCCCATGCCAGCTGCACGTCTCTCAACAATCCCAGATTTTTCGCTTTCTCAAAGTACACAGATTGTTCCACATATTTGTCCATAGGCTTGTCATCTAATGCATATCCTTACTGATGTAAGGCAAGTCGAGGATTATAGTTGATACAACCCTTTCTACCAATCAACAGAATATTATAGAAGGATCCACATTCAACAATGACTCTCAAAGTATCCATTCGGAGATTATGCCATCTTAGATCATGTAAAGTGAGCCCCATGATTCTCTGTCCCCACTTACTTGTACTGCTAGTTTCTACAAACGGTCCACTAGTTGGTAGATGTGACAAAAACCATTTGTATAACAATGGTAAACAACAATTAATACTCCCTTTGCTTCCATGCTTAGAGTGAATGATATAGTAAGTGTCGGCAAGTACAGTTGGTATCGGATTTCCACTCATGAATAGGTGAACGGTATCAACGTCAACAAAGTTTGGAATATTTGGGAAGAGCACCAAACCATACACCAAAACAGCCACGATCGAATTAAAGGCCAACCACTCGCCATTGGCTTCAAACTCTCGTGCCTTCCTTACCAGGAACTTTGAATGAAAACCAAATGTATCTGCGTTCGGCTTCCAGAACACTTTGAAATCGTTGTGACTCAAATAAAGAGCCCTCATGATAGCCTCAAAATCCACAGTAACAGGTATCTGAACAAAAGGGACCTGATTAAGTATCTTTATATCAAGAATACCGGCATACTCTTCAAGTGTAGGGAGTAACTGATAATCCTGGAATGTGAAGCATCTCAAAGGAGGATCATAAAACTGCAGCAAAGCCTGTATAGCATATGGATCCACAGATACATCCAAGAGGGACAAAATATTCCCCTAACTGTCCGAGAAGTCCTTAAAACTATTCTTAACCACTTGAGCACTTAAACTTCTAAACTGAGAAAAATATAGGGATGGTATGTGTCATACCCCAAAATTTGCCCTCCTACTCCTCAAGACATTCCATACATCCATACTCAAGGATTTCACAAGGGTTGACCAGACAAGCCCTCTCCTAGACAATCAACCCAAACTAGGGTTTGGCAATTCTCAGATCAAGGTGGTTCCCAACATCTCCGTTGGTCATCATGCCTCCTCATATGCTTCAAAGAATCTCCATGTCAAGTTTCAAGCCTTACAAGTCAAGTTTCCTCAGACAATTGCCCAGATGATTGAAAATCAGTTGTATTGGGCAAAAAGTCAACTATGGTCAAAGTACAGTCAAACTTCATGATTTTTGGTCAACATCCATATTTTGAAGTAACATTCATCATTTGATCAAGGGTTGATCATAATTCATCAAGAAAACTCAAGACTTGCTCAAAAGTCAAACTTTCCAAATTAGGGTTTTCTAGAGAAAAGTCAACTGAACTTTGACCAGGCATAACTTTCTCATACTTTATCATACATTTTTCCACCACCTCTCATTTTGAAGAGAATTCAATTCTCTACAACTTCATGTCTTACAAGCATGATCAAAAAATGCTTCATTTTGAAGATATGGATCAAAACATTACAGGTCATTCTCAAAGTCAACAAAAAGTCAACTTTTTGCAAAGAAGTGTTATTGAGCATGGACACTCCAATTGAGATGTAACCAAATAGGTTGTTTAGAGGACATCTAGAGCTTTCTAAAAAGTCCAAGAACACACAAAAATGCTAAAAATTGAGCAATATACACCTTGCACAAGTTGGGCATTTTTGAAGAGGTGCACAAAGAGAAATACTTGTGAAAAGCCAAAATTTTCCAAATGGGCCTAACTTTTCTTGATTCAAACTTGTTCCCCAGCTTGTTTGGAACCTCCAAGCCCAAGGCCACGAATTTTATCTTTATTTTTCTATTTAATTTGGATTTTAATCATTTAAAAGCCAATTAAATTAAAATAAAAGGTAGAAAATCAAAATTAATTGCAAATTGGATTTTTCTCTCATTCTTGAGGTCCAAGCAATCCACAAAAGCTGGAAAATTCAAAATTGGCATTGATTTGCAAGAGAATTGATGAAAATTGGATCAAAAAGGCAAGATTTGGTTTTATACCAAATCAAATATTTTTACATTGATTGATTCATTATTTCCTCTTGATTTCTGACCTAGATCCATCTACTATATATACACAATGCATACACATGAAAAAAGGACAGAAAAATTGCCTCAAGAACCCTATTCCAAACTCAAAAAAACCGTGTCCTTCAAGATACTTGCAGCCCTAGTCTCAGCTTGTTTCAATCGATTCTAAGCATTCCATTGCATTCCTGGAGGTCTCCTGAATCGATCCAAATACTCATAAACCACCCAAACATCCAGAATCGTGAATTCCAGATTTCGGTTTGTTCAATATAACTCAAAATCGATTTTTGATTTCCATGCATATTTAACATGTTTTGATGTTTGTTTTGTGTTTAGAATGGTGTTTCAAAGCTTTCTGCATAGGTTAATTGCATTTTAGGTACCTGAATCGAAATCCACCATGGTTAGGGTTCCTCTGCTCGAATTGGGATTTTTTGAAATAGACAAAATTGGACTGAATCGAGACCACCATCGTGTTTAGAACGATGTTTCCAATCGATCCATGTATTCATAATGCATTTATATTGCTTGTGTGTGATTTTTGAAAATTGCAGGGGCCTTAGCGTCGAACTAGACCAACGCTATGTGTTTGAAAATTCAAACGAGGAAGATGAAGATCTTCGCGCGTGATCTGGAAATCAGGAATTATTTTCCTTTAAAAATGTTTTGTTTCATTATTTTGACACCAAATGCAGGTTGGTCCAGTGGTGAAGGCAGCGCGTGTTTTCGTTGAATGTCATGAGTTCGATCCCTGGCCATGACACTTATTTTTTACAGCTTGCAAACTAACACTATTTTTCTATTTTCTTATTTTTCTTAAGATTTTCATTCAATTTAATTAATCTTCAAATATTTTTCTCATGCATTTAAAAATCACCAAAAATATTTTCCTTTTGCATTTTAATCAGAAGAATGTTTATTTAACCATTAATTTGACTTTTAATTGCTTTTAATTATCAAAAACGATCCAGAGAATTTCCAAAAAATTTCTATATCATCTAATCAGCATGACTAACCTAAAATCTTGTTCCTCATTAAAAAGTCTTATCTTTACTAACATTTTTTCTCTTATGCGAGTTTCGCATATTTTTCGATTATGTATCTGTTCACAGGTTGTAATGGTTTGGACCATTTTTCTCGCTTTTCTTTTCAATATTATGTAACTGCTCATGGGATGTAATAGATTAATTAGGACTTTTACTTTCCGCACTCCTATTATGTAACTTCCCCAAAGCCATGTAATAGCGTAGGACTTTATTTTCCGCACTTTACTTTCCGCGATTTATTTTCTGCACCCTATAAACTTCTAGTAACTAGGCGTGTATGGCAAGATAAAAATCAACATCGATAACCTCTAATTCCAAGATAACATATCTGAATCAACACACTCTTTTCACACATGCACCCCTTAGGGTAATTCTCTCTCGTTACCTTTCGAATACATGGTCAAGTCCCTCGAACGTAGAGGTATCCTAGCACCGTTGCCTACAAATATATCATCATAGTCCCTTCGATACAAAGATCATAGACCCACGATGTCAGCTATGAAAACATGATCTCGTCCCTCGATTGTTGCCTACAAAAAGTGATGATCGTCCCTTCGAATGTGCTAGGATACTCCTACAAGTTGCCTTCTATGACCATCCGATGTCCCTTCGAATGTCCCTTCTACATCCAACGAATAGGGTTACCTACCAACTAATGGTACGGATACCACTATTCTAAAGGAACGTAAAACAACACGAAAACGACCATTCTGAGTAGGTAATAAGACTTTTAGTTGCTTGCTCTATCAAAATACTTTTCACACCTCACACTTTTGTCAAAGTTCAAACTCTTTTCAAAACGAAACATTTCTGAACACTTTGTATACATTCCTACATGAATCATTACAAAGTCAAAGCGAAATGCCTTTTCAAAATATTTTTGTCAAACACACAGAAAGCACTTTTAAAAATGAGCTAGAAGCAACTAAGAGCCCGTAGAAAACTACGGATGGAAAGGGGTGCTAATACCTTCCCTTTTCATAACCTTCTCCCTTACTCAGAATCTAACGAAGGTCTTTTCCTGTTCTTCTCACCTTCCCTTAATTGGATAAAAGAAAAGTCGGTGGCGACTCTTGTTATCCGCATATTTTCGATAAAAAGAAAAACAAAATCTCAGTCAGTTCACTGTATTACAGTATGCCATAGGAAGAGGTATGTTTGGTTGGCTCTCTGAGGAAATCAATGTTGTTTGCCATGACTGATGGAGATAAACTCTAGAAATGAACCTGGAAAATGACATGCAAATGATAGTTAACTTTTATTTTATATACATTTTTTTGGAAAATTAAATATGCCATGATGCGAATATGCCATAATATGAATTTTGTATCACTGAGCACTACTGGACAATTGCACACAAAACCACGGCTATAAATTTAGCCATCTCAGAACAAACATCATCAAACCGTGTAAATGTCGTTGATATCAAGTCACCAATAGAAAATACCAAGTCACCATCAGAAAATACCGAGTCAGCATTAGAACATAGTCATCATCAAAATAAATAGTCACCATCAGAACATAGTCACCATCTGTACCTGTTTGAAATATTCCCGCCCCACTCACAGGTGTAATCTAGGCCAGGGTAAGGTCAAAGGGTGACTCAGAGTCGAAAGTCTCCCGCTAAGTAATATCATCGCAACACCTACATGATGATGATAATACCGCGTTCGAACCTCGTCTGAGCGCGGAACTACATGAATACGCTATTTTGGACCTCACGTATCATAGCAATCATGCGTCCACTCTAGTCATATGTGTTCCTATATGTCACTCATAGCCTGTGTATTGGGCCTTTTACCTCATGGCAGCACCTACCCAATCAAGAGAACAACCAGTCCAGCAGTACACAGTGTATATGATATATAAAAGCGATAAAATGCCACATAGAATGCAATGCAAGCATACAAACGATGATACAATAAATCAAGTAAATAAATAAACAAATAAATAAACACCCAATAGACATGAAAATAAAAGCTAGGATCGACTCCTGATCGGACCAGCAAGAGGTCTGTACGATCCCCAGTGAAGTCGCCAGCTGAAACAACCGGCGGCTGAACATCATCCGATAATTATATCAATAAAGTCGCCATCGAATGTTTTTTATCTCACAAAAGGAGAAAGGTAAACGCATCGCGAAAACCTAAAAGGGATAAGACACGGTCTTGCGACCGAGAGATAGGGTAAGGGAATCTATTACGCGAAGGGAAGGTATTAGCACCCCACACGTTCGTAGTACTCTACCATATCCACTTCTATTTTCTATCTAATGGGTGTGTTCGTATCTACTTACTGCTTAATCGCTATATTTGTATGCTAAAGGAGAATGCATGTGAAATAAAAGGAAATAAAGAAAACATGGGGAAAAGAAGGAAGTATTTACAAAGTTTGCTCGATCGAGCCCCGTGACAAGATGCCTACGTATTCCCGCATGCAATGGGAAAGTCAGAGCACCGTAGTTCGGCTCACTTGTTTTGGTGGGTTTTTATATATTTAATGAACGGTGCGGGTGAAGCACGTCCTTTCAGAAAAGGTTTTTAAACAGTGCGGGAGAAGCACATCCTTTCAAAAAAAGTCTTTTAAACACAAAGAAGAAGCCTGTAGGCGAAAAGTGTTTGCATTGGTTGGTTGCTTTTACCTTGAAAAAGGAGTTTGAACCATTATTAAGTGTTTTAATTTTCAAAGAAAAAAAGAAAACAAGTTTTATTTTTATTATATGCAAGTATGCAAAAGAAACTAGAAAACAAACAAGGGAAACTATCTAACTCTATCCCTAATGTTATCATGCATGGATTACAACCTAAGGTCTAACTCGAATCACTACCTAAAGATAGATTTGAGAGAATCCTAAGGGAACATGGCAAAGGTTTACAACCTAAATCTATGTATATCTCGATTTTCTACCTGAAATAGAATCGAAGACGACCAAAAGGAATAGAACAGGTTTATAACCTAAATCTATGTTTATCTCGAATCACTACCTAATGTAGAATCGAAGATGACAAAAAGGGATGAAGCAAGCAAGTGCTTTGGCAGAAGCACACAAACAATGCAATGCAAACAAACAAATGGCAAGCAAGCGCAGGAAAAGGAGGAAGTCCCATAGCCTCGAACAGTAACGAGCACACCGTGAGTCAACCAGGAGCCGACACATCTGATTCCTGTGAATAGTATCACCTCATGACATGAATTGTCAAGTGTGAAGAGAAAATGATGCGAGCTCTGCAATAAATGAGAACCCCAGGAAAGTGTAGAGAGTCAGAATAGGGAACTCTTGCCACTTTTTTATTATTGAATCGATAAAGGAAGCAACACGATTCGCGTGTGCTGAGCTGACACGGACTAGAACTGTGCGGGGGTCAATTGCGGACCCTTTCCGCTTGCCCATCATATCATCATGACTCGATAGTAGGAAATATAAAAAGAGGGACTTTGCTTGGTGGTGCCACGTCGGGTGTCCTAACCACTCTTGACCTATGCAAGCACAAATATAAACACTTATTGAGAATTACCTCCCTATGCAGATGGAGGATTTTAAACAAACCAAACACAATTAGCAAACAGAAACGCCCTAAACGGGTCTTTAAATAAACCAGAGGGGTTCCTGAACATGCTCCAACTACGGAAGACCCTTCATACATCTCTATTCCTACTTCTCATGGCAAGGAAAGTGGTAAAACCCTACTTCTCATGCTCTCTAGAAAAGCGGTAAAAGAATGTGGTAAACAAAGTAAAATAAATACCAAACGGATAAAGATCCAAAGAGCACTGCGAGCTAAAAAATACTCCAGAAAACTTCGAGTAAACCGTTGAAGATTGCAAACGATTGAAAAATTAAGAAAACTCTACTCCTTGCATACCATGTTCCGAAGATGGAGGTGAGGATTCAAGAAGCCATGAAAATTTTGAGAAATAAACTCATAGGATGCTCGATGTCTTGGACGAAGAAGACATATCTTAGAAACTAGCTCGTTTCGAGAATTCACTGGAGATCTCGTGAAGAAGAAGCAAAAAACAGAGCGAGCTTCTTGGCCTTTTCAAAGAACCAGACGCAAAGAAAAGACGGTGACGAACGTCACCCTAGAAACCTTGCCGCTTTAGAATGTTGATTACACCATCGTAACTGATTTCGGATGAGAGGAGTGGTGTTCGCGTTAAAAGGTGACGCGCTAGAGGACTCGAATATGAATTCAGATCTTCTGGCTCGAAACGATTTACTCTTTTGATTTGTTTATAAAGATGTCGCGAGCATCAAGCTTTATTATTTTCAACACAAGAAAGATGATTTAATGATTATGAAAAAGGGGAAAGTTGTTAATACCCTCAATTGATATTGATATGCGTAACGACTAGCGCAAACTAGACGCAACGCATTGGGGAGATTCTGTGTAAGGGGGATTGTTATATAAAGGGAATAGATGGAGCACCCTAAATATATATAGTTATCTATAGCTTTATATATGAATATGTTTGATATGTTTGTGTGTTTTAATTGCTATTTCTATGATTGGGAAAGTTTCTCCTTTGGGATTTTAAGAAATGATAGATTATGTGGGATCCTATTGTTTGTTATTTATTGTGCTCGCAAAGATCTGTGGATCTTCTGCATACATATCCCCTAGTGGGAATCAGAGCATTTGTAGCTCGGATCTACAGGGATCTATGGTTTGTTTGGTCTGAGGGAGAAAGAAATTTGCTCGGCAAGGATGAGACCTTGTGCCTACGTATTCTCAAAAGGATGTTGAGAAAGTCAGAGCAATCGTAGTTCCCACTTATGCTAGTGGAAAGCAACGGGATGTTAGTAAGAGACAGACAAATGTCATCTTAATAAAAAATGTATCTAATCTATTTCATCACATACATTTTGAAAAAGTTTGAAAAATTAAAATCTTTCATCGTAAGTCATAGGTGTTTTGCTTGAGTGTACAAGCGTTACCACTTACAATTAAGAGATGTTTTTGTTTGAAAATAGTTTGAAAAATTTTTGATTGTATGTGATGTGATAGATTAGATACTCCTTCCATAGAGATGATAGATGTCTAAATCTCGAGGAGAAATGGATTGGATTAGGGATGCTTTTAAGAACCCCATGGGTCCTTGTATTGTTAGCCCAAGAGGAGGCATTCCGAGGGTCATCGAGGGTCCTTGTATGAAGCTCAAGAGCAAGCTATAGGGTATGGTTGGCTTTGTCTTAAAAGGGATTTCACCGAGAAACCATCCTTTTGGAATTAAGAGCAATTTCACCGGGAAATTATACTCTGGGCTCTATCCTAACGCGGGTGATTCTTTGTATTGGAAGCCCAATAGGAGGCTGTTAAGAGATTTCCTGTCTCTTTCATTGTATGATGCCCAAGAGAAGGCTAAACTCAATGAGGAGTTCTTTTGAACGAAGCCCAAGAGGAGGCTGACTCAACAGGGGAGTGTTGTCTTATATGAAGCCTAAGAGGAGGCTAAACTCAGATGAATGAGTTTTCTTATATGAAGCCTAAGAGGAGGCTGAACTCTGTGGGAAGAGTTATCTTGTATAAAGCCCAAGCGGAGGCTAAATTCATGCAGGGGATGAATTATCTTGTATAAAGCCCAAGCGGAGGCTACAACTGTGGGGAACCTATTGGTTAGACTAATTGTTATGTTATAAATAGACAGTTGTATAAACAAGTGTGTGTGTGTGATATGTATTCACAGGAGTTTATGAAGGAAATATAAATAGATGCATGATGTTTATTTACAACAGTTTATGAAATATAAACGAGTGTCTGTGAAACGAACGTTTAAAACGAGCGTAACTTGATTATTCACAAGTTTGAACTGTGTATAAGGAAGTAAATATGTACACGAACGAGCTATTTATGTACAGACAAAGATGGATGTACATAGGTGGGTTGGGACTTACACCATAAGGGTGGCCCATTGATTTAAAATCAGTTTCACCGGGAATAATGCTCCTTTCAATATCAATGGTATTCAGTTGAATGTACAGATGAAACGGAAACAAAAGATCGGAGTTTATCTGTGTTTAAGTACTTACAAAAAAAGTATCTGTGTTTTGTACAAATAAAAGTTTGTATGAAAAGAATTTGATATGTACAAGAAAAATGTGTATGTACACAAAAATGTTGGTTTGAGTATACACAAGTGAAGTGAAAAACAAACGATCGAAGTTTGTCTGTTCTTGAGTATAAAAGAAGTATCTGTATTATGTACAGATAAAAAAATTTGTATGTGTTTGGAAAGAATTTTGATATGTACAAAGAAATATTATGTACACAAAAGAATGTTATGGGACTTACACCGTGAGGGAGGCCCATTGGTTTAAAAGCAGTTTCACAGGGAATAATGCTCCTTTTAATACCAATGGTATTCAGTGTAAAATGAAAACAAACGGAAGAAGTTTGTCTATGTTTGAATATTAACAAAGATGATTTGAGTATGTACGAGAAAAATTGAATATGTACATAAAAGGATTGGGACTTACACCGTAAGGGAGGCCCATGATCGATTGAGAAATTCGAGAGAAAATGAATTTGATTTTATCGTTTAAATCGGATCGATCATGGTAAAAGATGTAAGTTTGACAAAAAGTTTTGAAAAATGATTTTTGAAAATGTTTTGAAAATGTGAGGTTCATTTATGAGAAGTTTTGAAAAGAATCGGAAGTCGAAAACTTGAAAAATTCACCTTTTAAAGTGTATTGAAAAAGTGCTCAGAATGTCGTTTTCGGCTCGATTAAAATATGATCAGATGAAAGTTTTTTCTGAAAATTTTTGCACTATCATAAAATATATACATTTATTGACAAGTGTACAAAAAATCACCTCAAAATGAGGAGTTTTGATTGGTTAAAAAAAATGTGAAAGTTTGTGAAAAAACATGAAAAAATATGAAGAGTTTTAAAAAAGAATGGTCTTGTGGAGAGTTGAACCCATGACCATTGGGTAGCATACGTGGCAAAGAGGACTAAAGGCAAGCTAGCTATCACTGGGACAAACGCGCGTTTGTGTTTAGGAATCAGAAACACGTGTAAACAAAGTATTGGAAAATTTGAATTTAAAAAACTCAAGAACACGCGCGCAGGCTTGTTCTTCGTTTTGATTCTCAAATTCTTCAAACCAAGCTATAATCTTCGTTTCTCAATGAAATTCAATGAAATAAACATGAAAGTTGCTCGATTTTGAACAAGGAATACGATGATGACTGTTAATTGCATTTATTTTTGGTCTTGCATGTTTGAATTTCTGGGAACCACGAAGAACCCTAGAACTGTATTTTCTAAATTAAATGATGCACAGTTGATGATTCTTTGATTTTTTTGAGGGCTTATGATCGTGATAAGTGCAGAAAGAGATTGGCCAAGAGTTTTTTTACTTAAGTGCAAAGAATCATGATATTAGAGTTCGAGTTCATACCTGTTCAAGTTGAGATCGAAGATGATGATTGCGCGTTTCCAGAACTTGTTTATGGATTACTTGAGCATCATCGGCCTATATGAAAGCTGTGGAAATGATCTTCTTGCCTTGAATCATCTTGAATTACTCCAGCCAAGTCCACCTGCACAGACTGAGAATAGAAACTCAAATTCTATGTTTAAGCAGTTACAGTTGTTAGTTATTGATCTGGATCATGTATATGAGGTATATGGAAGGTGTTTGAATGATTACAACACAAGTTAATCAAGCCTAGCCACGATTTTGAAACTTAAGGCAGTTTGTACAAGCATGTGTTCATGGCATATGATTTCTGATTTTCATCTTTGATCATGTTGTTTTTAAGTTTTGAACAAGTTTAATATTGATCATGGAATGTGTTTGACACCAAAGTTCATCATAATTTTCATCAATTTTCAAAAATGCAAGTTTTGGCAATTTGACATATGATTCTTGAAATTTCAAAGATGGAAAGTGAAAGCATGAACTTGCATTGCTTTGGTGTGGTTTTGAACTTGAAATGGTGATCTATTTATAGGCCAATGGTTCTGAAAATGTTAGGCACAAGTACAAGCTTTTGGTAAATCAAAGATAACTTAAAGGGTAAGAAAGACTTTTCAAAAGGAAAAAGGAAGCTTCCTCTTTTTACCATGTGTGAAAATCTCAAATTGATCTTATCTCATCTCAATTATATCTAGCTGATATTTATCAGTTCTAAGCTTGAATTGGCAAGGTGGCATTGCTTCTAGATGAAGAAATCTCAAAATGACCTATAATTTGAAATTTTGACCTTGAAAAATCATGTTCATGGAGCCTTATGTTTCAATTTCAAAAGTATAGCTAGACTCCATGGATTTGAGAGTTATTGGACATTTTGGAAAGCTTGTTTCAAGAGCTACAACTTTCATGTTTTGAGTTTTTTCCAATTCAAAATGGAACTAGGTAAAAAAATGGCATGAAGTTTGGAAAAAATAAGAAATTTTAACACTTAGAAATTTTTCTAAGTATTGAAACTTTTGACTTTTTGTTGACTTTTCCAAATTCTTTGATTTTTTATGATCATGATGGATCATTTGAAGTATTTTGATGATTGAAAAAGTTTTATCTTGAAAAAGTTGACCAAAAGTCAAAGTTTGACTTTTCTGTGCAGATGAAAATTCATCAGATGTTTCTGAAATTGACTGATGAAGTCTGTGAACTTCTGTGATGCTTTGGATCCAGAAATTAGGTCAAGATGTTGTATATAAGATATAATGACCAATCTCTATCCAAAAAAGTCATTTCTTGCTCAAAAAGTCAGAGAATGCTCATGCTCGATCAAAACCCTAATTGGTCGATCCTCGATTGATCTATGAGAAAACTTGGATATCTGATGATCAGAGGTTGATGATTTGATCAAGATAGATCAAATGAGGTGAGAAAAACTCAAACCCTAATTGGTTGCCTCTTGAATCAGATGAAAATCTGATGAAACCCTAATTTTGACCTGTGAATGCTATACCCGATTAATGCTATCTGAACTGTTAGTGATGCAATGATGCAAATGTAAGATGGTATATTAGGTCAAAAATTGGGGTATGACAAGTAGACGTCAATGTTTGTTGGGGGTTGATGAAGGAAATGATATGGCAGTGATAGTGAGAAGTTGTTGTGTGAAGAAGATAAGAGACGGTGAAGATCGGAAGCGTGATCTTGGAAGCTATGGCATGGTGATTCTTTTTGTAACAGAATTCTGATTTTGTGAAGAAGAGGATAGCAACGGTTATGGCGTGGAAGAATTGATTATGGAAGAAGACGTGGTGGTGGTTGTTAGTGGTGGCCTTCTTTTATGGTTGTTGTGTAGAAAAGATCGATGGAGACAGAGATCGAGAATGGCGTGAAGGAAGAGAAGCCGATTCTTATGGTGATGTTGCCGTTAATTTTCTGTTATGGCTTTTTCTTATTGTAATAAAAAAATTTGTTATGGTGAAAAGATTGTTGACAGCCAGCCAAAATCAAGAAGGTATGGTGGTTACTGATGGAGAGAAAGAAAAACAAGATGGTTGTTACTGTGTGGAAAAAGTAATGGATTCTGTTAGTTTTTATTACTGTTATGGTGTAGAAAAGTGGAGCTGGAGGTTATGATTGAAGCCTCCCTTTTGTGAATACCTCTACTGCCATCTCTCTTTTTTCTAGAAAAAATAACCATGCCAGCTACTTTGTATGCTCCTCTCTTGGTGCGTAGTTGTTCAATTGATATCATGAGAGTGCCGACTCGAATAGCACATCTGATAGAACAATGTTGATGTTGAATGTCCGATGAGAAATCGATTGTAAGCTCGCCGTATTTAGCTTCGAAGTCATGACGTCACAAGCTGACTTGAATATTTGAGAATTTCTCTAAGTGTCATATTCTTAAATTAATCCATGTACACCACTTTACGGATCTATTACTTTTCCAGTACTCGACCAAACAACACAAGCTCGACACCATCGGAAAGAGCACGTCTGATAGAACAACTCTGTAGTTCGACAAAAATCCAAACGAAGCCTTAATCACCGAATAAAAAGTGTTTGAACTTTGCCACACGACTGCTCGATGAAAGTCCTGGCTGGGCTAGGCAAATTCCAAGCATGACTTGCAGCAATTTTCCAACTTCAAACCGTCAATTACGGCACTTCCTATTTTTCACTCCGACGTCTGAAACGAAATAATTTCTAAACGAAACTTGTAGAGTACATGACAAACGCCAACTTTCATGTTCGGAGTTTTTCCGTGTGGCGATCGAATCGAAAAGAAAACAACCTCAAACATGTGCACAAAAACTATTCGATAAAATGCTTCCGTATGCATCGCAAGAAGTGCATGCACCAACTCATATGTTGACAACTTCCAACCATCAACTACGGCGCTCCATATTTTCCGCTCCGACGTCCAAAACAAAAAAGTTTCTAAACGGAACTTGTAGAGGGCATGGCAAACTCCAACTTTCATGTTTGGAGTTTCTCCGTGCGGCGACCGAATCAATGATAAAAACAGCCCCGAACATACGCACACCAACTGTTTGATAAAAAGTTCTCGTAGCCATGGCAAAAATGCATATGCTGTCTTGCGTTTTGGCAGCTTCAAACAGCAAACTACGGCGCTCCGTATCTTTCGCTCCGACGTCCGAAACAAAAAAGTTTGTGAACGAAACTTGTAGAAGAAATGACAATCTCCAACTTTCATGTTCGGAGTTTTTCCGTGCGGCGACCGAATCAATTACAAAAACAGCCCCGAACATACGCACACCAACTGTTTGATAAAAAGTTCTCGTAGCCATGGCAAAAATGCATATGATGTCTTGCATTTTGGCAGCTTCAAACTGCAAACTACGGTGCTCCGTATCTTCCGCTCCGATGTCCGAAACGAAAAAGTTTGTGAAAGAAACTTGTAGAGGAAATGACAATCTCCAACTTTCATGTTCGGAGATTTTCCGTGCGGCGACCGAATCGATGATAAAAACAGCCCTGAACATGTGCACAACGACTATTCGAATATTGCAAACATGATGAATCCTTATTTTCCAGGCTTTGTAACTTTCGATCCGAGTCCCGAATGAATTCGGTTTCTTCAAAAAAGTTATAGATGGCCGTGAGATGTACAACTTTGCAGTTGAACATTTTTTAATTCGGAGCCACGAACCATATGAAAATCGAACCCGAAATTGTCGGCATGAGCATAGGAACAAACACTTCAAAATAATTCCAAGTGTTGAATTTGTAACATAATGAATTCATAACTTCCGAGCCTTGTAACTTTTCATCCGAGTTCCGAATTAATTCAATTCCTTCAGCAAAGTTGTAGATTGCCACGAAATGAATAACTTTTATTTTGAACTCAACTCGAATCGATGCCTCAAAACACGTGTAAAATACCTTCGAAGTCGAACACTTGAACATATTGAAAACACTTAAAATTTCACTAAGTGTAAACTTTAAAAGTTATGAACATTAAACCGAAATCCGTGCATTTCTGGAGAAATCTTCACAAGGACAAAACCGAAATACGAAATATGCTCTTTCCAAAGATTACCAACTCATGAACTTTCGACCATAGACGAGTGAGATAGAGAGTCGACAACATGGCTCCGTGAACACAAAGTACTTAAAACTTTGAAAAAATTTCTAAGTTACTTAAAATGCAAGAAACCTCATTTTCTTCCGATTCTTCTGATCTTTCTCAACAAATGATCATATTTTCTCGAATCTTGACTTTTGACCATAATTTTGTCCAGAAATTCCACTCTGTCAAACTCTGACTTTTGTTGACTTTTCAATACACACATTCAAATATGTTTTTATCCAACCGTTCTTGGTTTTCTGATGAATCACGTGGATCGATAAGCCATATGCAGATACTTCAAGACTCATAAAAGGCCATAGAATCAATTTGGGCTCAAATATTCGACCACAACACACTGTAGCTCGAAACTGTAATCAATATCCGCATGAGAGGCGATCATAACTCCAAAACCTTGATTTTCGAGTGATAATCAAAAGCTTCTGGGTGCATACATCTTATATATCGAGATGACGCTTGAAGTAACAGAACCTTAGATACTCAGCTTCTGGAACCAAACCTCTTCTTCAGAATTGTACAAGTTCATACGATTTAGAAAATATCGAACCCATGGTTAATGCATGAATGATATGTATGTAATGCACCGATCGATTAAGTGTCAGCCAATTATTTATTAAAAAATGAAGAGGACAAATTTTGGGGTACAATAGACTACAACATATATTTTGAACAGATGTCCGACAAAGAAGCTGGAAGGAATTACTCCAGAAGAATGTTGGTCTGGTGTAAAACCTAGTTTGAGTCATCTGAAGGTATTTGGATCTATTGCACATAGACATGTTCCAGATTAGTTGAGAAGAAAACTTGATGACAAGTCGAATCAAATGATTCTAGTAGGATATCATTCGACATGAGGTTACAAGTTGTTTTACCCAGTGAACAAGCAGATTAGGATCAGCAGAAACGTGATCATAACTGAGTTGAAAGAATGGGATTGGACTCAAAATGTCAAGAAATATTCAGTGAGAATCTTACTTGAAGAACCAGAAACTCAAGTCGAAAGAGAAGTTCGACAAGAGGAACCAGCAGTTATAGATCAACCAAGCACAAGCCAACCTCAGAGAGCAAGACGCATGCCTGCAAGGTTGCAAGATTGTGTGGTTACATCAGATGATGTGGTTGATGACGAAGGTGAGCTGGTACATTATGTTGTCTATGCAAATTTCGAACCTGTCAATGCAGCTAAATCATGGAAGGATTCGAAGTGGGTGAAAGCAATGAACAAAGAAGTGAAATCCATCGAAGACAACAAAACTTGGTCACTTGTCGAATTGCCTCAAGGAAAGAAGGCAATTGATGTCAAGTTGGTATACAAAGTGAAGATGAATCCTAAAGGGGAAGTAACTCGACACAAAGCAAGGCTAGTGGTGAAAGGATTTTTCCAAAAATAAGGAATTGACTTCGATGAGGTTTTTGCACCTGTGGCTAGGATCGAAAAAATCAAGTTGGTTGTTGGTTTAGCATAAATAAACAGCTGGCACATATGTAAGATGAACGTGAAGTGTGCATTCTTGAATGGACCCTTAGACGAAGAAGTTTATGATAAATAACCAGTTGAGTTTGTGAAACATGACGAAAGGAGTGCAGGTTGAAGTATTCATAAGACTAAGAGCTATGATTAATATAGATAGCTTAGACACAATGAATTAGGTGGTGTGTTTAAAGTAATACATTGTGTCAGAAAATATTTGATTTGATTTGATTTAGGAGTGTGGAAATATTTTGTTACATACATATTTGATTTTAGATTTAGATAGAATTGATTTAAATCTAAAATAGAATATATTTGATTTGGCTTTGGGAGCAAGCTAACCTAAATCTATAAATACAGGGTGTAACCCCTATTTTTTATAATTGAATTCATTCACAGTATTTTACCGCTGCAAAGTGAATAATAAATTTTTCCACAGTTTGTGGGCAGAGAGAAACTCTGCAGAAAATAATTCTTAAGAGATACTATAAACTTCGGACAGGAACCTAAACATATATAATAAAGAGGATACTACAAACTCCCAACTGGAACCTAAACAATGAAATATACACTAGTTTATATTAAAATTTGTGACAGCTTCCCGTCAAATATCAATTTTAAATCCTTATTATACTATATTTACAATTTTAAAAATCTACAATATATGACAACTCTCCGTCAAATTTCAGTTTTAAATGATTCTTTACACTCCATAGTATCTTGAAATTAGTTAGAATATTGAGTTATATTAATTTTTTATTATATTATAGAGATAGATATAAAATTTTGTTTTTCATTATAGTAAAATGTTATAGTAACCATAAGTGAGTTTTTTTAATTTGTTGTCAAATAAAATAAATATTCTAACTATATTATATAGAAAAAATAAACATTAATTTTTTTTATTATATTATAAAATTTTATGGATAGAAATAATATTTTCTTTTTTATTATATTGTAAAGATAGAAATAAAATTTCATTTTTATTAAAATAAAATATTATGATAATCATAAGTGAATTTATTAATTAATTTAAAATATATAAATAAAAAATAAATAAATAAACTTTTGCTTTAAATAATATTTAGTCAAATCAAGACTTTATATCATGTTAAAAACAATTGTATTAATGATTTTATAAATTTTTACCATTTATCATTATGTTTTCATGATTATTATTTATCATTATATATTCATGACTACCATTTTTTCATGATTATTATTCATATGTTTTTAAAATAAAAATGTATATGGCAACGCCTCTGGGGTGGCAAACAGGCATGTCCACCCCGTTTAGGCCCGTCCCGCAAAAATCCGTAAAAAAATGGGGCGGAGTCGAACGGTCATAGTTGAGGATGAGGGCCTAAAATATAGGTCTGCCCTGAAAAAAAAGTAAGTGCAGGATGGGGAAAGCCCGCAGACACTACACCTTTTAGGTCTAAGAATGCTTAATTTTATGTTAAAACATGTGCCCACTGTCATACCCCAAAATTTTCCCTCCTACTCCTCAAGACATTCCATACATCCATACTCAAGGATTTCACAAGGGTTGACTAAACAAGCCCTCTCCTAGACAATCAACCCAAACTAAGGTTTGGCAATTCTCAGATCAAGGTGGTTCCCAACATCTCCATTGGTCATCATGCCTCCTCATATGCTTCAAAGAATCTCCAAGTCAAGTTTCAAGCCTTACAAATCAAGTTTCCTCAGACAATTGCTTAGATGATAGAAAATCAGTTGTATTGGGCAAAAAGTCAACTGTGGTCAAAGTACAGTCAAAATTCATAATTTTTGGTCAACGTCCATATTTTGAAGTAACATTCATCATTTGATCAAGGGTTGATCATGATTCATCAAGAAAACTCAAAACTTGCTCAAAAGTCAAACTTTCCAAATTAGGGTTTTCTATTGAAAAGTCAACTGAACTTTGACCAGGCATAACTTTCTCATACTTTATCAAAAAAATTTACACCACCTCTCATTTTGAAGAGAATTCAATTCTCTACAACTTCATGTCTCACAAGCATGGTCAGAAAATGCTTCATTTGGAAGATATGGATCAAAACATTACATATCCTTTTCAAAGTCAACAAAAAGTCAACTTTTTGCAAAGAAGTTTTATTGAGCATGGAAACTCCAATTTAGATGAAACCAAAGAGGTTGTTTAGAGGACATCTAGAGCTTTCTAAAAAGTCCAAGAACACTCAAAACTGCTAAAAATTGAGCAAGATACACCTTGCACAAGTTGGGCATTTTTGAAGAGTTGCACAAAGAGAAATACTTGTCAAAAGCCAAAATTTTGCAAATGGGCCTAACTTTTCTTGATTCAAACTTGTTCCCCAGCTTGTTTGGAACCTCCAAGCCCAAGGCCACGAATTTTATCTTTATTTTTCTATTTAATTTGGATTTTAATCATTTAAAAGCCAATTAAATTAAAATAAAAGGTAGAAAATCAAAATTAAATGCAAATTGGATTTTTCTCTCATTCTTGAGGTCCAAGCAATCCACAAAAGCTGGAAAATTAGAAATTGGCATTGATTGGCAAGAGAATTGATGAAAATTGGATCAAAAAGGCAAGATTTGGCTTTATACCAAATTAAATATTTTTACATTGATTGATTCATTATTTCCTCTTGATTTCTGACCTAGATCCATCTACTATATATACACAATGCATACACATGAAAAAAGAACAAAAAAATTGCCTCAAGAACCCTATGTTTTGATGTTTGTTTTGTGTTTAGAATGGAGTTTCGAAGCTTTCTGCATTGGTTAATTGCATTTTAGGTACCAGAATCACAAGATGCCATGGCTAGGGTTTTCAGTTTCGATTTAGGGCTTTCTGAAATCCATAAAATTGGACCAAACCAGGACCACCATCGTGTTTAGAACGATGTTTCTAATCGATCCATGTATCCATAACTTATTTATATTGCTTGTATGAGATTTTGGAATTTTGCAGGGGCCTTAGCGTCGAACCAGACCGACGCTATCTGTTTGAAAATTTAAATGAAGAAGATGAAGATCTTCGCGCGTGATTTGGGTTCCCAGGAATCGAATTCGTTTAAAACGTTTTTGTTTCATTATCCTAACACCAAATGCAGTTTGGTTCAGTGGTGAAGGTAGCGCGTGTTTTCCTTGGACGTCCTTGGTTCGATCCCTGGCCATGACAATTATTTTTTTACAACTTACAAAACTAACACTTTTCTTTATTTCTTTTTCATATTATTTTCTCTTAATTTAATTTATCTTTAAATATTTTTCTCATGCATTTAAAAATCACCAAAAATATTTTCCTTTTGCATTTTAATCAGAAAAATACTTATTTAATTTTTGACATTAAAATTAATATTTTTGCATGCATATTTTAATTAATTGTTAATTAACCATTAAATTGATTTTTAATTGCTTTTAATTATCAAAATTGATCCAGAAAATTATCTTATCATTTAATTATCATTACTAATCTGAAATATTTTTCCTCATTCAAAAACTTTATTTTTACTAACATTTTTCTCTTATGCGAGTTTCTTATATTTTCCGATTATGTATCTGCTCACAGGTTGTAATGTTTCGGACTATTTTTCACGCTTTTCTTTTCAATATTATGTAACTGCTCATGGGATGTAATAGTTTAATTAGGACTTTTATTTTCCTAACTCCTATTATGTAACTGCCCCAAAGCCATGTAATAGCGTAGGACTTTATTTTCCGCACTTTACTTTCCGCAATTTATTTTCCGCACCCTATAAACTGCTAGTAACTAGGCGTGTATGGTAAGATAAAAAAAACATAGATCACTTCTAATTCCAAGATAACATATCTGAATCAACACACTCTTTTCACACATGCACCCCTTAGGGTAATTCTCTCTCGTTGTCTTTCGAATAAATGGTCAAGTCCCTCGAACGTAGAGGTATCCTAGCACCGTTGCCTACATATATATCATCATAGTCCCTTCGATACAAAGATCATAGACCCACGATGTCGCCTACGAATACATGATCTCGCCCCTCGATTGTTGCCTACGAAAAGTGATGATCGTCCCTTCGAATGTGCTAGGATACTCCTACAAGTTGCCTTTTATGACCATCTGATGTCCCTTCTACATCCAACGAATAGGGTTACCTACCAACTAATGGTATGGATAGCACTATTCTAAAGGAACGTAAAACAATACGAAAACGACCATTCTGAGTAGGTAATAAGACTTTTAGTTGCTTGCTCAAACAAAATACTTTTCACACCACACACACTTTTGTCAAAGTCCAAACTCTTTTCAAAAAGAAACATTTCCAAACACTTTGTATACATTCCTACATGAATCATTACAAAGTCAAAGCGAAATGCCTTTTCAAAACATTTTTGTCAAACACACAGAAAGCAATTTTAAAAAAATGAGCTAGAAGCAACTAAGAGCCGTAGATAACTACGGATGGAAAGGGGTGCTAATACCTTCCCTTTTCATAACCTTCTCCCTTACTCAGAATCTAACGAAGGTCTTTTCCTGTTCTTTTCACCTTCCCTTAATTGGATAAAATAAAAGTCGATGGCGACTCTTGCTATCCGCACATTTACGATAAAAAGCAAAACAAAATCTCAAAGTCAGTTCACTGTATTACAGAACTGGCGACTCTGCCGGGGAGACACCCTAAAGAGAGAATACCTTAGGGATTTATAGATCATTTTTACTGTTTTCTGTTTAACTTGCTTGCTTTATCTTTAAGGGTTGCTTGGGTATTATATTTGTGGGGGATCCTACACCCGGATCCAGGTTTCCTTTAGGTAAGTAGCAATAGATCGTCGCGACCGTTAGGCGTATACCGAAACGGTTAAAATGATGGCTACGTTAGTGTGACACTTTGGCTGTCCTGATACTCTTCATTCCCAAGTTGAAGATAGTATTTGGTTTCTGCGTGGTGTCATCAGCACTAACTCAACTTTTAGAACCTTAATTGACCCATCTTGGCCATTAGAAGGTAGTGAGATGGCCGGCTTTGGTGTAGGCCGAGGTTGGCTGATACTCGATGTTACGCTCATTAAGATCAGACTTTTGGGATATTTTTGGTGTACCACTTGGTAGTCGTATTGAAATAAACGCCTACGAGAAAGATCAATGATATGAGATTCCTAGAACTCGGTTACTATTATAGGACAGGATGAACCAACTCAAACTTTTGGTAGGGTAAACACCTATACCTCATGCAAGCCTTAAACCTAGGGCTATTGTGTGAATTGTTTGTGCTTGCTAAACATGACATCATGACATCATCGCATTGCATATCATTTCTAACTATTTCAAGGACCTAGGGATATATCTTTGCTCTGTTTTGTAGGGATTATGGCTTCTAGAAAGACTATCCGAATCAACTTCATGGGTGTACCTTCTCAGCTCAAAGAATTGGTTTCATAAATTCCCGATCATGCTCAGCTCAAAAAAAGACATGGTTATCTACTTGACTTGGTTATCTCCGGTTTTGAAGAAGATATGATGCACGTCTTATTCTAGTTCTTCAATCCGAAACACCATTGCTTTACATTCCCAGATTATCAGTTGGTTCCTACCTTGGAAGAGTTATCTAAGCTACTTGGGATACCTATTCTTGACCAAATTCCATTCACCGGTCTAGAAAAGGTTCCTAGGTATGAAGACATTGCATCAGCATTACATCTAAAGCGCTCAGACATTGAAGCCAATTTGGAAACAAGAAGTGGAGTTAAGGGTTTACTTGCCAAGTTCTTAATAAAGAAAGCCCGAGAATTCCTCAAAGCTCTGAGTTTCCAAGCATTCGAAGACATCTTGGCTTTGATAATCTATGGTTTGGTTCTATTTCCTAACTCGGATCAGTTCGTAGACGTGAACGCCATCAAGTTATTCCTTACTCGCAATCCTGTACCTACTTTACTTGGAGACATTCTACATTCTCTCCACACTCGTACTATCAAAAGACAATGAACTCTCATGTGTTGCATACCGTTACTTTCCAGGTGGTTTATTTCGCACCTTTCTCCATCAGTTTTGAAGAATGAACAAAGGTTGAAGTGGTCTCAAAGGCTAATGTCACTCTCTCATTCAGATATCCTTTGGTGTGTTTTCTCTCAAAAGGACTTCACATTCGTTGAGCGTTGTGGAGAATTCCCTAATGTACCACTACTTGGTATAAGGGGAGGTATCACTTACAACCCTTCTCTAGCTCTACGTCAGTTTGGTTATGCTCGAAGAGATGGTCCATATGATATGCTTCTCCAAGATATTGTGTTCGACTACAACCACGATCTCCAGAATTACCGACGAAGGTTCATACACGCTTGGGGCATGTTAAAGAAGACTGATACCAAGACTTTGGGGTACCAAAACTCCATTCCTTGGGAACCTTACCTTAAATGGGTACGAGCTCGAGCTCAAAACCTCATGATGCCATTTACACCCGTGTTACCAATAATTATGGAACCTGTTGCTATAGGTGACGTACCTTATACTGTTCTCCATTCTGACATGCCTACTGATTTTGAAGACTTGAAGAGATCCTAGATTCAACTAAAAGAAGAAAGGGATACATTTGAAACTCAGTGCTATTCAAGCGAGAAGAAAGTACAAGAGTTGACCAAGCTACTTCACGAGGAACGGAACATCAACGCCTACCTCGGCACCAAGAGGAAGCGCCCATGGGAGACTTAGAGCTTTAGGATTTTTGTTCTTTTATTTTTCCAAACTATCTTTTGTACTTAAAGAGAGAAAAAAGAATAAAAAGAGAACTAATAAATGTTTGTTCATGTTTGTTTAACAAATTTAAGTTCTTAAGGTCCTTGAAAACATTGCATTGCATTGCATAAACATTGCATATCATGGCATAACATTTCATAACAGGTACATTGAAGATTGGTTTTCTCATTTTCTCGCTATTTATTTTAGCAGAAATGGCTCTTGAACAGACAGTCAAAGATCTTCAGGCTCAGAATGCTCAGTTCCAGGAGATGTTCACCAGTCTGGTCCAAGGCCAAGAAGATCTGAAGAAGCTCATTAACAAAAAGAAGAAGGTCATTGGTGTTCTCAAAATGGGAAGACGTCACAAAGGTGGTCCTAAGGTGGTCAGCCGGATAGAGTTCTCAGAAGGGAGTGTCAAAATTGAGGGAAGTGTCAAGGGAAACGAAGAAGACCAGCGTGAGCCTGAGAAAAAGGAAGAAGATTATGAGAATGATTAGTACTCTTTTGAGGATGACAAATACAAGCAACTTGAAGACCGCCTGAATGCTGTGGAAAATCTGAAGATGTCAGGGATGAATTTTGATGATCTGAGTCTTGTTCTTGGTGTGGTGATTCCTCACAAGTTCAACGTTCCTACTTTTGCCAAGTATGATGGCATTTCTTGTCCGAAGTTGCATTTGAAGTCCTATGTTAAGAAGATCAACCCCCACACTGATGACAGAAAGTTGTGGGTTCATTATTTCCAAGAGAGTTTGGCCGGAACTCAATTGGAGTGGTACTATCAGCTAGAGAGTAACCACATCCGTACCTGGAGTGATTTAGCGGATGCTTTCTACAAGCAATATGAGTACAATGCTGAATTGGCACCCACTCGCATGCAACTACAAAGCATGTCTATGGGTCGTGACGAGAAGTTCAAAGAATATGCTCAGAAATGGAGAGATCTAGCAGGCAGAGTTCAACCACCCTTGTCCAATAGGGAGTTGGTGGATATGTTCATGGGAACGTTGACAGGCCCATTCTTCAATCATCTGATTGGAAACTCTTCAGCCGGATTCACCGAGTTGATATTGACAGGAGAGCGTATTGAAGCTGGTATCAAGAGCGGAAAGATTCAGATAGAGTCATCATTAAATGCTGTGAAGAGATCTTTTGGTTGTAAGAAAGAAGCTAACGCTGTGTATGGTCAGAAAAGCCGAGCCAAAACCGACCGCGCTCAATCTATGGGGGCAGTTGTGATCTCCAATCCTACATCAGCACAACCTCAGCGAGACAACGCGCGTAACGAGAACACGCCACGAAGACAGTTTACGAAGATCAACATGCCATTGTCGCAAGCCTTGCAACACATGTTGAAAGCAGAGTTGATTACCTTGAGGGATCCTCCTCAAAACATCAACACTTCCTCTCCGAGATATAATCCTAATGCTAAATGTGCTTACCACTCTAACAGCCCTGGGCATAATACTGATGACTGTTGGGCTCTGAAGAACAACTTTCAAGATATGATTGAAGCTAAAGAGATTGAGTTTGATCCTCATGTTGAGACTCCGAATGTGATCAACGCACCTATGCCTAACCACGGCAAGAGTGCAAATGCTATTGACAAGAACTCTTATGTTTTTAATATAGATGACTTGACTATTCCTCTGATGACTGTTAAGAAGAATCTGCTGCAAGCCGGTGTCAATCCAGGATGCCCAGAGAATTGTCGTTGGTGCCCATCTGCACCTGATGGTTGTGCTTGGATAAGAAGCGTATTCGATTGCATGATGGATAACATGAAGTGCTATTTAAAGCCATCACCTGTGGAGAATCTGTGTGAAGACATATCTAAGAAACTGAAGATCGAAGATGTGAGCGAAATTATACCAGAAGTCTGGGATACCTTGGGGCAGCCAAGTGGAAAGTTTGATTACATGGTGAAGTATACTGTTCCTGAAAGCTACAAGATTCCTATTGAAGATGTTAAGGCGACCGGATGGGGAGACGATTTCCCAGAAGACTATGCTGATGTTAATACTATAAGGATTTCCTCTGTTGATCCTGTGCCTAGAGTGGCACCTCTCATCATTACTTCTCCCAGACCAGTTCCATACTCCTCTAACAGATCTATCCCTTGGAGCTATGGAACTGAGGTTTACTATCATGGTGTCAAGCAAGACCCTCTGACTATTGAGGATCTTACAGTTGAAGCTACCATTCTTGACATTGACAACATCACCGGATCAAGTAAGGTGACCAGAAGAGTGTTTTCTCCAGAGATCTCTCCACCAAAAGACACTGCGACTCCAGCTCGCATTCCAGCTATTCAACCAGTTCCCGAAGCTAGGGGAAAAGAACCAGTGACTCATCCTGCTCAGACAGAAGCACCAAAGGAAGTTGCTGAAGATACCTCCAAACGAGAAATGGAGGAAATTCTGAAGATTATCAAGAAGAGTGACTACAATGTTGTAGAACAATTGGGACAGACTCCATCCAAGATCTTCATGCTTGCTCTGCTCTTGTGCTCTGAGGCTCATGCTAAAGCCTTGGTAAAATTTCTGAAGAATGCTCACGTACCGCAAGACACTAATACTGATCAATTTGAAGTTTGTATTGCTAGCCTGGCTGCCAACAACGGCCTAGGCTTCTCTGAAGCTGATTTAACTCATGCCGGAAGGAAACACAACAAAGCCTTGCACATCTCTGTTGAATGCAAGGGCATTACACTGTCTCATGTTTTGGTGGATACCGGTTCTGCTCTGAATATCCTACCGAAGAGTGCTTTTGATCGACTTGATGTTGAAGGATTGGTTCTGAAGCCCAGTGACATAATTGTGAGAGCTTTTTATGGTTCTAAACGAACAGTACTTGGAGAGCTCATTCTGCTTGTTAAAGTCGGTTCCCAGACTTTCGACTCCAATTTCTTTGTCATGGACATCCGTCCAGCTTACTCTTGCCTACTTGGACGCCCTTGGATAAATGGGGCAGGCGCTGCTACCTCTACCTTGCATTAGAAGCTGAAGTACCCAATGAAGGGGAAGGTTGTTACAGTATGCGGTGAAGAGGAATACATGGTAAGTCATCTACAGTCATTCTGATATCTTGAGATAGAGGATGCATTCTTCGAGACTCCCTGCCAAGCTTTCGAGACAGTTCCAAGAGTCATGCCTGTTGACTCTCCTGCCACTCCTGAAGTTACACAAGTTCCGCCTAGGATGGCCTTCTGAAGGATGCTCAAGCTGCAGTTGAGGAAGGAGGGAATACTATTTGGGGTCAGCTCCCCGATCTTCCTTTCAAATCTGACAAGACTGGTTTAGGTTTCACCATCAAGGGTCAGAAGACAATACGTCGCGAACGTGCCGGCAAACTTCCTTTCCGCATCAGCAAAGATGGAGTTCATGCTATAGAAGACAGCGACAGCGACTTCGACATCAGCAAATGGATCTTCCCAACTCCCGACAACGGACTCAACAATTGGAAGACTGAAGACGTCATACCAATCTCCTTTAGACAGAAGTAATTGCTTTTGTTTTTTGTTTTGCTTTTCATATTTTCTACACTTTGAATAATAAACTTTAAAGCCTAGTGCCTTGCCCGGGGCATCATGGCTCGTTTGTGAGGGTTATTATATGTCATTTGCATATTTTCATTCAATAAAATCCTTGGACTTTTGCATTTAAATGTTTTTTCTTTATCACCCCTTCAAAAGCTATGTGTTCTTACACACACTCACGTGATACACTACAGATTCACTCCGAATCTCGTTGATAACAACTATGCTATTGCTAAATATGACTTCAATAATCCGATCTACCAAGCCGAAGACGAAATTGAGGAAGATTGTGAAGTGCCAGGAGAACTTGCGGCCAGACTGCTACAGCAAGAAGAGGAGTTATATTGCCACACGAAGAGCCAGTTGAGGTTGTGAATTTGGGTACTGATGAAGACAGAAAAGAGATCAAGATAGGAGCGGGTCTTGAGAATAGTGTCAAAGAGAGATTGATTTAGATGCTACGAGACTATATCGAGGTCTTTGCTTGGTCCTACGAAGACATGCCAGGTTTAGACGTTGACATTATGGTACACCGGTTACCGACAAAATAAGGTTTTCTCCCAGTGAAACAGAAGGTTCATCGCATGCGTCCTGAGATGTCAGAGAAAATCAAAGCCGAAGTTATGAAGCAGTTCAATGTCGGTTTCTTAGTCGTTACTTCTTATCCACAATGGGTTGCGAACGTGGTACCCGTAACTAAGAAGGATGGTAAAGTACGAATGTGTGTGGATTACAGAGACCTGAACAAAGCAAGTCCGAAAGACGATTTCCCACTTCCTCATATTGATGTTCTAGTTGAAAAAACTACCCAACATAAGGTTTTGTCCTTCATGGATGGTTTCTCCAGTTACAATCTGATCAAAGTGGCTCCTGAAGACATGGAGAAGACTACTTTTGTTACACAGTGGGGCATTTTCTGCTACAAGGACATGCCGTTCGGACTAAAGAACGCAGACGCCACTTATCAACGTGCCATGGTGGCACTATTTCATGACATGATTCATCACGAGATAGAGGTCTACGTCGACGACATGATAGCTCGATCACAGACTAAAGAGGAACATCTCGATCATTTGCGGAAACTATTTGATAGATTGAAGAAGTACAGACTAAGACTCAATCCCAACAAGTGCACCTTTGGAGTCAGATCCGGTAAACTCCTAGGATTTGTTGTCAGTGGTAAAGGTATTGAAGTTGACCCAGCCAAGGTTAAAGCTATTTAAGAGATGTCAGCGCCCCGCACTGAGAAGGAAGTCAGAGGTTTCTTGGGACGTTTGAACTACATTGCCAGATTCATTGCACATCTAACTGCTACTTGTGAGCCAATCTTCAAGTTACTGAAGAAAGATCAAGTAGTGGAATGGAGCGATGATTGCCAGATCGCTTTTGACAAAATCAACGAATACCTACAGAATCCTCCTATCCTGATGCCACCTGCCGAAGGAAGACCTCTTATCATGTACTTGACAGTATTAGAGAACTCAATGGGGTGTGTGTTGGGGCAACATGACGAGTCTGGCGAAAAGAGTATGCAATATACTACCTTAGCAAAAAGTTTACCGACTGTGAAACAAGATACTCACAGCTCGAGAAAACTTGCAGCGCTTTGGCTTGGGCTGCTCGCCGACTAAGACAGTATATGTTGACTCACACTACCTTATTGATCTCCAAGATGGATCCGATAAAATACATATTTGAGAAACCAACTCTCTCCGGAAGAATAGCAAGATGGAAAATGATCTTGACCGAATATGACATCCAGTATACTTCTCAGAAAGCGCTCAAAGGAAGTGTAGTAGCCGATCATTTGGCTCATCAAGCCTTAGATGACTATCAGTCTACGCAGTTCGAGTTTCCAGACGAAGATGTTTTGTTAGTTACTGATTGCGAAGAACCAGGACCAAACGAAGGACCTGAACAAGGATCTCGATGGACCATGTTCTTTGATGGAGCCTCAAACGCACTTGGCAATGGCATTGGCGCCATCATTACATCTCCTACAGGCGGACACACGCCTTTCACCACCAAATTATGTTTCAGTTGTACGAACAACATGGCTGAATACGAAGCGTGCATCATGGGTATCAAAGCTGCTATTGACTTAAGAATCAAATTCTTGCAAGTGTATGGAGACTCAGCTTTAGTGATCAGTCAGATAAAAGGCGAATGGGACACGAAGAATCTGAATCTCATTCCCTATCGAGAGCATATTCTAAGTTTGATCCCCTATTTCAAAGAGATTACTTTTGATCATATTCCACGAGAAGAGAATGAGTTGGCAGACGCATTGGCTACTATGTCGTCTATGTTCAAGGTCAGATGGGACAATGAGGCTCCCCAAATCATCATTGAAAGGTTTGACGAACCAACATACTGCTGTGAGCTTGATACAGAAGAGAAACCTTGGTTCTACGAAGTAAAAAGGTATCTTGAGACTCAGGAATATCCCGCGGGGGCATCTGTCAACGATAAGAAATTCTTGAGAAGATTTGCATCCAAATTCTTCCTCAGCAACGGCATCTTATATAAGCGCAATCATGACTTGTGCTTACTTTGATGTGTAGACCAGAAAACAGCAGAACGTATCATGGAAGAGTTACACAAAGGCGCATTTGGTACCCACTCCAGTGGACATACAATGGCTAAGAAGATTCTGAGAACAGGTTACTATTGGTCCACCATGGAAGCTGATTGTCACCGTTATGCTCGATCTTGTCACAAATGTCAGATATACGCAGACAAAGTGCACGTACCTCCAGTACCGCTGAATGTTTTAACCGCTCCTTGGCCTTTCGCAATGTGGGGCATTGACATGATCGGAGAAATCAAGCCCACCGCTTCCAATGGACATCGTTTCATCCTTTTGGAAATTGCTATTTTACCAAGTGGGTAGAAGCAGCCTCGTTCGCATCTGTTACCAAGAATGTCGTGGCTCGATTCATCAAGCATAATCTTATCTGTCGGTATGGCACTACCGAAAGGATTATCACAGATAACGGCTCTAATCTCAACAACAAAATGATCACTGAACTCTGCACGCAGTTCAAGATTAAGCATCACAACTCTTCTCCATATCGGCCTAAGATGAATGGCGCAGTAGAAGCCGCCAACAAGAATATCAAGAAGATCATATAGAAGATGACAGTGACTTACAAGGATTGGCATGAGATGCTGCCATTTGCTCTTCATGGTTATCGCACTACAGTACGAACATCTACAGGGGCAACTCCCTTCTCTCTTGTATACAGTATAGAAGCAGTCCTACCAATCGAGGTTCAGATACCCTCAACCAGAGTCCTCCAGGACGCAGAGTTAGACGAAGACGAATGGGTCCAGACTCGCCTTGACCAGATCAACTTGATCGACGAGAAACGGCTCGCATCAATCTTCCATGGACAGATCTATCAGAAGCGAATGATCAGAGCATTCAACAAGAAAGTCAAGCACAGAGTCTACCAAGTCGGTGATCTAGTAGTCAAGCGCATTATCCTTCCACAAGGTGATCCCAGGGGCAAATGGACTCCCACCTACGAGGGACCGTTTGTAGTCAAGACATTATTTTCCGGCGGAGCTATGATACTTAGCACCATGGATGGCGAAGACTTCCCACACCCTGTGAACGCAGACATAGTCAAAAAATACTACGCATAAATGAGACCCGCTAGGTCGACTGACCTAGGCAAAAACAAGGGCATCCTAGCGAACCAAAAGGGTTTGGGAAAAAGTTAAGGATATATACAAAACATGTACACCCGGCAAGTCTAAAACCTGCAAAGGCGGCTTGGGCAAAAAAGGGTATCCCGGTAGACTGAAAACCCGAAAGGGCGGTCTGGGCAAAATTATGGATTTAAGCGTACGGCTATGTCTCGTTCAGATCACCTACCTACAGACTACTACTATCCACATTCAAGATTCAAATGGCGAAAATCAATTCACTCACTTTCTATTGACAGCAAGGAGATGAGATAGTCGAAATATATGAGTACTAGCATAGTTGAAACTTAACGAGATTATTTCCGCATAGCTTTTTACTTTCTTTGTACACAAATTGCTTGGCCATACGCCACCTTTCAAATTAATACAAGTGCTTTCTTTTTACAATATTCGCTATTGTTTGTTTTTGCATAAAGTCCAACGTTTGCTTTGAATGATTATATGCATCTAACAATAAACACCTGTTCACAAACATACGAAAAGCGAACGAACGAAGATAATTACTACAGGCTCTAGGAATTGAGATGACGATGAAAGTCACCAAAACGTTCCCCTGCAGAGCACAATCCCTACATAGGTATCGCTCACTGCAAACCTTCCCCCAGCGGAGTGCAAAGTTCCCTCCACTAGCTCCAACATTCCAAGCTTCATCACATTAGCCCCTGAGCAGTGATTTCAACCAACTTAACCTTGCTACGTCAGTAACAGTTCATCTCCAGCAGAGGTATTTACCACCCAGCAGAATATCTCTCAACAATTACCATTCCCCCGGCAGCAGCAATGTCCAGGCTCAAAACTTGGTCGGATAGTGCATCGGAGGAAACCTACTTCTCTTATCCTCCCAGCCAAAGGCTTTGACGGGCCCGAGATCCTTCAAGACTCGACTCCTAGCAACAAATCAGATACTCCCCCAGCGAAATCTATACATAAGATTCTCCAACGGAGCACCTCTTAATCTCCATTTTCCCCAGCCAAGATCTACGCACAAGATCCCCAGTAGTGTACCTCTCGGTTTCTACCATCCTCAGCAGCATAGATATCTAGGCTCGAAACTTGGTCAGATAGTGCATCGGAGGAATCAAGGATATCTTTCTTCTCTTTCAAAAGTCGGGTTGTCATCCGTCTCGTCCCCAAGCAGAAGTTTGAAATCTCCAGCAAGACATTCACATCTTCTTCAAGATGGATATGCTTTGAAATACCACAACATCTATCATTCATACATTATTCATAAAAGTCATAACTTGGGCATAATATCATTCATACACATTGTCATGCATCATAATCTGCATAAGACTAACTATATTCTACTAAAGTTTCTTTCGTTTTTCCCAAACAGGTGAAAAAACGCCTCTAAAACACAGGTCCAAGATTAATACCCGAAGCAAGACGGGAAAACTATCTGAACGGCCACTCCAAGTTGTCCTCCGACAACAGATCCAGGATTAATACTCGAAGCCAGACGGGAAACCCTATCCGAACGATCACCCAGGTTGTCCTCCGACAACAGGCATTGGATCTACACCCGACACACAACAGGGAAGCTATCCACATTCTTCCAACTCTTATCCCCTTAGAGTAATCAAGACAAAGATTTATTCTGACACCTTCTTGTTTATCAACAGCAACTACAGAGTCTGGCGTACGACTCAGTTGCCTTGGATGGCATCTTAAGCCCATCTCCGACTATTTGTCGACATCTCTCCACTTTCAGAATGCTGCATATTTGGTTAAAAACCAATACAAACCAATAACTTCATTCAAAGACGAGCGCAAAGTCTAACGTACGACTCTCTCCGGATAGCATCTTAAGCCCATCTCCGTGCTCCCTTCTATCTTCAGGAATATCTGCAGAACCTCGCGTACGGTTCGTTCCTCTGCATCAGTCTCTCCAGATGGCATCTTAAGCCCATCTCCGACGATTCTCCTATTCAGGCGACGTTCTTGAGTCTAACGTACGACTCATTCCCCAGTAAAGCCTCTGGCTCCTCCAAATGGCATCTGTAAACCCATTCCCCTGCATCATCAATCAACGGCAAGTGCAAGTTTTCAGGTGTACTCGAGTGTTCAATCATCTTCCACCTCCAGGTCACGAAAGGCAAACATGCCAATCTAAACCTTCCAGTGCAAGAAGATTGAACAGGGGCAGCTATCATACCCCAAAATTTTCCCTCCTACTCCTCAAGACATTCCATACATCCATACTCAAGGATTTCACAAGGGTTGACCAGACAATCCCTCTCCTAGACAATCAACCCAAACAAGGGTTTGGCAATTCTCAGATCAAGGTGGTTCCCAACATCTTCATTGGTCATCATGCCTCCTCATTGTCATACCCCAAAATTTGCCCTCGTATTCCTCAAGACATCCCATACATCCATATTCAAGGATCCCTCAAGGGTTGATCAGACAAACCCTCTCCTAGATAATCAACCCAAACTAGGGTTTGGCAATTCTCAGATCAAGATAGATTTACAGCATCTCCAATGGTCATCATGCCTCCTCATATACTTCAAAGATTCTCCATGTCAAGTTTCAAGCCTTACAAGTCAAGTTTCCTCAGACAATTGCTCAGATGGTTGAAAATCAGTTGTGTTGGATAAAAAGTCAACTGTGGTCAACATACAGTCAAACTTCATGATTTTTGGTCAAAATCCTCATTTTGAAGTCAAATTCATCATTTGGTCAAGGTTTGATCATGATTCATCAAGAAAACTCAAGATTTGCTCAAAAGTCAAACTTTCCAAATTAGGGTTTTCCAATGAAAAGTCAACTGAACTTTGACTGAGCATAACTTCTTCATACTTTATCAAAAAAATTTCCACCACCTCTCATTTTGAAGGAAATTCAATTCTCTACAACTTCATGTATCACAAGAATGTTCAAAAAATGCTTCATTTGGAAGGTATGGATCAAAACATTACAGGTCCTTTTCAAAGTCAACAAAAAGTCAACTTTTTGTAATGAAGTTTTATTGAGCATGGAAACTCCAATTGAGATGAAACCAAAGAGGTTGTTTAGAGAACACCTAGAGCTTTCTAAAAAGTCCAAGAACACTCAAAAATGTGGAAAAATTGAGCAAAATACACCTTGTACAAGTTGGGCATTTTTGGACAAATTGCACAAAGAGAGATACTTGTCAAAATCCAATTTTTTCCAAATGGGCCTATAATTTTATGATCCAAACTTGATCATAATATTATTTGTGACCTATTGATGCCTTGCCACGACCACCTTTTATTTTTTTGATTTATTTTTGGATTTAAAAGCATTTAATTCAAATTTAAATTATATAAAATATGAAAACAAGGTATATTTTCAAATGGGTTGGATTTTTATCAAACTTGAGGTCCAAGATAGCCCATACAACTTGCCAATTTCGTGCTAGCTCTCACATGGAAGAGAAAATCAAATTTTCAAAAGATTTGATTTGATTTGAAAGAGAAATTTTTTTGCATTAAAGAGGAGATCTTTTTTCATTCTTTTTGCTTCCAATTCTTCCTCTATAAATACTCAGCACATTGCACAAGACCAAGGACGAAACCCTAGCCCATACAAGCAACCCTTATTTTCAAAAAAATTGTTCAAAGTTGGAAATTTCGAATTCCAAATTCCAGCAAGTTTCAAGGTGTTCTAAGCCTTCCATCGTGTTCCTGAAGTTCCCAGGAGTCAATACCAATCCTTACTCGAAGCCCAGACTGCCCAGATCGTGCCATACACCTTGCTCCAATTTGGTATTTTCTTGAATTTCGATTTTCATTATCCATGCGTTACTAACTGTTTTTGCTTGCATATTTGAACTCAGGACACTCTTTAGATCATGAATGATGCATTACATGTAAGCTTGCACGCATAGAACTCGAATCACCATGGCTAGGGCATTTGGAACTATTTGATTCGAACTGATCGATACAGGCATTTTCAATCGAAACTAATGCCACCAATGGATCCGCAAGGGTCGATTTAGGGGGGTAGGGTACCTCTTTCCTTTTTATTTTGCTTATTTTTGCAAGTTTGAAATTTGTTTGGTCGGAGAAGACGACCGGAGCTAGGGCTCCGGCGTCGTTGAATGTGTTGACTCCGGCGTGGCTCGCGTGACAATTCTGCGCAATCCGATTCGTCCATATATGCGTCCTGGGTCCCACGCGTTGACTGTGTTTAAAAATCAGAAATCAGGACACGTTTCACAGTTATAATGCATTGTTTCCAGATCCTAAACACCAAACGCGCTTTGGCTCAGTGGTAAAGGCAAGGGAGCGTGAGTTTTCATCCAGATGGTCACCAGTTCGATCCCTGGCAAGACCATTCCTTTTTTTACTCTTTTGAAAACTAACATATTTTTTTTCCTTTTCTTATTTTCTTTAATATTTTTCATGAATTTTAATTAATCTTCAATATTTTTTATCATGCATCTAAAAATCACCAAAAATATTTCTTTTTTGCATTATCATCAGAAAAATACTTATTTAATTTTTAATGTTAAAATTATTATTTTTGCATGCATATTTTATTTAATTATTAATTAATCATTTAAATGACTTTTAATTGTTTTTAAATTACCAAAACAATCCAGAAAATTACCAAAAATTTATCTTATCATATTGTAGTCATTACTATCATAAAACCTTTTTTCCTCATTCAAAAATCATGCTTTTTGCTAACATTTTCTTCTTATGCAATTTCTCTCGTTTTCCGATTATGTATCTGTTCACAGGTTGTAACGCTTCAGACGATTTTTCTTGCTTTTCTTTTTCAATTATGTAACTGCCCATGGGATGTAATAGTTTAATTAGGACTTTTATTTTCCACACCTCTTATTATGTAACTGCCCCAAAGCCATGTAATAGCGTAGGACCTTATCTTTCCGCACTTTACACTTCAGCAATTTACTTTCTGCACCTTATAAACTGTTAGTAATTAGGCGTGTATGGCAAGATAAAATCGGACGTAGATCACTCATAATTTCAAGATAACATATATCTGAATTGACACACTCTTTTCACACATGCACCCCTTAGGGTAATTCTCTCTCGTTGCCTTTATAAATACAAATGTCAAGTCCCTCGAACGTAGAGGTATACTAGCACCGTTGCCTTAAAAACAAATCATCATAGTCCCTTCGATACAAAGATCATAGACCCACGATGTCGCCTACAAATACATGATCTTGACCCTCGATTGTTGCCTACAAAAAATGATGATAATCCCTTCGAATGTGCTAGGATACTTCCTACAAGTTGCCTTCTATGACCATCTGATGTCCCTTCGAATGTCCCTCTTACATCCAACGAATAGGGTTACCTACCAACTAATGGTATGGATAACATTATTCTAAAGGAACGTAAAACAACACGAAAACGACCGTTCTGAGTAGGTAATAAGACTTTTAGTTGCTTGCTCTATCAAAATACTTTTCACACCACACACTTTTGTCAAAGTTCAAACTCTTTTCAAAACGAAACATTTCCGAACACTTTGTATACATTCCTACATGAATCATAACAAAGTCAAAGCGAAATGCCTTTTTCAAAACATTTTTCTCAAACACACAGAAAGCACAATTTTAAAGTGATCTAAGAGCAACTAAGAGCCCGTAGATTACTACGAATGGAAAGGGGTGCTAATACCTTCCCTTTTCATAACTTTCTCCCTTACTCAGAATCTAACGAAGGTCTTTTCCTGTTCTTTTCACTTTCCCTTAATTGGATAAAAGAAAAGTCGGTGGAGACTCTTGCCTATCCGCACATTTGCGATACAAAAATCTCAAAGTCAGTTCACCGTATTACACTCATATGCTTCAAAGAATCTCCATGTCAAGTTTCAAGCCTTACAAGTCAAGTTTCATCAGACAATTGCTCAGATGATTGAAAATCAGCTGTATTGGGCAAAAACTCAACTGTGGTCAAAGTACAGTCAAACTTCATGATTTTTGGTCAACATCCATATTTTGAAGTAACATTCATCATTTGATCAAGGGTTGATCATGATTCATCAAGAAAACTCAAAACTTGCTCAAAAGTCAAACTTTCAAAATTAGGGTTTTCTAGTGAAAAGTCAACTGAACTTTGACCAGGCATAACTTTCTCATACTTTATCAAAAAAATTTCCACCACCTCTCATTTTGAAGAGAGTTCAATTCTCTACAACTTCATGTCTCACAAGCATGGTCAGAAAATGCTTCATTTGGAAGATATGGATCAAAACATTACAGGTCCTTTTCAAAGTCAACAAAAAGTCAACTTTTTGCAAAGGAGTGTTATTGAGCATGGAAACTCCAATTGATAAAAAACCAAATAGGTTGTTTATAGGACATATAGAGCTTTCTAAAAAGTCCAAGAACATTCAAAAATGCTAAAAATTGAGCAAGATACACCTTGCACAAGTTAGGCATTTTTGAAGAGGTGCACAAAGAGAAATACTTGTCAAAAGCCAAAATTTTGCAAATGGGCCTAACTTTTCTTGATTCAAACTTGTTCCCTAGCTTGTTTGGAACCTCCAAGCCCAAGGCCACAAATTTTATCTTTATTTTTCTATTTAATTTAGATTTTAATCATTTAAAAGCCAATTAAATTAAAATAAAAGGTAGAAAATCAAAATTAAATGCAAATTGGATTTTTCTCTCATTCTTGAGGTCCAAGCTATCCACAAAAGCTGGAAAATTCGAAATTGGCATTGATTGGCAAGAGAATTGATGAAAATTGGATCAAAAAGGCAAGATTTGGTTTTATACCAAATCAAATATTTTTACATTGATTGATTCATTATTTCCTCTTGATTTCTGACCTAGATCCATCTACTATATATACACAATGCATACACATGAAAAAAGAACAGAAAAATTGCCTCAAGAACCCTATTCCAAACTCAAAAAAACAGTGTCCTTCAAGCTACTTGCAGCCTTGGTTTTGTTTGGATTCATACGATTCTAAGCTTGCCAATCGATTCCTGGAGGTCCCTGGAGTCATCCCAGACCCTTACAAATCACAAAACCATCAAGAATCGTGAATTCCAGATTTCGGTTTGTCCATTCTTTTTCAAAATCGATTTTTGATTTCCATGCATATTTAACATGTTTTGATGTTTGTTTTGTGTTTAGAATGGAGTTTCGAAGCTTTCTGCATTGGTTAATTGCATTTTAGGTACCAGAATCACAAGATGCCATGGCTAGGGTTTTCAATTTCGATATAGGGGTTTCTGAAATCCGTATAATTGGACCAAACCAGGACCACCATCGTGTTTAGAACGATGTTTCCAATCGATCCATGTATCCATAACTAATTTATATTGCTTGTATGAGATTTTGGAATTTTGCAGGGGCCTTAGCGTTGAACCAGACCGACGCTATCTATTTAAAAATTCAAATGAAGAAGATGAAGATCTTCGCGCGTGATTTGGGTTCCCAGGAATCGAATTCGTTTAAAACGTTTTTGTTTCATTATCCTAACACCAAATGCAGTTTCGCTCAGTGGTGAAGGTAGCGCGTGTTTTCCTTGGACGTCCTTGGTTCGATCCCTGGCCATGACAATTATTTTTTACAACTTACAAAACTAACACTTTTCTTTATTTCTTTTTCATATTATTTTCTCTTAATTTAATTTATCTTTAAATATTTTTCTCATGCATTTAAAAATCACCAAAAATATTTTCCTTTTGCATTTTAATCAGAAAAATACTTATTTAATTTTTGACATTAAAATTAATATTTTTGCATGCATATTTTAATTAATTGTTAATTAACCATTAAATTGACTTTTAATTGCTTTTAATTATCAAAATCGATCCAGAAAATTTCCATAAAATTATCTTATCATTTAATTATCATTACTAATCTGAAATATTTTTCCTCATTCAAAAACTTTATTTTTACTAACATTTTTCTCTTATGCGAGTTTCTTATATTTTCTGATTATGTATCTGCTCACAGGTTGTAATTTTTCGGACTATTTTTCTCGCTTTTCTTTTCAATATTATGTAACTGCTCATGGGACGTAATATTTTAATTAGGACTTTTATTTTCCGCACTCCTATTATGTAACTGCCCCAAAGCCATGTAATAGCGTAGGACTTTATTTTCTGCACTTTACTTTCCGCAATTTATTTTCCGCACCCTATAAACTGCTAGTAACTAGGCGTGTATGGCAAGATAAAAACAACATAGATCACTTCTAATTCCAAGATAACATATCTGAATCAACACACTCTTTTCACACATGCACCCCTTAGGGTAATTCTCTCTCGTTGCCTTTCGAATAAATGGTCAAGTCCCTCGAACGTAGAGGTATCCTAGCACCGTTGCCTACAAATATATCATCATAGTCCCTTCGATACAAAGATCATAGACCCACGATATCGCCTACGAATACATGATCTCGCCCCTCGGTTGTTGCCTACGAAAAGTGATGATCGTCCCTTCGAATGTGCTAGGATACTCCTACAAGTTGCCTTCTATGACCATCCGATGTCCCTTCGAATGTCCCTTCTACATCCAACGAATAGGGTTACCTACCAACTAATGGTATGGATATCACTATTTTAAAGGAACGTAAAACAACACGAAAACGACCATTTTGAGTAGGTAATAAGACTTTTAGTTGCTTGCTCAAACAAAATACTTTTCACACCACACACACTTTTGTCAAAGTCCAAACTCTTTTCAAAGCGAAACATTTCCGAACACTTTGTATACATTCCTACATGAATCATTACAAAGTCAAAGCAAAATGCCTTTTCAAAACATTTTTGTCAAACACACAGAAAGCATTTTAAAAAAATGAGCTAGAAGCAACTAAGAGCCCGTAGATAACTATGGATGGAAAGGGGTGCTAATACCTTCCCTTTTCATAACCTTCTCCCTTACTCAGAATCTAACGAAGGTCTTTTCCTGTTCTTTTCACCTTCCCTTAATTGGATAAAAGAAAAGTCGGTGGCGACTCTTGCTATCCGCACATTTGCGATAAAAAGCAAAACAAAATCTCAAAGTCAGTTCACCGTATTACACCCACAAAAGCCCGCGAAGAAAATGAGGCGGGACGGGACGGTCACATTAGAGGATGAGGACCTAAATTTTTGGCCCGCCCCGTAATAAAGTGCGGGAAAAACAGGCATGCCCAACGGACCGGGCCCGTTTTGTCACCCCTAAACGCCTCCACTTAACATTCATCCACTCATTATACCAAATTCTGGTAATTAATTAATTATAAAATAAGAGAGAGTTGGTTTTAAAAATATTGTAAATCCACTCATCTCCAGATAAAATAAAATTAAATAGATCAAACATTATATTTTATATAGAAAAGAGAAAAAACAAAAATCTTTTTGTTCTAATTTTTAAGAATGTCGAATAATTATAAATAGGTAAATAAAGAAATAGTAACTTAACATTTATTAGTTTAGATATGAATAGGTAAATAAAAAATCATATCTAAGAATATCCAAAAATGAATTACAATATTAATAATTTAATATATATATATATATATATATATATATATATATATATATATATATATATATATATATATATATATATATATATATATATATATATATATATATATATATATGATATGATGAATAAAAGAAATAACTTAAAAATATTTATTTCACTCATCTAAATTGACTTTAAGAAAAACTAAAACTCAACTTTGATATTGAAAATAAATAATAATTATGATGAATTATTTTGTTTGGTTTTTATCGATCTTTTTCTACAAATTTAAATAATTACAACAAAAAAATTTCAAGTAAGAATTTTAAATTTTAATAAAAAAATCAAATAAATTTTAATTTAGGAAAAAAATCGATGCAATTAATTTAAATATATTAAGAATTAAAATCAATTTTAACTTAATTTTTGTTATAAATAGTTCACACTGTTTCTCAATAAAGGAGGCCACTTTTTCATAACACACAAAACCTTATCAAGAGATTATTTTCATCATCACCTAACTTCAAATCCAACTTGTGGAAAAAAAAACAGACATAAAAGTTTTATACAGTAAATTAAGAGTCATTAGCATAATTACTTAAGTCAGCATAATTACTTATGTCAATCAACCTTGCATAAAAGCTTAAGCACCATCCATTGAATTGAAAATATATTGCATAAGTCTATTTCATCATCATGATTGATAAAGAAGAATAAGTTTGACCCTCCCAACTGTTATAACTTTTGATTAACTGCATATTCACGGTCATTCTATGCAAGCTTTAATCTTTAATCAAATAAGCGCTAAAAATTTTATTTAGCTAGAATTAAAAAAAAGTGAAAACTTATTTTAAACTCATTTTGCTCATAATGTTTAGGTAATAAAAATCAAATCACACATAATATAGCCCAGAATCAAGCGATTAAAGTTTCTTCTACATCATGAAAATAGACGAAAATCATTATCAATACTCACAACAGTAGAACAATAAAGCCACCAAGAATAAAACTGCAACATAAGATTCACCGTAACATTTCAACAAACACATGCGTGTACCCATTAAAAACACACGAAATATTCCGAAATTAATATGCACTGACTATTGCATTTCCCGTGGTTTCATTGAGCAGTGTGAAATTTATTTTTCATTTGAAATTTGATAAGCTACCTTTAAATTGTAATGTGAACCAATAACGAATAATGGTCAATCAATTAATATTTAATAGTTGGATAATTAAAATTTTAGTATAAATAAATTAATTCAAAATAATTTAAAAAATCTATTAGAGTGTCACATAAGCAATATTAAATATCAAATGAATAGGTTTGAAGCAAGTCTTCAAATAGTCATTTTTAACCCTAAAATCAAAAAAGTTTGAATTTGAAATGAAAAGTGTATTTGTGATTTTTTAAGTACTTTGATTTTTATAGATAGTAAATAAGTAAATAATAGAATAATAAATAATAGATAATAGATAGTAATACATCATCAAATATCGTAAGGGTATCATTTATTATTCTTAATTCTTTTTTTCGTTTTTTTTTTGAAAAAGCTTAACTTATCACGTAGAGAAAACAAAATAAGCTATTAAAAGAAAAATCTTATATTGACTTATGAAACAACTACTGTTCAAATCTTGCACGCCTAGATATAGGAGTCTATATGAGAATGGTACCTTGACATTGACAATGAAAGCTTCTTCTTCGTTCTTTTCATAGCAAACGTCCACGAACCGTTATAGTGACACAAATCTACTAAAGCAAGCACATTAAGCTAATAAATACTCCAACCGACAACAAGTTCCATAAACAGAATGATAATAGGTAGTGCCGACTCAACCAATTTAGAAGTATAAAACAAATTTCGAAATAAGACCTTCTAAATTTACAAAGTTTTTTTAGTGCATGTTAGTTTTGGATTGAAATTTTCAAACTTTTATTTGAATGACCAATTCCCTATCCTTCTTTTCATTTGAAACTTGATTTCAAAAAACATCGAGACAAAACCGCATTTTAAAATAGAACATGTCAAAACAAGATGAGTAGTGTTTTTGATTTTGGAAATCTGAATTAGTTTCGAATTAGGGACTTTTAGTCCCAAACCTTAAATCCTTTCCCCCCAAATCACTTGTAATATTTATTAGAATAGTTGTTATATAATTGTAATTTATTTGTATATATTATATGTTGACTTTTGAAATATATTTTGTTTTGTTTTGAGTTTTGATGCCAATTTCTTTTTAATAAATAATAATATATAAATAAATACAATAATTTATATATTAAATAGTTTGAAATATTTTAATTATTTTTTAACTATATTATTAATTAATAATAATTTAAATATTTAATAGATAAATAAACTCAATAGTTTGAATTATATATTATAAAATAATTATTTAACATATAATTATTAAAATATTTAATAGTTAAGGTATTAAATACTTAAAACATTTAATAAATTGTTGAAATATTTATTAACCAATTTAATAAATATTTGAAATATTAATAAATTATTAAATTAGTATTTTTTGGTTATCATCCTTGTTAGTTAGCATGTTGTTTATTTGTGTTTGAATTTTAGCATAATTGATTTTAGCAGAATTGAGTTTGATAGAATTGAGTTTAATAGAATTAAGTTTGGCAGAATTAATTTGTGTTTGGATACATTTATGTAAAAGTGAGTTGAATAATAAATTTCAGTGTACAAATCATTTAGAATCAATTCTGGAGACAGAAGCTACAAATTCTAACTTCAAGTAAAATCAATTTTAGAGTCATAATCAATTTTACTTATGATAAAACAAACACCTCAAAATTACCCATAATCAATTCTACACCTCTAGAATTAATATTGAGACTTCTAGAAGTCAATCCAAACACACACTTAGTCCCTAAATATATATATTTTTAGGTTTAGATCCCTTATTATGCGGTTCTGATACTTTATTTTTTGGCTTAGGTCCCTAATTCTGGGTTTTAAATATTAATATTTTAACTATTTAATTTATTAAATATTATAACTATTTAATATATAAACTACTAATATTGCAACTATTTACTTTATCAACTATTAATATTTAAAATATTAATAGTTGAAATATTAAAATTTGAATTTTTTATTTTAATGTATTAAATATTTTATCTATTAATATTTTAAATTGAAGAATAGTAAATATTAAATATTTGAAACATTAAATACTGAAAATAATATGAAATATTTAATAAAATATTTACAGTTATTTACTACGGTATATTATTATTTATTATAACAAAATAAAAATTAACACCAAAACTCAAAATAAAACAAAATATTTTTTTAAAAAATTAAGTCATTATGTAATATATACAAATGAATTGCACTTATATAACAAACATTACAAGTGGTTTGGTGGAGAGGACTTGAGGTTGGGAGTCAAAGGTCCCTGGTTCGAAACTAATTGGGACATGACTAGGAATAAATAAATATTAAAAAAAATGTCCTCTGACTCCGAGAGTGACATAGTGCATTCGATGTATTCTCTAGGTTGAGATATGGGACCTGGACAAAAAAACATTTAGCTTCAAGAGTGACGTAGTGCATTCGAGAGTGACGTAGTGCATTTGATGTATTCTCTAGGTATAGGCTATTAGGCCTAATGACCAGTCTAGAACAGTTTCCCCCTAAGCCCTTGCCTATGCTCAGTAGGGTGAAGGATTTGTTGTGTTTGCCTTTTTCTATTGGTCGTAGCCCGACATGAATGAAAAGTTAAGGCATGACATCATTGTCATTGGGAACTTGCGCCTTCAATGAGCCTAATGCTTTAAATGTCTTTTCGTATACTTTATCATAATGACCTTTGGAAAGTAAAGTATATGGGTGTTTTCTAAGAAATTTTGGACCGTTGATAGTGCCTATCATCTTTCCTTTGATAAGACATTGCACGATCTTTATGGAATCATTTATACAATTTCTCAGGGTTTAACTTTTGTTTTTTTTGTCACTTGTATTTCTACAACATACTATTTTCTCAATCGATGGATATGATTCCCACCATGAGTCAAAAATCACAAGAGGATAATTTTGTCTATTGGGTAGATCCTGCAATTTTAATAGTTATTTCTATCTTTGCTCGCAAAGTTAGTCTCGAAAAACGTTTCCTTGACGTGGGCCCTTCTTTCAACTGGGGTGTATTGATCCCCAAGGAAGATAAAAGGATTTGTAGTGAATATAACGAGTGTACTAATCATGTTTATGAGTGCACTTTTTCAATTCTAGGTCTTCGCTTGCTCTTTAACAATTTCGAAATAAAAGTTATGAATCATGTGATGATTTCTCCTTCGTATCTGAGCCATGTGAGTTAGGCCTACATCAATGTCTTTCAGTACTGGTGTGTCTATCAGGGAGGAAACTCATCTTTGTCACTACTCTTTCATCTTTTTAGGGTACAACGGAGTGTGGTGAATCATGCTCTAGGCCAAGGTCTATTTTACTAGTGCATGTTACTTGTTACTTTGAAGCATATTCTGATGGTGTGAAAATTTTCGAGAACCAATTATTTTTGGTTACTCTTCTCAATGAAAAGGCTCACATGAAGGTTTATACCATAGATAATAGAACATAAAACTGATGTACGGGTTTATTTTTTAAGCTTTGGAATCAAGGTTGCTTCTTAATGGGGAATGGATTGTATGTTTATAACTAATGAGAATTTTCATTTAGGAATTCCCCCAATGTTTTCATTATTCTAGAAGTCGGGCATCATTCTTTCTAGGGCCTTGGTTGAAGTTTTTCCTCCTTTCTTGCTGAGGAAAATTAATTCCATGATATTCATCTTTATTTTCCCTTTGTACGAAGAGTTCTCCCATGGGGAACATCTTGTGATGACCACGATGTACTGGAACTTCCCTTTATGCACTTCTTCTTTTTCTCTGCTAGCCTCTTTCCCAACAGTCACGACCTCGACTGTCTTAGATAGGGAATTTCTCTTCTAGAAATATTTTGTATCCTTCTTGTAGTGTTTGGTGTATTTAGATTGACGACTCTCTTTATCAACCCTTCAATTGCATACTTAAGTTGAATACAATCATTGGTAGTATGATTGTGAATTTTTTGGAAACGATAATACTTTGGTTTATTGGTCTGGGATGACTCCCAAACCGGGATGATGTTCTTGATCCCGGATTTTTGGAACTCATTGTTAGCATATTATTTATAGATTTTATCTTGAGATGGGTTATAGGGAGTGTACTTATCAAATCATTTGCTCGCTCCCCAGTCAGCTTTGTCTCTCTACTGGCTGGAATATTTCCCAGAAGATTAGGTGGAACTTGCATTTGTCAATGCATGGTTGTCTCCCTTAAAAACAAGTTTCTCTTCAAGATTGATAAAATATTGAGCCTTATTCAGTATCTCTTTCAAATTGTGGTCCTACTTGCGCCCTAAATTCTCCCAGAAGGAACTATCTTTCTTTAAACTGTTTTCAAAAATCTAACACTTGAAGCTCTTGTCTGAGCCTTCATATTTAACATATACATTTGTAAAACAATTGATATTTGATCGTAGACTCTCCTTATTACCCTGATTAATTATGCTGACGGGAGCTATAGTCGTCAACTACCTCTTTCGGGCGGGGAAGTGAGCTGTGAAGTTTTCACGCAGGTCGTCATCGTCTGCATGATAGTAGTTCGGGAAATCATTAACATGTTGCACATGTTCGTCTGGGTATCCCTTTATGTTGTAACTATTCAGCTTTAGAGGTTTCTCTAGTGATCTCGTTATCCAGATGTTGAGGATACGACCATAGAGATGATGTTTCTTACAATTTTTTACTTGAGGATTTTCCACTCATTCATCTTCTTTATTAGGGAGGAGAACCTCGAGGAGAGTGTGACTTCATCAACCTACTTTAGAACCAGGAGAAAGAGTATGACAATTTTTTCTTCTTTGATGTCTTAGAGATCTTAAAGCTGCATCTGACAGGGAGCTACTTAGGAATAATTGTGTGAATCCTCTGGGATGAAACTTCTTGCATAATGTTTCCCTTCGGATTTATGTTGTGCAAGCTTTCTTCAAGATGAAGCGACCTATCTTTTATAGCCTGTGAATTCTACTGTCGGATCATATTGAAAATACTATTAAGTATTTTGTTGGCTCCTAGCATGCCAAGGTTTGGTTACAGTAGTTGGAATCTAGGTAACACTTTTGGCCTTTGCATCACTTGTGGTACTGAAGGCCTAAATGATGGTTCTCCTTGTTGAAATTGTGGAACGAAACTTACGAATAAGGGAGACTAGAAGAGTTCTTGATGAGATGACTTGATTTCCACCGTCTTTTGGAGGAATCGATAGATCTCTTACAGCTTGAGAAATTGTGGCTACTTTGCGTTGCATGACATGGCGAGTAACTCTGGAAGCTACCATTGCTAGTAGATTTGATGAATATTTAAGGAGTGTTGTTGATCTTCGATCCGATGGGATCATGTTAGATATTAGTGGCTCAAATTTAGGAGATTTGAACTTCTAGGTTAAGGAAGTTCTTAGGTACAATGAATCGGGAGATAGATGTTCAAACGTGGAAGAGGCTGAAATAAAATGTTGATTCACATAGACGGCGCCACTGTTTCACGAAGGAACTCAAATTGACCAGAGATTATAGATTGCGGATTGCACCAATAGACTTGAGCTTCCGGTATGGTAGGAGAGGGACTGGCCTACAAGGTAAGTATTCCAACTCTTGAGTCAGTATGAGAGTAAGATGAGTGAATGAAATTTAAATTTGAATTATCTTTGATATATGTTGTGCATCCTCCTTATATAATAGAATGATTATAACATGTTGTTGATCTTTATGCATGAGTTGTAGGGATCCAGTGAATGAGTTTAGGATTAAGATCACCCATGCTCAAACCTAGAGTAACACATCAGTTCTGTGAGTGAAATGGTGGTATCGATGTATTCTCTGGGTCAAAGCTATTGTGCCTTATGACCAATCCATAATATTATTATAGCAAAATATTAATAAAGTAAATCCTTTAATTGTGAAGTGGTTGACTATCAATATTATGTAAGTATAGTTTATTTCTTTTAATATAAATAAAACGAGAATAACTATTACAAGTTTATACATAATTGTGAATTCTTAAGTTTATATTTGTATGTTGTCTCCAATCTAAAGGTATGTTAGGGACCAAATTGGACTAAGTTTCATATATTTTTATTGGTCCTTTTAACCAAATTTTATTTAATTTCCATTCTTTTATTCACACAATTTATAAATATGAAATTATTCTTGTTTGTATTTTAATTAGAGTAGATATTTCACTTTAGTTGTTAGTTTTGTAGAAAATTTGAAGAAAAAGAGTTACTTGGATGCATGTGCAAATGGAAGAAGCAACCAAGTCAAGACAAGATCAAGACAAGTGTAAGGAAGGCCAAAGAAAACACAAAGGAGCGTAAATCAACTCAGTTCGCGCTGCGTCCACTTGTTGGCGTTGCGAACCCAAATCAGATTAGTTCGCGTCGCGTCCCTTGTTGGCGCCGTGAACTGTGCATCATCAGAATTTATGTTTTGAAATGATTAGAAGTGTCTTTGGGGTCAGCTCTCTTGGGGTAGCGTGAAAGTCTCTTTTTAGTCACTTTTTGGGTCAAGGTAAATGGGTGGTTGCATGAAAGAGGTCACATCATTTGAAATCATGACATTGGAGTAAAGTAAAAAAAAAAAGAGTAAAAAGAGAATGAAGATTAATTTTTGATTATTATTATTCATTATCCGATTTTTACCAAAAGAAAGAGAGAGAACATTGTGGGAGAAGAATAAGAACTATTGATTTTCTTTGGATATCAACCATGGTGATGAGGAACTAAACTCCTATTTTGTCAAGATTGAGGTAGTAACTATTCCAAATCCACTATGTAATTCTTGTAAACTCTTGTATGTGAACAATTTTATGTTGAATGTAGAGTAAAGCTTTTGTGATATATTGAATATGTTATGTTAAATTATTGTTGAAAAAGATAATTTAACTTATGTTCTTAAAGCATTTTCTCAAGTAAGATTTAGATTGTAGAAATAGATTTATTTCTTGCTTTTCTTTTGTATTAATTACTAAGGATTGTTAGATTAATATTTTGGATGAAGAAATTGTCTAAAGGTTAATTTAATGAATATCACAATATCATTTAGACATGAATGTTATTTAGAGGATATTAGATTATGTTCAACATTCTTGAGTTCACATACTAGTTATAAGAAAATATATAGAAATGGAATAGTGAAACTCAATCTTGACAAAGTCTTTTTAATTGATAAAACCATATTTTTAGTGTTTTAATTTGATGTCAAAAGTAATCGATAAATTTCCAAACACAAACAAACCTTTTAATTTGTAAACTTAAAGTAGTAACTATAGAACGACAGTAATATCACTCAATCTATGTGGATACGATATAAAAATATTTGTCGGAAAAATACTTCTCAACAAATTGGCGTCGTTGTCGGGGATTGGCGATTGATATTACAAGCATTGCAATAGTTTATTGTTTTAAGTTTTGTTACTTTATTAATATCTCTTGTGTTTCACTTGGTTTTCTAGTTTTGTACAATTTTTGTGTATGCGGGAAAAAGCTACCGAAGAACAATTTCCATGCAATCTAGAAATTGAAAGGACGATTCGGAAGATCAATAGCAAAACACGAAGAAGAAGAAAATTGGCCGAAGAGAGGAGACTAAGAGAAGAGGCATCTACTTCTTCAACAAATCAAATTGAGGGAGTGGGTGTAAACACTTTTGAAGGAAACATGGCGGGTGAAGTTCGTACCGAAATGTCCGCAAATAGTCCAAGGCGCACCGCTCAATTTGCTCAAAATTCTCAAGGTGGAAGGAACACGGATATGAAGACCGGAATCCTCCAACTTCTTTATGCAAGCCCGTTCACCAGAATGGACCATGAAGACCCTTTCACGCATCTCACCAAATTTTATGAGATTGCGGGTGCAACGGGGGTAGATGAAGCGGGTGAGGAGGCATTATTCAAGAGATTGTTTCCACACTCCTTAATTGGAAAAGCTAAAGAGTGGTATCTCGATCAATTACAAAGAGTGATGACGGATTGGAATTTATTAGAAGAAAAGTTCTTAGAAAAGTATTTTCCACAATCCTGATTCATGGAAGCCAAAACGGCGATTGCGGTATTCACTCAAGGAGGCAACGAGTCTCTAAATGAGGCTTGGGAAAGATTCAAGTCTATGTTAAGAAAGTGCAAGGGTTATGGTTTTGATGAACTTACTCAAATCCATATATTCTGAAATGGACTACAACCGGTGCACAAGACACTTTTAGATGCTACCGCGGGTGGTTCTTTAATGTCAAAGAGTGCGGAAGACGCTATAGTGATTATTGATCGAATGACAATTAATGATCTTCAAAGCCAACATGATCGGAGCTCTTCACAAAGGAAACCGGGTGTTCTTGAATTAAACACCAATGATGTCATTCTTGCTCAAAACAAGCTACTTTCACAACAAGTAGAGTTACCCACTCAACAAATGTCCAAACTTCCACAATAAATGAAGGAGATGCAAGGAGAACAAATTAAGCATCAAGTGGCATGTTGTTAACTTTATTATCCAGTTATTGTCCACCTCCCGAAGGAGAAGAAGTGAATTATGCAAACAACCAAAGTCAAGGCTATAAAAGACAACCTCCACATCACAACAACTCTTATCAAAGGAATAACCAAGGCTACCAACCATCAAGATTCAACCATCAACATTATCAAAATCAAAGTTCATACCAAAGCTCAAATGCTCAAGGCCAACAATCTCAAGGTGGAAGCTCAAAATTGGAAGAAACTTTCAACTAATTCATGCAAGTTTCTATGGAGGATCAAAAAAGCAATGTGGATGCCATAAAGAATTTAGAGAATCAAGTGGGGCAGCTTGCCAAGCAATTAGCTGAGCAACAAACGGGACCTTCTTTTTCCGCCAACACTCACACCAATCTGAAGGAGCATTGCAAGGCAATTGTTACTAGAAGTGGTAAAGAGGTGAGCAAATAAATAAGTGATGAAATTGTAGTTGAGGATGATAATGAAGTGGTGATCAAAAATAAGGAAGATGAAGTAGTAGTGGGTGAAAAAGAAGAGTTAGAAAAAAAGTGGAGGATGACTTAGTTGAAAAAGAAAAAGAAGATGATGAGAAAATTGAGAAAAAGGAGAAAAATACAAGGAGTAATAAAAGAGGAGATAAAGGAGTGAGCATAATTCCCCTCCAACATCTACCATATCCACATGCACCATCAAAGAAGTAAAATGCAAGGCATTATGCTAGGTTTATGGATATATTTAAGCAACTTCAAATAAATATTCCGTTTGCCGAAGCATTGGAGCAAATTCTAAAATATGCTAAGTTCATGAAGGACATCCTAACCAAGAAAAAGAGATATACGGATAATGAGACAATTTTGCTTGATGCCCGTTGTAGTGCCATAATCCAAAGAACTCTTCCAAGAAAAGAAGCCGATCCGGGACGAGTTATCCTACCGGTAACTATTGGGGATACTTACATTACAAATGGCTTAATCGATTTGGGGTCTAGCATAAATTTGATTCCTTTATCCATTATCAAAAGATTGGGGAATATTGAGATGAAATATACTAGGATGACTTTGCAACTAGCCGATAAATCTATCACTTCACCATATGGGGTTGCTCAAGACATGTTAGTGAAAGTAGACAAATTCTTGTTTCCGGTTCATTTCGTGGTGGTTGGCATGGAGGAAGATAGAGATGTTCCATTGATTCTTGGTAGACCATTCATGAAGACAGTCTGTATGATGATTGGCATTGATGATGGGCTTATGAAAGTAAGGGTGCAAGATGAAGAGGTGACTTTTAATATTTTTGAAGCCATGAAGCATCCTAAAGACAAGCATGATATTTTCCAAATCGATGCTATCAAAGAGGAAATAATCGAAGTTGTAAATCAAGTTCATATTTCTAGTCTGTTAGAAAGATCTCTCATTGGAGCTCACAATATTTCGTCCAGAAATGAAGAAAAAGAAATTGAGGCAATTTTGGGTGAATTGGAAGCTTGTGGAGGAATCGATCATAAGGAAGAGAAAATGGAAGATTTGGATGAGAAAAAGAAAGTTGAAGAGGCGAAGTTAGAACTAAAGATGTTGCCCACACATCTGAAGTATGTCTTTCTTGGTGATAATTTCATAAAACCGGTGATCATTAGCAACACTTTATCGCCGAAGGAGGAGCATAAGTTAATTCAAGTGCTAAAGAAGAATGAAGGCGCATTAGGTTGGGTGTTGTCTGATTTAAAAGGAATTAGTCCGGCCTATTGCATGCACAAGATAATGATGGAAGATGATTTCAAGCCCGTAGCACAACCCCAAAGACGTTCGAATCCATCAATGAAGGAAGTAGTGAGAAAAGAAGTGGTGAAGTTATTGGAGACCGGGATGATCTATCCTATCTCCGGTAGTGAATGGGTGAGTCTGGTACAAGTGGTTCCGAAAAAAGGTGGTATGACGGTTATCCGTAATGACAAAAATGAATTAATCCCAACAAGGACGGTAATCGAGTGAAGAATGTGTATAGACTATAGGAGGTTGAATCAAGCTACAAGGAAAGATCATTTTCCGCTACCTTTCATGGATCAAATGTTGGAAAGGTTAGCCGGTAAAAATTTCTATTGTTTCTTGGATGGCTATTCGGGATACAATTAAATTTCGGTGAATCCGGCGGATCATGAAAAAATAACCTTTACTTGTCCTTTTGGCATATTTTCTTATCGGAGGACGCCATTTGGGTTATGTAATGCACCAACAACATTTCAACGGTGTATGCAAGCAATATTTTCCGATTTGATTGAAGAATGCATCGAAGTGTTTATGGATGATTTTTCCGTTTATGGTGCATCCTTTGATCTATGCTTGAAATATCTTGATGTGGTGTTAGAGAGATATGTAAAGACAAACCTTGTGCTCAATTGGGAGAAGTGTAATTTCATCGCTACTGAAGGTGTAGTCCTTGGTCATAAGATCTCATCAAAAGGGCTTGAAGTGGATAAAGCCAAAGTAGAAGTGATTGAAAAGCTGCCCCCACCAATCAACATCAAGGGAGTGATAAGCTTGCTTGGACATGCGGGATTCTATAGAAGGTTCATCAAGGATTTTTCAAAGATAGAAAAACCTTTGAGTAATTTACTCAACAAAGGTACGCAATTTAATTTTGATGAGTCGTGTTTAAAAGCTTTTCATGAGTTGAAAGAAAAGTTGGTCACCACACCCGTAATCGTTGCTCCTAATTGGAAACTTGGTTTTGAACTTATGTGTGATGCAAGCGATTACACGGTTGGTGCTGTTTTGGGTCAAAGAAAAGCAAAAAAATTTCATGATATACTGTAATACGGTGGGAGAACTGACTTTGGATTATTTTGCATTTGATCGCAAATGTTGCGGATAGCAAGAGTCGCCACCGACTTTTCTTTTATCCAATTAAGGAAAGGTGAAAAGAACAGGAAAAGACCTTCATTAGATTCTGAGTAAGAGAGAAGGTTATGAAAAGGGAAGGTATTAGCACCCTTTCCATCCGTAGTTATCTACGGGCTCTTAGTTGCTTTAGCTCGTCTTGAAATTTGCTTTCTGTGTGTTGGAAAAAAAAGATTTTTAAAAAGGCATTTCGCTTTGACTTCGTAATGATTCATGTTGGAATGTATACGAAGTGTTCAGAAATGTTTCGTTTTTTTAAAAAAGGAATTTTGTAATAGTGTGAGGTGTGAAAAGTATTTTGATAGAGCAAGCAACTAAAAGTCTATTACCTACTCAGAACGGTCGTTTCCATGTTATTTTACTCTCCTTTAGAATAGCGCTATCCATACCATTAGTTGATAGGAAACCCTATTCGTTGGATGTAAAGGGACGTTCGAAAGGGACATCGAATGGTCATAGAAGGCAACTTGTAGGAGTATCCTAGCACATTCAAAGGGACGATCATCACTTTTCGTAGGCAACAATCGAGGGACTAGATCATATATTCGTAGGCAACATCGAGGGACTATGATCTTTGTATCGAGGGGACTATGATGATATGTTTCGTAGGCAACAGGTGCTAGGATACCTCTACATTCGAGGGACTTGACCATGTATTCGGAAGGCGACGAGAGAGAATAACCTAGGGGGTGCATGTGTGAGGAGAGTGTGTTGGATTCAGATAATTTATCTTGAAATTAGAAGTGATCTACGTTTGTTTTTATCTTGCCATACACGCCTAATTACTAGCAATTCATATGGGTGCGGAAAGTAAATTGCGGAAAGTAAATCCTAATTAAGTTATTACATCCGATGAGCAATTACATAATATTGAAAAGAGAAAGCGAGAAAATTAACCTAACTATTACATCCTAGAAGCAGATACATAATAATCGGGAAAAAAAAAAGAAACGAATTGCAAATATGAGAAAATATGTTAGTGAAAAAAAAAGATTTTTGATTTAGGAAAAAAAGTTTTTAAGGTTAGTAATCCTAACTAGATGAGAAAATAATTTTTGGAAATTTTCTGGATTGATTTTAGTAAGGAAAAACAATCAAAAGTCAATTTTCTGATTAATTATCAATTAATTAAAATATGCATGCAAAAATATAATTTTTTCGTGTCAAAAATTAAATAAGTATTTTTCTGACCTAAATGCAAAAAGAAATAATTTTTTTGTGGTTTTTTAATGGGTTAGAAAAATATTTGAAAAGAAATTAAATTAAATCAGAAATATGGAAAAATAAGGAAAAAGGGTTAGAGTACTTCTGGAGGAAGCCATCCCAGGAGCTGGAGCTTCTGGAAAGCCTCTTGCTGATCGTGCCCAGAAGTAGGCACTTCTGGGGATTTTCTGCGCTGGAGGTGCCCAGAAGTAAGCACTTCTGGGGCTTTTCTCTGAAGACGAGCCCAAAAGTTGGAGCTTCTGGGGTGTGGCGTGTGATAATGGGGTCCGTCGAGCTTCGACGCGTTGTTCGAAGGGTCCGTGTCGAGCTCGGATGTTGTGGTTTCTAGAAAGCTGAAATACAAAAAATGTTAGAATTTCTGGGAAAAGGCAGGGTTCAAACCCGTGCCTTCTGAGAGAAACGCGTGCTGCCTCCACCATCTGAGCCAACCTGTTTTGGTGTTAGACATATGAAACAGAAAGAGTATAAAAGAAATTGATTTCTGGGAATCAATTTAAAATCAGAAAACGCGCGCAGCCTTCATCTTCTTCCTTGGGACATAGGCTTTTAGCTATGGTTTTTACCTACGGATTTCCTCTGTAGCTATATCCCTGCAACATCATAACTCAAGCAATACGCAATATAAATTAAATGTAAAGCCATGGATCGATTGCAAATTGTCCTCTGAACATGAATATGTCCTTGGATTGGTCCAATTTTTCCTAAAACGATGGATCCCAATTTGGAGCTTTAGAACCCTAACAATGGTGTCTCGGTATTCCTGTGTCTAAAATCCAATTGAACCACCCAGATAGCTTGCAAACATCATTCTAAACACAAACAAACAATCAAAACAGATTAAGTATGCATGTATGATCAAAATCAATTTTGAAAAATAAGTGTGCAAACCGTGGTGGTGATTTCTTGTTTCTGGATGTTTTGATGCGTGGTAATGATCTGGTTAACTTTAGAAAACACCAAGGAATTGATTGGAAGGCTTAGAATGACTTGAATCGATCCACAACTATGGCTGCTAGTTGCTTGTGTAACACGGTTTTTTGATGCTTGGATTAGGGTTCTTGAGGCCAGAAATTCGTCCCTTTGTCATGTAGAATCATTTTCTATTTATATTGTAAGTGTTGCACCCCAAAATTTACCCTCTTGATTTAGGCTTATGTTTCTTCATAAACATCATATTGCATTGCATTCATGCACTGTGTGGGATCAAGGTTTTTCTTATCTTCCAGGTTTTCTCCGTTAGCTGCAGAATTTGGTTGTATTGTTAATCAGTCCAAGATGGCTCTCATGTTCTCCTACTCTTCTGTTTATTCAGTCACCAAGGCTTCTTCTGATTCGAGACACATTAATTGATTCTTTGTTTCTTCCGATGAGCTACAATTGCAAGTGTTTCAAAGTAATTCTCATTTTCTTATCCAATGGCTCTTGTGCACGGATTTCAGATCATTGAGGTATCTGACGTCTTTATTGATGTAATTCTTGAGGCATCATCAAGGTTTTCCATGATTAAGTAAATTTGGAGCTACTGATTGGGCCATGGAGTTTAAAGATGAATATTGAAGTTTATCATGAGAAAAGTGTGAATTTGTTGGGCTTTTAGAATGCATTTCTTGAATTTGTTAGAAGTGAATTTATAGAAGGCATTGGAAGAGAATTTTGGTTCTTTTGTATCATTAATTAAGAGATTTTCCATCTTAGCAAGTTTGGAAGTGTGGGGAAAAAGTTGAGAATTGGATTGTTGTTTCCAAGCACCATGCTTTAAGGCAATTTGATTGATGTTTCTCTTAAATTCTAGTACACCATTCAAAGTTTGGTTGTAGTTCTTGCAATAATTCTACAAAGTTCCTAATGTTTTCTACACAAAATTCAAGTGACTCATTTGTTACTCAATCAAATAATCCTTCAAGTTTCAACAATGGTTTTGTCCAAGATTTTCAAATTACATTTGTTATTTCATTCATCAATTACAAGTTCCAAATCTCTCACTCATTCAATTTGTTTATCCCAATTCCAAGTTTTCAATAAAATTCTTCAAGTTCAAGCTAAAGAAAGAATTACAATCCTTGAATTCAAATTACAAGATCAAAATAAAAGAGAGTTTTCAAACTCATTCTTATCTAAATCCTAGGATTTCTAAGGAACTTCTCCATCGTTTTTCTTCTCAAGTTTCTCTCCGGACTTCAAGGTTCTCCTACTCCTCATTTCTTCAAGTCTCTTCCAAGGTTTCGTCAAGCATCCTTCATTGTTATATCTCACACTCCTCCATCATTTCCACATGAAACAAGAGAAAAAGAAATTGATTAGCAAACAATCAATGTCAAGAAACAAGAACTTAAGCCAAAGAAATTCCTTTTAAACTCATCATTAGGGTCGTAGTTCAGGAATCGGGAAATTATGGGTGTTTTTCAATCATTTTCAGGCAACACAAAGCCTCATTCAATTCAATCATAGGCTTACTACTCCTATTACAAATCACAATTGGTTTTGGTTCACAAAAGGGGTGTATAAAGCAGAGGGCAGCAAGCATAGTTCAGCATACAAAAATCAGAAAACAACATGTTCCAGCCCAATTTCAAAATTCATAATTGTTACAAGTTCCAGCCCAAATGCAGAAATAGATTCCTAAGTCAGAAGCCAGAGTCTAACATCACAGATAGCAAAAAATGAAGGCAGCAAGTACAGGGCAGCAATAAAACAGTTTGGAAATTATAAAAATCAGCCCAACAAGAGTCAGAAGAGAATAATCGTGTCAAAGCCCATTGGAATGCACACAAAGCCTGCTTTTGTCAGAAATTAGAAAAGGCAACAAGTTTTGAGAGATATAAAAGCAATCATTGCACTGAAATCAAAGATTGGTCACTGTTCAAAAACCCTAGCAGCTGCTGCGCATCAGAAAAGAAAGAAACCAGAAACTAACTCAGATTTGGCCAAGCAAAGAAATCGTTTCAAAAACAGAAAAGCCATCCATTACCAAAAACGGGAAAACCATCACAGTTCATAGAAAGTTAAAGCTAGCAAGCTAACTCTACCCTAAGCGATTATCATCATTTTCCTAAAATCAACAACCTTTCAGAATTTTGAGAAAAAACGAAGAGGAAAAGCTATCAAACCGAAGGCTACAGAGAAGATAAAAAGGAAGATGTAAACCGGAGAGATCTCACGAAGGGGTTGCGGCCACGACTGCCGTCCGCCGCCGTCCAAGACTTAGCCTCGCCTCAGACTAGTACTCAGAAGAAGGTACTTCATCTTCCAGGCCTAAACCCCGTTGTGCTCCCGCCTTCGACCAAATGGCGTTTGCAAGCTACTGTTGTGAAAACTTTGAGGCTTCAAAGAGGTCTCAAACATTCCTTTTTGATGTTATGAAACAGCAGTTTCAAAACACCTTTTTGGTGCCCAAAGATCGCACTTTTCCTACTCAGGCGGAGTACTTGTCTTATGCTAATTGGCCTGAGGGCAGGCCAGTTTTTATGGGGGGTGTTGGCAACAGTGGGCAAGCTAGTGGTGTGAAAGTGGATAAGGAAATGGAGGAAGCCATTGGTCCAATGGGCGGTGGTGATGATGAGGAAAGTTAAAGACCATTTGGTAGTCGTAGATTTATTTTAGTTTTTATTGTTTTTTTTAGCAAGTTGATGATTGTACTTTGGGTGGATCTAGTTCACCGTTTAAATTGATGATGTACTCTTGGTGGCTCTAGTTCACCATTAAAACTTCTTTGTTAATTGCATGCTTGTTTAATTGTGTGGTTTAAAAGTTATGAGTTTGTTTTATGGAATTTGGACACCCCGCTTTTTTTATTAAAAAAATTTTGTTTAATTGTTTGTTCATTAAGTTAAGCTTGAAGTAACAAAGTGACGGTTTCGAGAGAGGAATGAAAGACACTTCGGATGGTGATGATAAGATTGGTACTCATAATTTCAAGGTACACCTTTTACCGATTTCTAGAATTAACATGAATAGTTGATGGTTTGTGCAAATTGCATATCATGAATTCCTTGAGATACATGTCCATGTTGAATCAAAGTAGAACTTAGCCAATTGTAAGGTAACCTTCCATTGTGCACTAAATGTAGGATACTTAATTTTATTTCAACTCGTTCTTATCATGCTAAATCATGCATTAGTCCATTTTTTTGTGAAAATTGTGAAAATGATAGTGGTATTGTTTGTTATTGAGAAAAACCACTTGGCCAAAAAGTTTTGAATCAACTAACCTTGTGAGGAGTGATCCTTAGTCAACCCCTTTGAGCTTGTATTAGGATTCATTCAATTGATAATTGCAAAAAATTTGTGAATGAATGAATCTTAAAATTTTTGTTTCATTTGAACCTTCAACCAATTTGGTTGCAATTTTGCCTTTTTCATATAGGGAGCATTATTTGTATTAATAAATGGTTTGAAAACTAAAGTTGGGGAGAGAAAAAAAGTTGATCAAAAAGAAAAGAAAATAAGTGATCCTTATTGAAATAAGAACAAGTGAATATTTTTGAAATCATGGAGCAAATGAAATGAAAAATCTCATGAAAGAGCTCTTGGTTGTGTGTTGTTGAAAAATAAGAAAAGAAAAATTGGATCAAAGAGAAAGTGTATTGAGTTTGAATTGATAGAAATGCTCCCTTAGGATAAGTATTTTTGTTTGATTTCCCTCGATATTATCCTTTCTTTGTAACCCAAACCAGATTACAACCCATAAAAGGCCTCTTGATTCTCATTTTTCACATGACTTGGTATTTGTTTGATGGTCGCATGATTCGAGTTGTTGTTGACTTAATTGTTCGGATGAGTGAAAGAAAACCTCATGTTTATTCATCATTATTATGATATGTGTGTAGGTTTGATTCAATTTTGACATGTATTGATTTGAATTCTTTGGTATGTACTTTGCACTCAACCATTATTTTGTTCATGTTTTGTTCTAGTATTGCGGTAAGTGAATCATAAAAAGTCATATACTTTTGAAACAATCAAGTGTCTTTGATTCTCATTCCTTCTCTTGCTTCATTGTTACTTTGGGTACTTTGGTGAAAAACTTTTGTTTAGGGACAAACAAAATGGTAAGTTGGAGAGAGTTGTTAGGGACCAAATTGGACTAAGTTTCATATATTTTATTGGTCCTTTTAACCAAATTTTATTTAACTTTCATTCTTTTATTCACACAATTTATAAACATGCAATTATTCTTGTTTGTATTTTAATTAGATATTTCACTTTAGTTGTTAGTTTTGTAGAAAATTTGAAGAAAAAGAGTTACTTGGATGCATGTGCAAGTGGAAGAAGCAACCAAGTCAAGACAAGATCAAGACAAGTGTAAGGAAGGCCAAAGAAAACACAAAGGAGCATAAATCAACTCAGTTCGCGTCGCGTCCACTTGTTGGCGCTGCGAACCCAACTCAGCTTAGTTCGCGCCGCATCCCTTGTTGGTGCCGCAAACTGTGCATCATTATAACTTATGTTTTGAAATAATTAGAAGTGTCTTTGGGGTCAGCTCTCTTGGGATAGCGTGAAAGTCTCTTTTTAGTCACTTTTTGGGTCAAGGTAAATGAGTGGTTGCATGAAAGAGGTCACATTATTTGCAATCATGACATTGGGGTAAATTAAAAAAGAGAGAGTAAAAAGAGAATGAAAATTAATTTTTGATTATTATTAATCATTATCAGATTTTTACCAAAAGAAAGAGAGAGAACATTGTGGGAGAAGAAGAAGAACTATTGATTTTCTTTGGATATCAACCATGGTGATGAGGAACTAAACTCCTATTTTGTCAAGATTGAGGTAGTAACTATTCCAAATCCACTATGTAATTCTTGTAAACTCTTGTATGTGAACAATTTTATGTTGAATGTAGAGTAAAGCATTTTCTTAAAGCATTTCCTATTTTTTCAAGATAATTTAACTTATGTTCTTAAAGAATTTTCTCAAGTAAGATTTAGATTGTAGAAATAGATTTATTTCTTGCTTTTCTTTTGTATAAATTACTTAGGATTGTTAGATTAATATTTTGGATGAAGAAATTGTCTAAAGGTTAATTTAATGAATATCACAATATCATTTAGACATGAATGTTATTGTGAGGACATTGGATTATGTTCAACATTCTTGAGTTCACATACTAGTTATAAGAAAATATATAGAAATGGAATAGTGAAACCCAATCTTGGAAAAATATTTTTAATTGATAAAAACCATATTTTTAGTGTTTTAATTTCATGTCAAAAGTAATTGATAAATTTCCAAACACAAACAAACCTTTTAATTTGTAAACTTAAAGCGACAGTAACTATAGAACGGCAGTAATATCACTCAATCTCTATGGATACGATTTAAAAATATTTTCCAAAAAAATACTTTTCAACAAGGTATGGTGTTCAATCTTAATAAAAACAGCGCCCCGGGTCCGGATGGTTTCGATGGAGTGATCTTTCACACCTTTTGGGAGATTGTAAAAATTGATATTTGTAGTGTTGTTCTGCAATTCTTCAACAACTGATGGATAATGTCGAACTAAAATGTGAGCACAATCATTTTGATTCCTAAGATAAGTGTCGCTAACTCTTTGGGAAAACTCAGGTCGATTGCTTTGTCGAATTTTATGTTCAAAATCGTTACCAAAACTCTGGATGACTGATTAGCTCTAATTATGCCGCATCTTATTTCCAAGAAGCAAAAAGGCTTTATTAGAGGAAGAAACATTCGGGAATGTATTTGTTTAACCTCATAAGCTTTTAATATTCTTGTTTGGAAGTGCTTGAGTGGAAATTTGGCCTTAAAGGTTCATGTGCACAAGGCTTTTGACTAGGGATTCCTTTTGAAGGTTCTTAATTGTATCGGGTTCAACCACAAGTTTTGTTCTTGTGAAACAACCATCTGAAAATAATCGGATAAGAATATAAGTAAAGTCACCATCGAACATTTTTTATCTCACCGAAGGGAAATGTAAACATCGAGAAAACCTAAAAGGGAGAATTCACGGTCTTGCGATCGAGAGATCAAGTAAGGGAGCCTGTTATACGAGGGGAACGGATTAGCACCCCACACGTCTGTAGTACTCTACGGTATCTACTTCTGTTATCTATCTATTGGGTGTAATGTCTATCTAAATCTGTATATGAGGGAGAATGCATGAAAAAGAAATAAAAATAAAGAAACACGAGGAAAAGAGAGAAATTTTTAAAATATTGTCATCAATATTGTAAAAAATTTGGGGTGATGGTGAATGGAAATCTCCATGGATATTTTAATTGTCGTCTACCCATTTTGGGGTGATGCTGAGAAATTTTGGAGTGCAACATCTTGGATCAGTACAATAGTGTCGTCTACCCATTTATCGGTGATGGTGAATGGAAATGTCCATGGATATTTTAATTGTGGGAGGGGTGTCCGTCAGGGAGACCCGTTGTCTCCTATTCTTTTTTGTATAGCAGAGGAGGTTCAGCAGGGAAATTTCGAAGTTGGTGCTAGATGGGGTGGTCAAAACTTTGGGGCCCATGAACTCTCTATTTTTCACTCACACATTATATGCGAATGACATCTTCATTTTATGTAAAGGCTCAAAGTCCAACCTTACAACTCTATTCTCCATCTTCTCCAAGTATTCTTTGGCTCCAGGTTAGATTTTTAATGCTTCTAAGTCTACTGTGTTTACTGGTGGTATGAGAAGATCTAGGCTCAATGACATTCTGGACTTCACGGGATTTAGCAAGGGATCTCTTCCTTTTAATTATCTCGGGGTTCCGATTTTCAAAGGAAAACCAAAGTCCAGACACTTATAGTGAGGTGTTTTGGTGTCCCCCAAGTGTTGATTGGACAAAATGCAATTCTTATGGAGCTTATTGTTCTGCTACTAATTTTGTGGGTTGCGGAGGCATATTCCTTGACCATCTCAAAATGTTTGTCTTAGCTTTAGCTGAAGTCCTTGGTTGACCCAATTCGATTATGGTGTAGTTCTGTGGGGTTCTTAGTGGAATAGAGATTGCTTATGATAAAGGTTGGGAAAAATTATAGGTCGAAACTGATTCTAGCATTGAGGTCAGTGCCTTCTCTAATCTTGACAGGAGGTCAATTATTTAGCAGCTCAGAAGTAGATGGAACCGTTGCGTTAATATTATAGCTAACTTAAATTTTATCATTTCTCACCTATACCGAGAAGAAACAATTGTGCGGATTATTTTGCTGACTTAGGCTGCACATCTACATCTTTCTCTTTTTTGTAGGCTATTTCTCCTAACATTATGATAACATTATGAATGATTATGTAAAAAATAAGTTAAGTTTGACTATTTTTAGGATCTTATAGATCTTTGTGAAATTTGGTATAGTCCCTCACTCTTTGTACTCAATTTTTATATATATATATATATATATATATATATATATATATATATATATATATATATATATATATATATATATATATATATTTCTATAAAAAGGTAAACTCGTTAATTAAGGACTGTGGAGACATTGAAAATTCTTTTAGTAAGGACAAAAAAGAAAATATGCAACATATTTTTAGTAAAGAGAAATATTGTCAATAATTGTGAAATACATAAATATAATGAGAAAATCTCATTTATTATAATTTTTTTATCATTTTAAAATTATTAATAATTTTTTTATTTTCTATTTATAATCCTAAAATATATTTTATCTTCACAAATCAATTGATACTTCATGCTAACTAAGGATATAGAATCAAAAAGATAAGATAAAAATATACGGTATATTAAAAGCTTCTCATTATTAATAATTTAATGGACTATTTTGGAGTAAGTTTTGAAATGAAATAAGTATTAAATGCATTACACCATTTGTATTATTATAGGATTAGAATAATTTTAGTGGGGACACAAGCCTCTCTATATATATATATGGTAATGATCAAATGACATTAAAGTATCAAATTTAATATTATGACATCTCCGATAATTCTTTACTGCAAGTTCGAATAAGGGTCTCAAATCTTAGAGGTCGATGGATTTTATTTTCTGAGCTGGAAGATGAAGTAGTGAAACCCTCCTCTCAAAAGTGGATTTTCTCTTACAACTGTGTTTGATTCATATCATTATTTTGAACGATTGACGTTTTAAATTGGTCTTCTCCCTCAGCTCTCAAATTCTTAAATTGATGTTTTAAAATTAAGTCTATATGACAACGGTTGTCACAATCATATACTGACGTTTGTACATCCATCATTAGGTAGCGTGTGATTGCATGTATGCTGCTTTTTCATCATGGGCGCGTGACCCTGGTGATATACTAGGTAGCTCGCTACCTATCACAACGATCATCTTAAGTAAACATTGTGATATATATTTAGATTGCATGTTTGAAATCACCCGCATCTATTTATTTAGAATAAAATTTGTTGTGAATCTTGTTGCTAATTACAACAAAATTCAATATCAATTTGTGGTGCAAAGAATAGTAGCAACAAAAATAAATGGTTTGTAGCAATAATAATTCTTACACAGAAAATATAACAGAATAAGACGAGAAAAAGACGAATGTTTGTTTACCCAGTTCGATCAAACGGTCTACTCTAGGGGAGAGAGCAACTCTCCAATTTTCTATACTCAGAAAGTTGTTACAAGAGATTACGGATGAGTTACAAGAAAATATCCTTCGCCTTCAGGTTCCCAAGAACAACCCTGAAGGATCCCAAGAATTACCCTATTCTCTACCCAAGTATTTCCAACCCTTCAACCTAGAATATATGAATAACTCAAACCCAAGGTGTAAACAACTGTTTCCAAATTCCCAATAACCTTAGGTAACCCCAAAGGTTTCCAAAACCTTTGTCTTCTAAAGTTTCCCTTGAGAATAGCCGAAACCCTATACAATGTCTTCAAACCCTTATTCTCCCTTTTGGTGTAAGCTCTAAGATTGTCATGCTATAATAACAGAAGAGATGCATATTTATAATAGCAAATATCCACTAACTAAAGCTCAAAATCATAGTCCAATCAAACATGGATCCATGGACCAAACCGAAAGAGGCCGAAACACCCAAAAGGAGAAATTGTCAAAAAAGTATGAAAAACCCAAAAACACTATTCACGTCCGTACAGTCACTATTCACGTCCGTGCGGTCACTATTCACGTCGGTACAGTTTACCTGATTTTTGGTTTTTTGACTTTCTGAAACTTCCGATTTCCGTGGTATATGCAATCTCTAAAATATGTTTTCTTTCTCTTCATCAACAAAGATTTTAACGCACATTCCCAATAATCTCCACCTTGACTTTAAACCGTATTGATAATAATTTGATCATCAACAATATTGTTGCTCTCTACCAGGTTGAAACTCTAATCAATAACCTCGATCAAATTCAAACAACTCTTGAATCTTGATCTCGCCACTTGCATCCACTTGTTTCCAATTACCTTTTTTTGCCTAGGTAATTTAACAAGCCTACAAGTATGATTTTTCAACCACCTTTGACTCCACCTGTTTTCAAATGTTTCCCCGAAGGTTTTTCTTCTTTTATTTTGCATTCCTTCAGCCACATTCAAAACATAATACCCAAGGCTAGCATAATTGTACCTTTGAGATGCTACAATAACCCTTCTTACGTTATCATGAGTCAAATGATAATCAGAGAACTCTGTAACCATTCGCTCACTACTGCTAGCACCCATAGTAGGAAACTCCACCTCAAACTGAGTTTTCTCCGTTATAGTTTCTCCCGGTTTTCTCCCTTGGTTTTCGCTATTCTTCTTTTGAAGAAATTCTCTACCAACCAAGTAAGTTGTTTTAACCTCAGCTCTTCCCCAGAAACTCAATAACAACTCAGCGGTAACATGCATTTTTATCCCTTGATTTCTACAAAATTTATCCCTGATGACTTCTCTTAGAACTTTATCCCCGAGGCACAACATAATGGCACTCTTGGCCTTATCCACCATCTCGGTATTTTGTAACTGTGTAAGTCCCGCTAACATCAATGCTTCACTCTTCAAAGCATCGATACACTTCTCTTGAATTAAAATTGCATTCATCTTAATTTTCCATAACCCGAAGTCATTATCAGAAAATTTCTCGATCTTTCATCTTGTCATACCCCAAAATTTGCCCTCCTATTCCTCAAGACATCCCATACATCCATACTCAAGGATTCCTCAAGGGTTGATCAGACAAACCCTCTCCTAGACAATCAACCCAAACTAGGGTTTGGCAATTCTCAGATCAAGATGGACTTCCAACATCTCCAATGGTAATCATGCCTCCTCATATACTTCAAAGATTCTCCATGTCAAGTTTCAAGCCTCACAAGTCAAGTTTCCTCAAACAATTGCTCAGATGGTTGAAAATCAGTTGTATTGGACAAAAAGTCAACTGTGGTCAACATACAGTCAAACTTCATGATTTTTGGTCAACATCCTCATTTTGAAGTCACATTCATCATTTTATCAAGGGTTGATCATGATTCATCAAGAAAACTCAAGATTTGCTCAAAAGTCAAACTTTCCAAATTAGGGTTTCCTAGAGAAAAGTCAACTGAACTTTGACTGAGCATAACTTCTTCATACTTTCTTAGAAATTTTTCCACCAACTCTCATTTTGAAGGAAATTCAATTCTCTACAACTTCATGTCTCACAAGCATGGTCAAAAAAATGCTTCATTTTGAAGATAGGGATCAAAACATTACAGGTCCTTTTCAAAGTCAACAAAAAGTCACCTTTTTGTAATGAAGTTTTATTGAGCATGGAAAATCCAATTGAGATGAAACCAAATAGGTTGTTTAGAAGACACATATAGCTTTCTAAAAAGTCCAAAAACACTCAAAAATATGGAAAATTGAGCAAAATAAACCTTGCACAAGTTGGGCATTTTTGAAGAGGTGCACAAAGAGAAATACTTGTCAAAATCCAACATTTTGCAAATGGGCCTAACTTTTCTTGGTTTAAACTTGTTCCTCAGCCTATTTGGAACCTCCAAGCCCAATGCCACGAATTTTGTCTTTATTTTTCTATTTAATTTGGATTTTATTCATTTAAAAACAAATTAAATTAAAAAAATAAGGTATAAAATCAAAATTAAATGCAAAGTGATTTTTTCTCTCATTCTTGAGGTCCAAGCAACTCATCAAAGCTGGAAAATTTCAAAATTTACATTGATTTGGCAAGAAATTGATGAAAATTGGATCAAAAAAGGAAGATTTGATTTCATACAAAATCAAATATTTTTTACATTGATTGATCAATATTTTCTCTTGAATTCAGCCCAAATACCATCCATTATAAATATACAATGCATACAACATGAAAAAAGACAGAAAAATTGCTCAAAAGAACCCTAACCTAAGTCAAAAAATCCATGCCTTTCAAGCAACTTGCAGCCATAGTTTTGCTTCGATTCAGCCAATTCCAAGCATCCAAACACATTCCTTGAAGTCTCCTGAATCATTCCAGACCTTTACAACTCTCAAAACCATCAAGAATCACGAAATCCAGTTTTGGTTTGTTCATACTTTTTTCAAATTCGATTTTTGTTATTCATGCATCTTTAACATGTTTTGACGTTTGTTTTGTGTTTAGAACAAAGTTTGCAAGCTTTCTGGATAATTCAATTGCATTTTAGTGGCCTGAAACGAGAATCACCATTGTTAGGGTTTTATGGTTTGATTTAGGGTTTCCCTAAATACGTAAAATTGGCCGAAACCAGTGACATATTCTTGCTCAGGGGATGAAACCGAGTCGAACCATGGCTTCACAACTCATTTATATTGCTTGTGCTTGATTTTTGAAATATGCAGGGGCCTTAGCGTCGAACAAGACCGACGCTAAGTGTTTGAATTTTCAAACAAAGAAGAAGATGTTCTTCGCGCGCAATCTGGGCAATCAGAATTCAAATTCGCTTAAAACGATTTTGTTTCAATGTTTTGACACCAAACGCGCTTTGGCTTAGTGGTAAAGGCAAGGGGGCGTGCGTTTTCTCCTAAAGGTCTCCAGTTCGAATCCTGGCAATACCATATATTTTTGCTCCTTTGAAAACTAACTCTTATTTTTCTATTTTCTATTTTCTTTAATATTTTCATGCATTTTAATTAATCTTTAATTAATTTTATCATGCATCTAAAAAATACCAAAAATATTTTTCTTTTTTTTTATTGTTATCAGAAAATGTTTATTTAATTTTTAACATTAAAAAAATATATTTTTGCATGCATATTTTATTTAATTATTAATTAATCATTTAAATGACTTTTAATTGCTTTTAAATTATCAAAACGATCCAGAAAATTACCAAAAAATTACCTTGTCATATTATTGTCATTACTAACATAAAACCTTTTTCCTCATTCAAAAATCATGTTTTTGCTAACATTTTTCCTCTAATGCAATTTTCTCGTATTTCCGACTATGTATCTGATTACAGGTTGTAACGTTTCGGATGATTTTTCTTGCTTTTCTTTTCAATTATGTAACTGCCAATGGGATGTAATAGTTTAATTAGGACTTTTACTTTTCGCACTCCTATTATGTAACTGCCCAAAGCCATGTAATAGCGTAGGACTTTATCTTTCCGCACTTTACTTTCCGCAATTTACTTTCTGCACCCTATAAACTGCTAGTAATTAGGCGTGTATGGCAAGAAAAAATTGGACATAGATCACTCAAAATTTCAAGATAACATATCTGAATTCAACGCACTCTTTTCACACATGTACCCCTTAGGGTATTTCTCTCTCGTTACCTTTACGAATACAAATGGTCAAGTCCCTCGAACGTAGAGGTATTCTAGCACCGTTGCCTTCAAAACAAATCATCATAGTCCCTTCGATACAAAGATCATATACCCACGATGTCGCCTACGAATACATGATCTTGACCCTCGATTGTTGCCTACGAAAAATGATGATAGTCCCTTCGAATGTGCTAGGATACTCCTACAAGTTGCCTTCTATGACCATCCGATGTCCCTTCCAATGTCCCTCTTACATCCAACAAATAGGGTTACCTACCAACTAATGGTATGGATAGCACTATTCTAAAGGAACGTAAAACAACACGAAAACGACCAATTCTGAGTAGGTAATAAGACTTTTAGTTGCTTGCTCTATCAAAATACTTTTCACACCTCACACTTTTGTCAAAGTTAAAACTCTTTTCAAAACGAAACATTTCCGAACACTTTGTATACATTCCTACATGAATCATTACAAAGTCAAAGCGAAATGCCTTTTCAAAACATTTTTGTCAAACACACAGAAAGCACCTTTTTTTTATTTATCTAAGAGCAACTAAGAGCCCGTAGATAACTACGGATGGAAAGGGGTGCTAATACCTTCCCTTTTCATAACCTTCTCCCTTACTCAGAATCTAACAAAGGTCTTTTCCTGTTCTTTTCACCTTCCCTTAATTGGATAAAAGAAAAGTCGGTGGCGACTCTTGCTATCTGCACATTTGCGATACAAAATCTCAAAGTCAGTTCACCAGACAAGCGACTCTGGGGAGACACCCTAAAGAGAGAATGCCTTAGGGATTTCTAGATCACTTTTACTGTTTTCTGTTTGACTAGCTTGCTTTATCTTTAAGGGTTGCTTAGGTATTATATATTTGTGGGGGATCCTACACCCGGATCCAGGTTTCCTTTAGGTAAGTAGCAATAGATCGTCGCGACCGTTAGGCGTATACCGAAACGGTCAACATGATGGCTACGTTAGTGTGACACTTTGGATGTCCTGATACTCTTCATTTCCAAGTTGAGGATAGTATTTGGCTTCTGCGTGGTGTCATCAGCACTAACTCAACTTTTAAAACCTTAATTAATCCATCTTGGCCATTAGAAGGTAGTGAGATTGCCGACTTTGGTGTAGATCGAGGTTGGCTGATACTCGATGCTACGCTCATTAAGATCAGACTTTTGGGATATTTTCGGTCGACCACTTGGTAGTCGTATTGAAATAAACGCCTACGAGAAAGATCAATGATATGAGATTCCTAGAACCCGGTTACTATTATAGGACAGGATGAACCAACTCAAACTTTTGGTGGGGTAATCGCCTATACCTCTTGCAAGCCTTAAACCTAGGCTCATTGCGTGAATTGTTTGTGTGTGCTAAACATAACATCATGAAATCATCGCATTGCATATCATTTCTAACTATTTCAAGGACCTAGGGATTTATCTTTGCTCTGTTTTGTAGGGATTATGGCTTCTAGAAAGACTATCCGAATCAACTTCATGGGTGTACCTTCTCAGCTCAAAGAATTGGTTTCAGAAATTCCCGATCATGCTTAGTTCATCAAAAGACATGGTTATCTGCTTGACTTGACTATCTCCGGTTTTGAAGAAGATATGATGCATGTCCTATTCCAGTTCTTTGATCCGAAACACCATTGCTTTACATTCCCAGATTATCAGTTGGTTCCTACCTTTGAAGAGTTCTCTAAGCTACTCGGGATACCTATTCTTGATCAAATGCCATTCACCGGTCTAGAAAAGGTTCCTAGGTACAAAGACATCACATCAGCATTACATCTAAAGCGCTCAGACATTGAAGCCAATTGGGAAACAAGAAGCGGAGTTAAGGGTCTACTTGCTAAGTTCCTAATTAAGAAAGCCCGAGAATTCCTCAAAGCTATGAGTTTCCATGCATTCGAAGACATTGTGGCCTTGCTAATATATGGTTTGGTTCTATTCCCTAACTCGAATCAATTCATAGATGTCAACGCCATCAAGTTATTTCTTACTCGCAATCCTGTGCATACCTTACTTGGAGACATCCTACATTCTCTCCACACTCGTACTATCAAAAGACAAGGAACTCTCATGTGTTGTATACCGTTACTTGCCAGGTGGTTTATTTCGCACCTTCCTCCATCAGTTTTGAAGAACGAGCAAAGGTTGAAGTGGTCTCAAAGACTAATGTCACTCTCCCATTCAGATATCCGTTGGTGTCTTTTCTCTCAGAAGGACTCTACATTCATTGAGCGTTATGGAGAATTCCCTAATGTGCCACTCCTTGGCATAAGAGGAGGTATCACTTACAACCCTTCTCTAGCTCTACGTCAGTTTGGTTATGCTCGAAGAGATGGTCCACATGATATGCTTCTCCAAGATATTGTGTTCGATCACAACCACGATCTCCAGAATTACCGTCGAAGGTTCATACACGCTTGGGGCATGGTAAGGAAGACTGACACCAAGACTTTGGGGCACCAAAATTCCATTTCTTGGGAACCTTACCTCAAATGGGTGCGAGCTCGAGCTCAAAACCTCATGATGCCATTCACGCCTGTTTTAGCAGTAATTATGGAACCTGTTGCTATAGGTGACGTACCCTATATCGTTCTCCATCCCGACATGCCTACTGATCTTGAAGACTTGAAGAGATCCTGGATTCAACTAAAAGAAGAGAGGGATACATTTGAAGCTCAATGCTATGCAAGCGAGAAGAAGGTACTAGAGTTGACAAAGCTACTTCACGAGGAGCGGAACATCAACGCCTACCTCGGCACCAAGAGGAAGCGCCCATGGGAGACTTAGAGCTTTAGGATTTTTTGTTTTGTTTATCTTATTGTTTTGAACTATCTTTTGTACTCAAAAAGAAAACTAATAAATGTTTGTTCGTGCTTGTTTAACAAATTTAAATTCCTAAGGTCCTTGAAAACATTGCATTGCATCTGCATAAACATCGCATATCATAGCATAACATCTCATAATAGGTACATTGAAGATTGGTTTTCATTTTCTCGCTATTTATTTTAGCAGAAATGGCTCTTGAACAGACTGTCAAAGATCTCCAAGCTCAGAATGCTCAGGCCGTGAGATGTTCACTAGGTTGGTCCAAGGCCAAGAAGACCAAGAAGCTCATCAACGAAAAAGAGGGTCGTTGGTGTTCTCAACATGGGCGACGCTACAAAGGTGGTCCTAAAGTGGTCACCGGATAGAGCTCTCAGAAAGTGTCAAGACCGAGGGAGTGTCAAGGGCAATGACAAAGATGATCAGCGTGAGCCCGAGAAGAAAGGAGAAGACTATGAAGATCAAGACGATGAAGATGACAAATACAAGCAACTTGAAGACCGTCTAATGTGTGGAAAATTTGAAGATGTCGGTGAATTTGATGATTTGAGCCTTGTCCCCGTGTGGTGATTCCTCCCAAGTTCAAAGTTCCTACTTTGCCAAGTATGATGGCATTTCTTGTCCGTCGCATTTGAAGTCCTATGTTCGTAAGATCAACCCCACACCGATGATAGAAAGTTGTGGATGCATTATTTTCAAGAGAGTTTGTCCGAACTCAATTGGAGTGGTATTATCACCAGAGAATGACCGTATCCGCACTTGGGGTGACTTAGCGATGCTTTCTACAGATGAGTACAATGTCGAATTGGCACCCACTGCAACCACAGAGCATGTCTATGGGTCGTGACAAGAAGTTCAAGGAGTATGCTCGAAATGGAGAGATCTAGCAGAAGAGTTCACCACCCTTGTCCAATAGGAGTTGGTTGATATGTTTATGGGAACACCGACAGCCCGTTCTTCAATCATCGATTGAAACTCTTCACCGGATTCACCGAGCTGATATTGACAGAGAGCGTGAAGTTGGTATCAAGAGCGGGAAGATTCATGTAGAGTCGTCATCAAATGTTGTGAAGAGATCTTTCGGTGGTAAGAAAGAAGCTAATGTTGTGTATGGTCAGAAAAGCCGAGCCAAGATCGACCGTGCTCAATCTATGGGGGCAGTTGTGATCTCCAATCCTACATCAGCACAACCTCGGGACAATGCGCGAGCGTAACGCGCCACGAAGACAAGCAAAGATCAACATGCCATTGTCGCAAGCCTTGCAACACATGTTGAAAGCAGAGCTGATTACCTTGAGGGATCCTCCTCAAAACATCAACATTTCCTCTCCGAGATACAATCCTAATGCTAAGTGTGCTTACCACTCCAACTGTCCAGGGCACGACACTGACAACTGTTGGGCTCTGAAGAACAAGATTCAAGATATGATTGAAGCTAAGCAGATTGAGTTTGATCCTCCTATTGAGACTCCGAACGTGATCAACGCTCCTATGCCTGACCATGGCAAAAGTTCCAATGCTATTGGAGATAATGCTTATGTTTTCGACATAGATGACCTGACCATTCCTATGATGACTGTTAAGAAGAATTTGCTGCAAGCCGGTATTAATCCAGGTTTCCCAGAGAATTGTCGTTGGTGCCCATCTGTGCCTGACGGTTGTGCTTGGTTGAGAAGACGTGTTCAGTGCATGATGGATAACCATGAAATACTATGCCTGAAACCACCTGTGGAGAATCTGTGTGAAGACATGTCTAAGAAACTGAAAATCGAAGATGTGAATGAAACTGTACCGAATGTGTGGGATACCTTGGGGCAGCCAAGTGGAAAGTTTGATTACATGGTGAAGTATACTATTCCTGAGAGCTACAAGATTCCTATTGAAGATGTTAAGGCGACCGGATGGGGTGACGATTTCCCGTAAGACTATGCCGATGTTAACACAATAAGGATTTCCTCTGATGATCCTGTGCCTAGAGTGGCACCTCTCATCATTACTTCTCCCAGAACAGTTCCATACTCCTCTGACAAAGCTATCCCTTGGAACTATGGAGCTGAGGTTTATTATCATGGCGTCAAGCAAGACCCTCCGACTATTGAAGGTCTTACAGTTGAAGCTACCATTCCTGACATCGACAACATCACCGGATCAAGTAAGGTGACCAGAACCGGAAGAGTGTTCTCTCCACAAATCTCTCCTCCAAAAGACACTACGACCCCAGCTCGCGTTCTGGCTATTCAACCAGTTCCCGAGGCTAGAGGGAAAGAACCAGTAACCCATCCTACTCAGCCAGAAGTACCAAAGGAAGTTGCTGAAGACACCTCCAAACGAGAAATGGAGGAAATTCTGAAGATTATCAAGAAGAGTGACTACAATATTGTGCAACAGTTGGGACAGACTCCGTCCAAGATCTCAATGCTTGCTCTGCTCTTGTGCTCTGAGGCTCATGCTAAAGCCTTGGTGAAGTTTCTAAAGAATGCTCACGTACCGCAAGACACTACTACTGATCAATTTGAAGTTTGTATTGCTAGCCTGTCTGCCAACAATGGCCTAGGCTTCTCGATCGATTTGACTCGCGGAAGGAAACACAACAAAGCCTTGCACATCTCTGTTGAATGCAAGGGCACTACCTTGTCTCATGTTTTGGTGGATACTGGTTCTGCTCTGAACATCCTACCAAAGACTGCTTTTGATCAACTTGATGTTGAAGGGTTGGTTCTGAAGCCCAGTGACATTGTTGTGAGAGCTTTTGATGGTTCTAAGCGAACAGTACTTGGAGAGCTCACTCTGCCTGTTAAAGTCGGTTCCTAGACATTTGATTCCATTTTCTTTGTCATGGACATCCGTCCATTTATTCTTGCCTACTTGGACGCCCTTGATACATGGGCCGTACACTCTACCTTGCATCAGAAGTTGAAATATCCGGTGGAAGGGAAGGTTGTTACAGTATGTGGTGAAGAAGAATATATGGTCAGTCATCTACAGTCATTCTGATATCTCGAGATGGAAGGAGAATTCTTCGAGACTCCTTGTCAAGCTTTGAAACAATCCCAGTCATGCCCGCGACTCTCCCTACTCCCGGTTACACAAGTTCCGCCTAGGATGGCCTCGCTGAAGGATGCTCAAGCTGCAATTGAAGAAGGAGGTAGTACTTTTTGGGGGCAGCTCCCCGATCTTCCTTTCAAATCTGACAAGATTGGTTTAGGCTTTACCATCCAAGGTCAGAAGATGATACGCCGCGAACGTGCCGGCCAACTTCCTTTCCGCATTAGCAAAGATGGAGTTCATGCTGTAGAAGACGACGTCGGCGACTTCGACATCAGCAAATGGATCTTCCCAACTCCCGACAATGGACTAAGCAATTGGAAGACTGAAGACGTCATACCAATCTCCTTTAGACAGGAGTAATTGCCTTTGTTTTTGTTTTGCTTTTCGTTTTCTATGTTTTTGAACAATAAACTCTAAAGCCTAATGCCTTGCCCGGGGCATCATGGCTCGTTTGTGAGGGTTATTATCTGTCATTTGCATATTTTCATTTAATAAAATCGTTGGACTTTTGCATTTAATTGTTGCTTTCTTTCTTTTACTTTATCACCCCTTCAAAAAGCTATGTGTTTCTTACACACACCCACGTGATACACTATAGAATCACTCCGAATCTCGTTGATAACAGCTATGCTATTGCTAAATATGACTTCGACAATCGATCTACCAAGCCGAAGACGAAGGTGAGGAAGATTGTGAAGTTCCAGGAGAACTTGTCAGACTGCTACAACAAGAAGAACGAGTTATACAGCCACACGAAGAGTCAGTTGAGGTTGTGAATTTGGGTACTGATGAAGACAGAAAAGAGATCAAGATAGGATCAGGACTTGAGAACAGTGTTAAAGAAAGGTTGGTTCAGATGCTGCGAGATTATATCGAGGTTTTTTCTTGGTCATACGAAGACATGCCAGGTCTAGACGTTGACATTGTGGTACACCGATTACCGACCAAAGAAGGTTTCCTCCCAGTGAAACAAAAGGTTCGTCGCATGCGTCCCAAGATGTCAGAGAAAATCAAAGCCGAAGTTATGAAGCAGTTCAATGCCGATTTCCTAACTGTTACTTCTTATCCACAGTGGGTTGCAAACGTGGTGCCTGTACCTAAGAAGGATGGTAAAGTTCAAATGTGTGTGGATTACAGAGATCTGAACAAAGCGAGTCTGAAAGACGATTTCCCACTACCTCATATTGATGTTCTGGTTGACAACACCGCCCAACATAAGGTCTTCTCCTTCATAGACGGTTTCTCCTACATAATCGATCAAATGGCTCTCAAGACATGGAGAAGACAACTTTCGTTAAAGGGGCACTTTCGCTACAAAGTCATGCCGTTTGGACTGAAGAACGCGGGCGACACTTATCAGCGTGCCATGGTGGCATTATTTCATGACATGATTCATCACGAGATAGAGGTCTGCGTCGACGACATGATAGCTCGATCATAGACTGAAGAAGAACATCTTGACCATCTCGCAAACTGCTTGATAGATCAAGAAGTGCACTAAGACTCAATCCTAACAAGTGCACCTTTGGAGTCAGATCCGGTAAACTCTTAGGTTTCGTTGTCAATAGTAAAGGTATTGAAGTTGACCCCGCCAAGGTTAAAGCTATTCAAGAGATGCCAGCTCCCCGCACCGAGAAGGAAGTCAGAGGTTTCTTGGGACGTTTGAACTACATTTCCAGATTCATTGCACGTCTAACTGCTACTTGTGAGCCAATCTTCGTTATCAAGAAGGATCAAGTGGTAAAATAGAACGACGATTGCCGATCGCTTTTGACAAAATCAAGGAGTACCCATGAATCCTCCTATCCCGATGCCATAAGGAAGACCTCTTATCATGTACTTGATGTTGTTAGAGCTCAATGGGGATGTGTTGGGGTAACATGACGAGTCGGTCGAAAAGAGTATGCAATATACTACCTTAGCAAAAGTTTACCGATCGTGAAACAAGATACTCACAATCGAGAAAACTTGCGCTCTTTTGTTTGGCTTTCACGACTAAGATAGTATATGTTGACTCACACTACCTTGTTGATCTCTAAGATGGATCCGATAAAATACATATTTGAGAAACCAGCTTCTCCAAGAATAGCAAGATGGCGATGATCTTGACCGAATACGACATCCAATACACTTCTAAAGCAATTAAAGGAAGTGTAGTAGCCGATCATTTGGCTCATCAAGTCGTAGATGACTATCGCCTATGCAGTTCAATTTCGATAAGATGTTTTGTTAGTTATCGACAGAAGAACTGTGCCTGCATTTAAGGACCCGAGCAAGGATCCCAATGGACCATGGTCTTTGATGGAGCCTCAAACACACTTGGTAATGGCATTGGCGCCATCATTACATCCCCTGCAGGCCGACACACGCCATTCACCGCCATATTATGTTTCGCTTGCACCAACAACATGGCCGAACGCGTGCATCATGGGTATCAAAGTCGCTATTGATTTAAGAATCAAGTTCTTACAAGTGTATGGAGACTCGCTTTAGTGATCATCGATTATGGGCGAGTGGATACGAAGCATCCAATCTCATTCAGACGAGAACATGTTTTGAGTTTGATCCCCTACTTCGAAGAGATTACTTTCAATCACATTCCACGAGAAGAGAATCAGTTGGCAGACGCATTAGCTACTATGTCGTCTATGTTCAAGGTCAGATGGGACAACGAGGCTCCCCAAATCATCATCGAAAGGTTTGACGAACCAGCATACTGTTGTGAACTTGATACAAAAGAGAAACCTTGGTTCTACGATGTGAAGAGGTATCTTGAGACTCAGGAATATCCCGCAGGGGCATCTGTCAATGATAAGAAATTCTTGAGAAGATTTGCATCCAAATTCTTCCTCAGCAACGGCATCTTATACAAGCGCAACCACAACTTGTGTTTACTCCGCTGTGTAGGCCAGAAAACAGCGGAACGCATCATGGAAGAGTTACACGAAGGCGCATTTGGTACCCATTCCAGTGGACACACCATGGCTAAGAAAATTTTGAGGACAGGTTACTATTGGTCCACCATGGAAGCTGATTGTCACCGCTATGCTCGATCTTGTCACAAATGCCAGATTTATGCAGACAAAGTGCACGTACCTCCGGTACCTCTGAATGTTTTAACTTCTCCTTGGCCTTTTGCAATGTGGGACATTGACATGATTGGAGAAATCAAGCCCACCGCTTCCAACGGACATCGTTTCATCCTTGTGGCAATTGACTATTTCACCAAGTGGGTAGAAGCAGCCTCGTTCGCATCTGTTACCAAGAATGTTGTGGCTCGATTCATCAAACATAATCTTATATGTCGGTATGACACTCCCGAAAGGATTATCACAGATAATGGCTCTAATCTCAACAACAAAATGATCGCCGAACTCTGCACGCAGTTCAAGATCAAGCATCACAACTCTTCTCCTTATCGACCTAAGATGAATGGCACAGTGGAAGCCGCCAACAAGAATATTAAAAAGATCATACGGAAGATGACAATGACTTACAAATATTGGCATGAGATGTTACCGTTTTCTCTCCACGGTTATCGCACTACAGTACGAACATCCACAGGGGCAACCCTCTTCTCTCTTGTATACGGTATGGAAGCAATCCTACCCATCGAGGTTCAGATACCCTCAACCAGAGTCCTCCAGGACGCAGAGTTAGGCGAAGACGATTGGATCCAGACTCGCCTTGACCAGATCAACTTGATTGATGAGAAACGACTCGCATCCATCTGCCATGGACAGATCTATCAAAAACGAATGATCAGAGCATTTAACAAGAAGGTCAAGCACCGAGTCTACCAAGTCGGTGATTTAGTAGTCAAGCGCATCATTCTTCCACAAGGTGATCCCAGGGGCAAATGGACTCCCACCTATGAGGGACCATTTGTAGTCAAGACAGTATTTTCCGGAGGAGCTATGATACTTAGCACCATGGACGGTGAAGACTTTCCACACCCTGTGAACGCAGACATAGTAAAAAAAATACTACGCATAAAAGAGACCCGCTAGGTCGACTGACCTAGGAAAAAGTAAGGGCATCCTGGCGAACCAAAAGGGTCCGGGCAAAAGTTAAGGATATATACAAAACATGTACACCCGGCAAGTCAAAAACCTGCTGCAAAGGCGGCTTGGGCAAAAAGGGGTATCCCGGTAGACTGAAAACCTGAAAGGGCGGTCTAGGCAAAAGTTAGGGATTTAAGCGTACGATTATGTCTCGTCCAGATCACCCATCTACAGACTACTATCAGCATTCAAGATTCAAATGGCGAAAATCAATCCATTCACTTTCTACTGACAGCAAGGAGATGAGATAGTCAAAATATACGAGTACTAGCATAGTTGAAACTTAACGAGATTGTTTCCGCATAGCTTTTTACTTTTCTTGTGTACAAACTACCTGGCCATACGCCACATTTCAAATTAATACAAGTTCTTTCTCTTTACAAATTCCCACTATTGTTGTTTGCATAAAGTCCAACGTTTGCTTTGAATGATTATATGTATCTGACAATAAAAATCTATTTACAAACATGCGAAAAGTGAACGAACAAGGATAATTGCTACAGGCTCTAGGAATTGAGATGACGACGAAAGTCACCAAAACGTTCCCCTGAGGAATACAATCCCCCACAAAGATGTCACTCACTACAAACCTTCCCCATCGGAGTACACATTTTCCCCACTAGTCCAGACATCCCAGGCTTCATCACGTCAGTCCCCGAGCAGTGATTTTAATCAACTGAACCGTGTTACATCAGTCTCCAAGCGGTAACGATTCATCAACAGCAGAGATATTTGCCCCCAGTAGAGTATCTCTCAACAATCATCGTCCCCCGACAGTAGCAATATCCAGACTCGAAACTTGGTCAGATAGTGCATCGGAGGAAACCTACATCCTTTTATTCCCCCATCCAGACGTTTCAGCAGGCTCCAGGTCCTCCCAGCCCTGTCTCCCAATGACATTTAATTACTCCTCAGTAGGATCTACACACAAGATCCCCAGCAGAGCACCTTCTAGGAGTCTCCCTAGCAGGGTCTACGCACAAGATCCTCGACAGCACGCCTCTCGGTCCCCACCATCCTCAACAATATCTAGGCTCAAGACTTGGTCAGATAGTGCATCGGAGGAATCAAGGTTATCTTTCTTCTCGGGGTTTTCCATACGTTTCATCCCCAAACAGAAGCCAAGAATCCCCAAGCGGAGTGTCCACATCTTCTTCAAGATGGATATGTTTTGAAATACCACAACATCTATCATTCATACATTATTCATAAAAGTCATAATTTATGCATACACATTGTCATGCATCATAATCTGCATAAGACTAACGATATTCTATCAAAGTTTCTTTTGATTTTCCCAAAACAGGTGAAAATCACTTCCAAAACAAACAGGTCCAGGATTAATACCCGAAGCCAGACGGGAAACCCTATCCGAACGACCATCCCAGTTGTCCTCCGACGACAGATCCAGGATTAATACCTGAAGCCAGACGGGAAACCCTATCCGAACGATCACACAGGTTATCTTCCGATAACAGGCATTGGATCAATACCCGAAGCACAACAGGGAAGCCATCCACATTTTGCCAACTATTATCCCCTCAGAGTAATCAAAACGAAGATTTATTCTGACTCTCTCTTATTATCAACAGCAACTACAGGGTCTGGCGTACGACTCAGTTGCCTTAGATGGCATCTTAAGCCCATCTCCGACCATTTGTCGACGTCTCTCCACTTTCAGAATGCCACATATTTGGTTAAAAATCAATACAAACCAATAACTTCATTCAAAGACGAACGCGAAGTCTAACGTACGACTCTCTCCGGATGGCATCTTAAGCCCATCTCCGTGCTCCTTTCTACTCTCAGGAACATCTACAGAGCCTAGCGTACGGCTCACTCCCCAGCATCGATCTTTCCAGATGGCATCTTAAGCCCATCCCCGAAGATCCTCCTTTTCAGGCGACATTCCTGAGTCTAGTGTACGACTCATTCCCCAGCGAAATCTCCAGCTTCTCCAAATGGCATCTGTAAGCCCATTCCCGCATCACCAGTCAACAGCGTGTGCAAATTTTCAGGTGTACTCGAGTGTTCAATCATCTTCTACCTCTAAGTCATGAAAGGCACGTATGCCAATCTAACCCTTCCAGTACAAGAAGATTGAACAGGGGAAGCTGTCATACCCCAAAATTTGCCCTTCTATTCCTCAAGACATCCCATACATCCATACTCAAGGATTCTTCAAGGGTTGATCAGACAAACCCTCTCCTAGACAATCAACCCAAACTAGGGTTTGGCAATTCTCAGATCAAGATGGACTTCCAACATCTCCAATGGTCATCATGCCTCCTCATATACTTCAAAGATTCTCCATGTAAAGTTTCAAGCCTCACAAGTCAAGTTTCCTCAGACAATTGCTCAGATGGTTGAAAATCAGTTGTATTGGACAAAACGTCAACTGTGGTCAACATACAATCAAACTTCATGATGTTTGGTCAACATCCTCATTTTGAAGTCACATTCATCATTTGATCAAGGGTTGATCATGATTCATCAAGAAAACTCAAGATTTGCTCAAAAGTCAAACTTTCCAAATTAGGGTTTCCTAGAGAAAAGTCAACTGAACTTTGACTGAGCATAACTTCTTCATACTTTCTTAGAAATTTTTCCACCAACTCTCATTTTGAAGGAAATTCAATTCTCTACAACTTCATGTCTCACAAGCATGGTCAAAAAATGCTTCATTTTGAAGATAGGGATCAAACATTACAGGTCCTTTTCAAAGTCAACAAAAAGTCAACTTTTTGTAATGAAGTTTTATTGAGCATGGAAACTCCAATTGAGATGAAACCAAAGAGGTTGTTTAGAGGAAACCTAGAGCTTTCTAAAAAGTCTAAAAACACTCAAAAATGTGGAAAATTGAGAAAAATACACCTTGCACAAGTTGGCCATTTTTGAAGAGGTGCACAAAGAGAAATACTTGTCAAAATCCAAAATTTTGCAAATGGGCCTAACTTTTCTTGGTTTAAACCTGTTCCTCAGCTTATTTGGAACCTCCAAGCCCAATGCCACGAATTTTGTCTTTATTTTTCTATTTAATTTGGATTTTATTCATTTAAAAACAAATTAAATTAAAAAAATAAGGTATAAAATCAAAATTAAATGCAAAGTGATTTTTTCTCTCATTCTTGAGGTCCAAGCAACTCATAAAATCTGGCAAATTTCGACATTTACATTGATTTGGCAAGAAATTGATGAAAATTGGATCAAAAAAGGAAGATTTGATTTCATACAAAATCAAATATTTTTTACATTGATTGATCAATATTTGCTCTTGAATTCAGCCCAAAATCCATCCATTATAAATATGCAATGCATACAACATTAAAAAAGACAGAAAAATTTCTCAAAAAACCCTAACCTAAGTCAAAAATCCGTTTTCAAGCAACTTGCAGAATAGTTTTGCTTCGATTCAGCCAATTCTAAGCATCCAAACACATTCCTTGAAGTCTCCTGAATCATTCCAGACCTTTACAACTCTCAAAACCATCAAGAATCACGAAATCCAGTTTTGGTTTGTTCATACTTTTTCCAAATTCGATTTTTGTTATTCATGCATCTTTAACATGTTTTGACGTTTGTTTTGTGTTTAGAACAAAGTTTGCAAGCTTTCTGGATAATTCAATTGCATTTTAGTGGCCTGAAACGAGAATCGCCATTGTTAGGGTTTTATGGTTCGATTTAGGGTTTCCCTAAATACGTAAAATTGGCTGAAACCAGTGACATATTCTTGCTCAGGTGATGAAACCGAGTCGAACCATGGCTTCATAACTCATTTATATTGTTTGTGCTTGATTTTTGAAATATGCAGGGGCCTTAGCGTCGAACAAGACCGACGCTAAGTGTTTGAATTTTCAAACGAAGAAGAAGATGTTCTTCGCGTGCAATCTGGGCAATCAGAATTCAAATTCGCTTAAAACGATTTCGTTTCAATGTTTTGACACCAAACGCTTTGGTTCAGTGGTAAAGGCAAGGGGCGTGAGTTTTCTCCTAAAGGTCTCGCAACTCGGCAAGACCATATATTTTTGCTCCTTTGAAAACTAACTCTTATTTTTCTATTTTCTATTTTCTTTAATATTTTCATGCATTTTAATTAATCTTTAATTAATTTTATCATGCATCTAAAAAATACCAAAAATATTTTTCTTTTTTTTATTGTTATCAGAAAATGTTTATTTAATTTTTAACATTAAAAAAATATATTTTTGCATGCATATTTTATTTAATTATTAATTAATCATTTAAATGACTTTTAATTGCTTTTAAATTATCAAAACGATCCAGAAAATTACCAAAAAATTACCTTGTCATATTATTGTCATTACTAACATAAAACCTTTTTCCTCATTCAAAAATCATGTTTTTGCTAACATTTTTCCTCTTATGCAATTTTCTCGTATTTCCGATTATGTATCTAATTACAGGTTGTAACGTTTCAGACGATTTTTCTTGCTTTTCTTTTCAATTATGTAACTGCCAATGAGATGTAATTGTTTAATTAGGACTTTTACTTTCCGCACTCCTATTATGTAACTGCCCCAAAGCCATGTAATAGCGTAGGACTTTATCTTTCCGCACTTTACTTTCCGCAATTTACTTTCTGCACCCTATAAACTGCTAGTAATTAGGCGTGTATGGCAAGATAAAGTTGGACATAGATCACTCATAATTTCAAGATAACATATCTGAATTCAACGCACTCTTTTCACACATGCACCCCTTAGGGTATTTCTCTCTCGTTGCCTTTACGAATACAAATGGTCAAGTCCCTCGAACGTAGAGGTATTCTAGCACCGTTGCCTTCAAAACAAATCATCATAGTCCCTTCGATACAAAGATCATAGACCCACGATGTCGCCTACGAATACATGATCTTGACCCTCAATTGTCGCCTACGAAAAATGATGATAGTCCCTTCGAATGTGCTAGGATACTCCTACAAGTTGTCTTCTATGACCATCCGATGTCCCTTCGAATGTCCCTCTTACATCCAACAAATAGGGTTACCTACCAACTAATGGTATGGATAGCACTATTCTAAAGGAACGTAAAACAACACGAAAACGACCAATTCTGAGTAGGTAATAAGACTTTTAGTTGCTTGCTCTATCACCTCACACTTTTGTCAAAGTTAAAACTCTTTTCAAAACGAAACATTTCCGAACACTTTGTATACATTCCTACATGAATCATTACAAAGTCAAAGCGAAATGCCTTTTCAAAACATTTTTGTCAAACACAGAGAAAGCACCTTTTTTTTTATCTAAGAGCAACTAAGAGCCCGTAGATAACTACGGATGGAAAGGGGTGCTAATACCTTCCCTTTTCATAACCTTCTCCCTTACTCAGAATCTAACAATGGTCTTTTTCTGTTCTTTTCACCTTCCCTGAATTGGATAAAAGAAAAGTCGGTGGCGACTCTTGCTATCCGCACATTTGCGATACAAAAATCTCAAAGTCAGTTCACCGTATTACACATCTGCCTATGGTGCCCAATACATATTTGTTCCACGCTCACCACACCACTTGTTGTGAATGTTGTTGTTAATTATGAATAAATTCAATATCAATTTGTGGGGCAAAGAATAGTAGCAACCAAAATAAATGGTTTGCTGCAATAATAACTTACATAGAAAATATAACAGAATAAGGCGAGAAAAAGACGAATGTTTGTTTACCCATTTCGATCAAACGATCTACTCTGGGGGAGAGATCAGCTCTCCAATTCACTATACTCAGAAAGTTGTTACAAGATATTACAGATGATTTACAAGAAAATAGCATTCGCCTTCAGGTTCCCAAGAACAACCCTGAAGGTGCCCAAGAATTACCCTATTTTCTACCCAAGTGTTTCCCAACTCCTTCAACCTTCAATATATGAATAACTGAAACCCAAGGTGTAAACAAGTGTTTCCCAATTCCCACTAACCTTAGGTAACCCCAAAGGTTTCCAAAACCTTTGTCTTCTAAAGTTTCCCTTGAGAATAGTCGAAACCCTATAAAATGCCTTCAAACCCCTATTCGAAGAGATACATATTTATAATAGCATAATCCAATCAAACACGGATCCATGGACCAAACCGAAAGAGACCGAAACACCCAAAAGGAGAAATTGTCAAAAAAAATCTGAAAAACTCAAAAATACTATTCACGTCCGTGCGATCACTATTCACGTCCGTACGATCACTATTCACCTATTGTACGACCGTATGATTTACCCGATTTTAGGTTTTTTGACTTTTTGAAACTTTCAATTTTCGCGGTATATGCAATCTCCAAAATATGTTTTCTTTCTCTTCATCAACAAAGGTTTTAAAGCACATTTCCAATAAAATTAATTACAAAAAAAAAAAGAACAATTATGGTATGTATATAAGAGTTGATTATAAAATATGTGGATTACTTATTTTTCTCAACATCTCATTAAACATATATAATCATTAAAATTGATGTAGTAGATAATAATCTGAAAAATTAAATTATCCTTGAAAAATAACTTAAACAAACTATTATTTTTTAAATTACATGCATTTCGTAATTCATCTTGTATATTGATTAACGTAATATATTCACTAATTCAGAGTCATCATCACCACTACCATTATTATTAATCAATGATTATTATTATAATAATCAGTGATGGTGATGAGCCAGAAATAAAAATGTTCTAGTAAATATCAAATTGAATAGATATTTAAATGTCGACCATAAAACAACTTTATTGATATAGTTGTAAAACATGTATCTCAATGTTCACATCTGTATATTTACATAACTAAATAATTATAACTATTTCAGGAATCAAGAGAAGCATAAAGTAAAAGGGTGATGTAAATGTTCGATGACTAGAACTTGAAGGTTAATTGTACCACCCACTAACAACAATATATATGGTACTACGGTAAAGAGTACAGAATAATCAAATCCCTAAAAAGTACAAAAAAATTATTTAAAACATAAATGGAAAACTATTTAGTTCTACTTATGATGCCGGGAAGAAGGTGTAATCTGGATAACAAGGCCAGGGAAGACATCATCAGGGTCATGTATATGAGGATTATTCTCAACAATAAAAGGGTCATCACACTTATCACTAATTGTATGAAGTGTCTCACCTTCACCAACAACATATATTTCATCACAATATGGTCGTTTGTACAAGACGAGGTTGCTCTCATGATTTTGATGAAGCATAGAGCTCTCTCTAAATATGCATACAAATATAAGGGCTACAAGAACAATAGCACAATACCATGAAGCTGTATCAGCTATGTCTTTTGAACTTAAGATTCGTCCCTTTCTTGACTTAAAGGAAGCCATGATGATAAATGATTAAAGAGAGAAAGATTGATGAGAGAAATTATGGGGGTTTGGAAAGTTATACAGAAAAAAGTAATGGGACATGATGTGTGCGTAAGGGCCAGTTTTGGCGGTTACTAAGAAAAGGAAGTTGAGGTTGAGGGGAGTAAAAATGGGGGAAGATGGGGTTTACGTCAATCACACTCTTTTCTAGACTAAACTACCTTCTTACTAATTCTTATTTTCATGTTTTAATATTGTGTGTAATTATTCAAAATAACATTATATTAATAATTTGTATATATATAAGGTTATACATCTCCCACCTATAAAAGTACACTAATAAATTCTTACACCAAAATATATACTCAATACTTTATCAAATATTACGGTGAATAGTATTTTATACATTTTAGAAAGAAAAAATAATATTTATAAAAAAATACATTTATATTTAAAATTAATTCTATGATATAGATATAAAGTTTATCGGCGGTCAATTTTATTATTGTATTAATCACAAAAGTATTATATATATATATATATATATATATATATATATATATATATATATATATATATATATATATATATATATATATATATATATATATATATATATATATATATATAGTATTTTAAATATAATTTATCAACTAAATATATTATTTCATTAATCAATAAAATATTAAATAATAACTAAATTCTGCCATTAAAATATAAATTATAATAACCGATTTTTACATTCTATTAACCAAATTGTAATATTGAATATATAAAATATAGCAAATAAAATTGATTAATAAAATGTAAAAATTTATTATTATATTTCATATTTTGATGTTAAAATTTGATAAATATTATGCAATTTAATGGTTTATAATGTAGTAAATTTGATTAATGAGTTATAAGTAAAATATGTGGTTAATAACATATATTTTTTTCTGATTAATGCAATAATAAAATTGGTTAATGAAAAATTTTATATTTATGTTATAAAAATAATTTTAAAACTAAAATTAATTTTTTATAATTTTTTTATTTAAGAAAAACATTGTTCGCCGTAGTGTTTGACAGGGTCGATCCTGAATTTTTAGAGTTCCAGGACAAATAATATAAACGGATCCCTAATAAAAAATATAATTATTTTAAAAAAACAACATCATCTATTTAAATTGTAAATAGCATCAACAACATCAAATATAGTCATTCATCAATGTAACTAACATAAAAAAAAGAGGTCATATTTTAATCAATATCACCAAAATACTTTCTAACACTTAAAAAAAGCCTCCCTTCTAGAATTTTTTTAAGCAAATTATTCAATCAAGTCTTCATATTGTATTTTCTCCAACAAATCATTCTCAATTGTTATCAATGCTAACTCATCATGCCTTTCTTGTGACATTGTAGACCGCAAGTAAGACTTCAACAACTTCAATTTTGAAAAACATCTTTCTACTGAGGCAACTGTCACAGGAATAGTCAGTAAAATTCTATATGCAATAATTTTATTAGAAAAAAATTCATGCCTTTCAAGAATCTTAATATATCAATAGATCCAATATTTTCTATTGGCAACTTATCTCTTAGTAACTTTAAATCCACACATAGTTCTTTTTTTTTTTATCAATATCTCATTTCACATTATGTTCCAATGTCTCTTCAAAATGACTACAACAAGACTCTGAGGTTGCATTGTCAAAAGATTAAATTTTGAGAAGTAAACAAGAAACCAAAAACACTTTCATATTGTTGGTATTGCTCAAATCTCTTATTAAGAGCTACAATAGTTGATCAACAAAGTAAAGAAAATAATTAACTCTAAAATATTCCTCTTCAACTAGCTCAACTGATAGAGTATTCAAATTTTCATCAAAATTTATTTTTCTTCGAATTATACGTTTTTGAGAAAATACTGGATCAATATTCAATTCAATGGAAATTTCTGTAGCATAATTCAAGGCATTTTTAAAACCGAATTCTCTATATTTCTTAAGAAAATGAAATCAACTCCGTTACTTTTTGCATAGCAATATAAATAACAATATCCCTTGATTGTAAGAGCTTGCTAACCACATTCATTGCAGATAATATTTCAAACTAATTAATTATCACCATTAAAAACTCAAAATCACCAAGATCATTTGTTGCTAAGGATTAAGCTTCACTTCTTATTTTAGAATTAAGATCCTTTTCTGAGACTTCAAGTAAAGCTTTTCTAAAATCTGACATTTGAGTTTTAATAGCTTTGACACTATCTATATGACTCTCCCAACGAATGGATGACAATAATTTTGGAGCCAACCATTTTACATTACTTTCAAAATTTTCCATCTTTTAGTAGAATTAGCAAAAATAGTATAAATGTGTTTGTTGTACCCAATTTTCCCCCCTTAAGATTCACTCATACTTCATACCATTGCATTGCACAAAGATCACAAATGGTTTCTCTCTCTCTTTCTCCTATCTTTGGGTTTTCCCTTAGGAGATCACCAAGCACCTTTGAATGTGTGTGTGTTAATTTATACTTGGCTAACAATGATATGTGTGCAATTTTCTCTCTAAATGTTGTAGGTGAATGGTGCACAAGTTTCCTACTCAAGGAGTCAATAGGTTCATGTGTTTATTTTCATGCCTTATCTCCTTAACTCTCAAAGATTTTGAAAGCATTGTCTCCTATTGAAGACTTCTCTTGTCATCAACCATGGTCTCTCATCTTGAGTGTATGCTTCATGATTGAAAGAGATCAACAAATTTGAATAATTCTCCATGCTACATCATCTATCTTGAAATTAGGGTTTTGGGACTTCTGAGGACCATATCTTGGTGTTTATATGAAGTTTGTGGATAATTTTAAAGCCATTTGATTCTTCAAAGGATTTCTAATATGAATATGCTTTGATCCAAGAAGTTTAATTAATGAGAACATTGTTTTGGAGGTCTATGATTATCCACTCTCTAGATTGGTACTTCATCTATCTTGTATGACTTCAAAGGATCATAACTTGGTCATACCTTGTCTCCTTGAGCTCATTTTTATTTCAAAATGAACCTAAGGATATCTAATACAACTTAGTTCAATTGGTAAGAATAGAAAATGCTTGGAAATTTGCCTATGAGGTCAAAAGATTACAAGTCCTTGATGAATTTCTCAATTGTTGGTCAATGAAGTTATAGAGATCATATATTGGTCATCATTTATCACCTTGAGGTCATTATTTTTGCATAAAAATCTTGAAGATGTAAACCTTATCCCCATTTAAGTTTCAAAGATTGAAAGTGTTTGGAAATTGCTTGAAGAAGTCAAGAGATTATAGGTCATTTCACAAATTTTCCTCAACTTCACAAGACCATAACTTTCTCAATTTTTTGGAGTTTTTGGTTGGTTCTTTTTGCAAAATGTTCTTTGATAGATCTACTTCATTTCATCTTTGAATGGAAAGAAATTTTTTTGAATGGAAGACCATGTTTGGATTGAAAACATTATAGGTTATTTTTTGCCAAACTTAGAAATTTTTCTAAGTGTGAAAAAGTCAGTTTGTTTTTGGTGATTTCAAAGGATCATAACTTTTAGCTCGAGTTGCCAAATGCTACCTTTCCAAGTGCATTGTAAAGCTTGTAACCTCAGATTTCTAAAGAGTTCAAGATTGTATCATAAAGGTCCTTGAGTGATGAGAACCATTGTTGCAAAGAGGGCGCCTTGAAACTAAAGTTTTCATCGAAGTCAGATTTTGTTTTCAATAATGTGGCTTCTAATGATCAAATTGATGCACGTTTTTTACTCAATAATGTGGCTTCTGATCTTCTTTCTTCCAGAACTTCTGATCTCATTTCTTCTAGAAGTTCTGATCTCCTTTCTTTCAGATCTTATGATCTCCTTTCTTTCAGAACTTCAGATCTTCTTTCTTCCAGAAGTTCTGATCTTTTTTCTTCCAGAAGTTCTAATCTCCTTTCTTTCAGAACTTCTGATCTTCTTTCTTCCAGAAGTTCTGATCTTCTTTCTTTCAGAACTTCTGATCTTCTTTCTTCCAGAACTTCTTATCTTCTTTCTTCCAGAACTTCTAATCTCCTTTCTTTCAACACTTCTGATCTTCTTTATTCCGTGTTCTAACCTCTTTCTTCGTAACTTCTTATCTTCTTTCTTCTAGAAGTTCTGATCCTCTTTCTTCCAGAACTTCTAATCTTCTTTCTTCTAGGACTTCTGATCTTCTTTCTTCCAAGTGTTTTGATTAAGTGAGATTTGAATTATAGAGTATGTATGGCAGCTCATTTTTCTCCAATTGGTGAAGCAATTGATCCCATGCGTGCAGTGTGTTGAATTTCGGCTAAAAATAAAATGAGGGACTTCTTGACAGGATAACATATAAAAAAGAGAGCTCTCTTCCTTGCTCTCACTTTTCCCCATCGCCTCCACCTCCTCATTTTCCTCTCATCCTCACCTTCTTCTTGATGAGATCAACTTTTTTCCTCTCACCATAAAAAACCGTTACAGCAACCGTAACAAACTCTCTCCACCACCATTGCAACGCCGCAACTGAAACATACTCTTCCATAACAGCCTTCTTCTTTTCATCTCTAACCAACTCGATTCAACAACCATAAAAAACTCTCTAACTGAAAAAAAAAAACAGAATCACAACGAACTCTCGAGGCTTTCTTCTCTTTTTTCTTCCTACTTCTTCATCTCTGTAACCGCTTTCTCTCGTCTTCGATAACCATGAAAATCGTGGCAAGTTTCTGAAATGGTTACCTTAGAACCTCTCGTTTTTCTTCATCGTGATTGCGCTCCTTCTTCTTCACCTATATCACAGAAGAAAGGTTCTTTAGGATTCTTGAAGCTCTCGCACCGTGCAAGATTCAGACTCGTGATTTCGGTTATCTTCGAAGGCTAAACAATTCAATGAGTTTATTTCTCAGTGAGTTCAAGAGAATTGAGCGTGCTATCGTCTGCTTCAAAGAATCAGGGACAGCTGCAGAGTTTTTTTCGGAGTTTTCTGCATCTTCCCGAAGCACCTCCAATTTACTCGAAGTTTTCCGGAGTATTTTCTAGCTCACAGTGCTCTTTGGATTTTATTATCCGTTTAGTATTAATTTTACTTTGTTTACCACATTCTTTTACCGCTTTTCTAGAGAGAATGAGAAGTAGGATTTTACCGCTTTCCTTGCCATGAGAAGTAGGAATAGAGATGCATGATGGGGCTTCCGTAATTGGAGCATGTTCAGGAAACCCGCTGGTTTATTTAAAGATCCGTTTAGGGTGCTTCTGTTTGCTAATTGTGTTTGGTTATGCCTACGCTTGTTTGACATTTGTTTGTGCATTTCATTGTTTTTTGTGCTTCTGCCAAAGCACTTGTTTGCTTCATCCCTTTTATCGTCTTCGACTCTACCTTAGGTAGAGATTCGAGATAGACATAGACTTAGGATGTAAACCTTTTCCATTCCTTTTTTGTCGTCTTCGATTCTACTTTAGGTAGCGATTCGAGATAGACATAGATTTAGGTTGTAAACCTTTGCCATGTTCCCTTAGGATTCACTCGACTCTATCTTAGGTAGCGATTCGAGTTAGACCTTAGGTTGCAATCCATGCATGATAACATTAGGGATAGATTTAGATAGTTTCCCTTGATTATTTTCTAGTTTCTTTTGCATCCTTGCATGTAATAAAACTAAAACTTGTTTTCTTTTCTTTTGAAAATTAAAACACTTAATAATGGTTCAAACTCCTTTTTCAAGATAAAAGCAACCAACCAATGCAAATCTTTTCGCCTACGGGCTTTCTTTTTGTGTTTAAAAACCTTTTTTTCAAAAGGATGTGCTTCACCCGCACTGTTTAAAAACCTTTTTTTCAAAAGGATGTGCTTCACCCGCACTGTTTAAAAATCTTTTTTTGAAAGGACGTGCTTCACGCACACCGTTCAGTAAAAAACACATAACCCACCAAAACATATGAGCCAAACTACGGCACTCTGACTTTCCCATTGCACGAGGGAATACGTAGGCATCTCGTCACGGGGATCGGTTGAGCAAACTTTGTAAATACTTCCTTCTTTTCCCCGTGTTTTCTTTATTTTCTTTTCTTTCACATGCATACTCTTTTAACATACTGATATAGTGATTAAGCGATAAATAGATACAAACACGCCCATTAGATAGAAAATAGAAGTGGATATCGTAGAGTACAACGGCCATGTGGGGTGCTAATACCTTCCCTTCGCGTAATAGATTCCCTTACCTTATCTCTCGGTCGTAGGACCGTGTCTTATCTCTTTCAGGTTTTCGCGATGCGTTTACCTTTCTCCTTTTGCGAGATAAAAAACGTTCGATGGAGACTTCATTTATATAGTTATCGGATGATGTTCAGCCGGTTGTTTCAAAAACTTCCTTCATAATCAGATTTTCTGCAACTTCGAATTCGTGTTTAGACTACTTCCAGTGCGAAATTAACCACTCATTCTTCTTCCTTGAACCTCACTGAAGCTAACAGAACAAGAATCGTGCATTGAAGCTCCTTAAATCGTGCTAACCAGTTAAGTTACAGAAAGTGAACTACGTTCAGGTAGGAATCTTCATCAGATCATGTCAAATCAAGTTCTATTATATTCTCCTCATCTCCATGATCCTTGTGATCTTCATCATTTGTATATTCATTAAGTATTGACTGAGAATTTCTGAAATTAAGTGCTCGCTATTATTTGAGTTTTTTCCAAATTTATCTTCACTCAGTGTAAATAAATTTTTCACGAGCATGTGGTTGAGATCGTCTTGAAGAGACGAATCCAAGGATACCACTTATGTGCATTAATTTTACAGTTTGAGGAACTCCAATTTTAGAGTGGCTGGAGGTTAAAGACGATGACATGTCTCGTCTCAACCAATGAGAGCACGCCATGTAATTTTTTCAAATTGGATCCGGTGATAACGCCTTACCATACACGCGTCTCTGGAGCCCTTTGATCTAATTACTTTTGTGAGTCAGACTCGATCCAACGCGTGATATCTTTTCTTGTTTTATTTTTTTAATTTAATTTTAATTCCTATCCGGTGTGAAAACCAAGGAGGCCCATATCAAGCACATCGTGTGTGATCCCATGGATCTGATTACTCACATGTTTTGATTGTGATCTGATGGTCCATATTTTTTTTGTTTTTTATTTTATTTTTTGATTTTATATTTTTAATGGTTTAAACTTCAAAAAATCATAGAAAATTCATTTTTGACTAAAAAATTATGAAAAAATTCACAAAAATATTTTGAAATATTACCTTTCTGATTATTATTTTTTCATAATTTTATTTTTCAGAATCGATATTTTTTATGATTTTTCTCTTTTCTTTGATGTTTTTAATTGTTTAAAAATACTTTTTGACATTTTAAAATTCTGGAAAAATTATGGAACGATCCAATGGTCGTTTAAAAAATATTGGTGACCTCATTTTATTTTTATTTTTGATTTATTATTTTTTTTTTCCATTTTTGGTTCATTTCACCTTTTGTTTTATTTTCAAAAAAATATTTTCTGACTTAAAAAAATTCTAAAAAAATTGTCAATACTTGTTGGCCTCTATTTGACTTTGGGTAATTTTCTTGGAATTTTATTTTGATGAAAAAATACTATTTATCTATTTCGTCAATAAAATCAAATTAAATAACCTAATTTCAAATTATATTTTATTCATTATTTAAATTGCTTTTAATTCCTTTTTATTTTGCTGATTTTTTGGACTTATTTGGAGTCATGCACTTCCTCAACATCAATGGAATTTGGGTGTTGGTAGGTCTCTTGACCAAATCCACCAAGAAAGTTGGTTGATTTTGACGAAGTTAGACCGAATAAATTCATCTGATGCAAAACAAATTTGGAATTTATTTCTTCTTCTTCATCTTATTTTTCTCTTGCCCCGATTCGGAGAAAGTGATCAATTAGTGGCATGAACTTAATGTTCAAACATAAGCCCCAAAAGATGACTTGAGCTTTGATCTTGGTCTAAAACCTGTGGTGCTTGTCGTGTGGTCGCGTTGATTTTTAATCAAGCTTCTAGAAAGTTTCCACTAACCTTGTCCATTTGAAATTCTCAATCATCTTTGATCAAGTGATGTGATAATTAAAAAAACGGTGATATACATGACAAAAAGCAATTGAAACTTTTCGTGTGGTCGCGTTGATTCTATCAAGCTTCTGGAAAGTCTTCATGCGCAATTTTCAAGATGGTCACCTTGCTGACAACTAATTACTAACAATTTGATGATATACTTGAAAAGTTTCAAGATGGTCATCTTGCTAACCTTTACTAATTGCCTTTTATTTTCCGCTCTTTACTTTCTGAATTTACTTTTTATACTCTTTACTTTACGCACTCTACTTTTAGCATTTACATTTCATGTCATTTTTCTTTGCTCACTTGAGCATTTTATTTTCTTGTTATTTTGAATTTGCTCACTTGAGATTTATTTTTCCTTTTACAAAATACTTAATAATTCAACTTAAACATAAAAAACTTTTAATTGGACTTGGTTAGTATCCTTATGCTCGGAATTTGATCGTTGGACTTAGGATTAGGACCCTTACCTCAGCTTGGAGATTTATGTGCCCTTGGTGTTATTCTGTCTTGCTTGGTAATTATCTTTGTATACAGGTGTTAACTGGAAATTTGTAAAGTATGTTTGAAGGCACTGCTTAAAGTTAAATGTTCCTACAAGTTAAGGGCTAACCTTAAATGAAGATATTTTTTGGGAAAAGCTTTACAAAGCTAAGTTGGAAGTGCTAGAAAACACATGTCGGTTGAGAAGCTGAGTCAGAAAGCCAACCCAAATCGACCAAACAGCCAGAATGAATTGCGTCGAAAATAAAACTAGATCGACAAAATGATGTGTTGGTCGATTCGACATAAGTTTGGGTCGAATGAGGGCGTCAGTCGAAGCGGTCGTGCTGTCGAAGGTGTAGGCCAAGGGACTTAGGAAATATTATTACGCCTTAAGAGTATATCGAAACCAAAAGCAGTCAATTCCTTCTGAAGTCATGAAGCGGGAAAAAGTCAGAACAAGGAGATCATGGGCAGTTGTCTCGGAAGATCATGGGTCTGAAGCTATAAATGGATGGCAAAATCGTGTGCAGCAGTTGTCCCTAGTTTAAATCTCATCCCTTGATTACTTTTAGCAGTTATCTTGTAAAATACTATAAATAAGTCAATATGTTAGAATTTTAGGTGTGTTCATTTGTATCTTCAAATTGCTTGCCAAAACTCTGCCCAATTTCGCGCTAAAGGAAGAAAGAGTCATTCAAGCCTTTTGATGTACGTGAATCACCATATTTCTTTTTCAATGCAATCAATTTACATTTAAGTTTATCTTTACTGTTTGTTTACTTCTGTCTTATTTCGAACGAATCTTTTACCAAAATACTTCAACGTCAACTGTTAGTCACGAGTCACCAATTAGTCTTCTGTTGAGACTTGTTCATCCAATGCCTACTGTTGGTTAGCAGGTAGTCGAAATTCAGTCTGTATGGAAAGCCATTGTGTTGTTTCCCTTGGTCTTTGAAAACCGTTTCTGGACTAGGGTCTTTGCTTATAGAATCAGTATAATATACCAAATCTTAGCACGTGTCTTGAGATCAACTGATCGATCTTGCAAGTAACCCTTAGTTTTAGGACTTAGGGAGGACCAGCGGTTGTTTACCATTTTCCATAGTAAACAAATTGCCACATCTGGTGGGACCATGTGCTAAGTGTTAGAGTTTGTCTTAGAAGTTCATGAAACTTAGAAGTGGAAATTCAGCAAATAAGAAACCACTACATACTAGGAAACGTACACCTAAAATGACAAACACACCTGCGTCGAATACGGATGAAGTTCCACCTCGAACGCTGGATACTGCCGACCCAGTTATTTCACAACTTGCGCCATTTCCTCCTTTAAGTGGCACAACCGCCTGTGGCCGATGGAGAGTATCAATTCCCATTCCCGCACCACACCGGTGAGTCCAGGGCTGTGGTGGCCACGAGTGCCATTCTCGAACAAAGCGATACTCGATTTCGCTCGCTACAAACCCTTATGGAATTCCGTTTCCTTAATGACGGATACCAATCGACCCCAAGTGTAGCAATAGTGTTTCATAACGCAGAATACAAATGCTCCTTTGCAAGGATCCGCAATAGGGAAAATAGGAAATGTCTCCAAGAACATCTAAGTACTACCTTTGTGGCGATTGAGGCAACAAATGGATGATAGCAACCATGAGTTGGTTAATATGTTAACTAACCAAATGGGCAACATGTTTAACTCCATAGTGCAAGAATCGGTCGAGACTAATAGACAGTCGGCTGAAACGAGGTTATTGCACAATTAACACGCCTGTGTAACTTCTTAGGAGCCCCCCAAGCGGCTGCCTGACAAGGGCATCCGGTTCGACAACCCATACCTGTTCATGGTGACATGGGGGCAGTAGAAGTAGAAACTATGTATCAAGGTCAAGCTGCAACGTCTCAAATAAATGTCGTTGTCAACCCACCTAAGGTTCTGGTGCATAGACAACAAGAGGCTGACCAAGTCCTTGATCAAGTTCGACAGGAGGATTAAGTTGTTGAGAATAACTTAACCAATATTGTCGAGAGAATCATGGCCCGAAATGGTATGAATACAATGCCAAGGCCAACGTACTCTTCCCCATTATCAGAGTATATTTTATAGACCGAAAACCCTAGAGGATGGAAAATCCCTAAGTACACCAAGTTTGGGGGAGAAACAGGAGAGTCGACGGTCGAACACATTGCTAGATACCTGACTGAGTCGGGAGATATGGCGAATAATGAAGGCTTGAGGGTGAAACATTTCCCTTCGTCCCTTACTAAAGCAGCCTTTACATGGTTTACTACCTTGCCCCCTGATTCTATCCACTCATGGTCGAAGTTGGAGAACCTTTTCCACGAACAATTTTACAAGGGGCATTCGAAAATTAGTTTGGTCGAATTGTCAAGCATTAAGAGAAAGTTTGCTGAAACAATAGACAATTATCTAAATAGGTTTAGATCGTTAAAAGCAAGGTGCTTTACCCAAGTGCCTGAACATGAACTTGTTCAAATGGCTGCTGGAGGTTTGGACTACTCTAATAGGAAAAAAATAGATCCAACCTTCGTTAAGAGCATGTCACAATTGGCTGATAGGGTTCGACACCTTGAGCGCCTTCGACTAGAAAACGTTAGACATACTAAGGCTAAGTCAAAGAAAGAAAAGGTGGCTTATGTTGATTTCGATGATACAGATCCCATATACGAGGCTGATTACATGTCGCTGACGGAGGCAGACGTGGATGTGGCTGAATTAAAATCAGGGCCAGCATACGAATGTAAATCGTTGTTTCCTGCCAAAGGAAAAAGCCCTACTATCGAAACTAGTTTAAGAACTCCTGCAAAAACTTATACTTTCGATGTTAGCAAATGCGAGGAGATTTTTGATTTATTAGTCAAAGATGGTCAAATTCTAGTACCCCAAAATGCTAAATTACCACTATTAGAACAAAGACAAGAAAGAGGTTTTTGCAAATATCATAATTATCTTTGTCACACAACCTCTCAATATTTTCTTTTCAAGGATCTGGTTCAGAAGTCACTCCAGGAGGGTCGTTTGAAATTTGCTGCAAGGTAACAGAAGATTGATACTGATCCTTTGAGGCAAGAAGAAGCCTTGTTTGTTGAGCCTGTCAACATCAACATGGTTAACATCACTAAGGTGCCTGACAACACCATGTTGGAGGAAAGCACTAATGAGAGTCCAAACGTCAACTTAGTTGACGTTTATCCAAGAGACGATGAATACCTACTGGGTTTTCTTTATCGTTGCAAAAACAAGGGTGCTCAAGTCGGTTTGTGCCCCAGATGCAGCGCACTGACTGACAGAGTCGCTGCTGAGAATTTCCAGAAACTACAGCTGGAGAGGGGAAGGGCCCAATGGAATAGAAGGGACCCAAGGCAGTCATCCCAATTTAGGCCAAAGACTTTTGTTCCATCGGACACTGCACCCAAGCGGACGTGGATCAAGCCCCAAATGGTTGTTGGGCCATCGAATGTTATTGGTGTTATAAGAGAGGCAAAAGGAAAAGCACCCATGAGCTATCGACTAGAGGTACGTTATGAGAAGAAAAGCCATGTGTCTAAGAACTACATGGAGAAAAATACGATGAGTCGAACTCAGTGGAGGCGTTTCTAGAGAAAGAAGTAGGCTGAAAGACAAATTGTTGTCAATGAAGGAAAAAATCCACGACAGTACAAGCCTAAGGTAGACTCTGCTGTCAATCAGCAGATTAAGGAATGCGTCAACAAGCCAGTCGACAATGGTTCTGATGAGGCGACTGATGAGTTTGCCTCTGATTCAGAAGAGATCCTAGACATCCTAGTCAACGTTGTCTCTATACTCCCAGATGAGTATAACATCCCAACAGAGGTAGAGAATACTAATGATTTGGATGCCGATGAAATGGCTTTACATAAGCCAACTTGCTACTTTGTGATGAATAATGGTTCCATTGAGAGCCAGGATGCCTTTTTTGAGAGGCCCGACATGGACATGAGGATCCATTTGAAGCCTTTGTTGATCAGAGCGAAGCTCGAAGAAACTGCCATTAACAAGGTGTTAGTGGATTATGGTGCTACTATCAACATACTGCTGTTTACAGTGATTTCTGGTAAAACAACCGCTAGTCCTCCAAACTATCGAATAATCTTAATGACTGTTATTCAATTTCTCTGGTAACTTGCAGGATCGACTAGATTGATCCTATGGGGTATCGGTCGTTTGGATAAATCTAATAACAAAACTAATATTCATTGTTAAGACTTGTATTTAGAGTGTTTTAGAAATGTTCAATGTATTCCGATTACAATATTAAAGAACTTAATGACATGATCAAGTAAAGAAACACAAAACTGACCTGAATGAATGAAGGTTCGATTTTAAAGAAATGTGTAAATGCAGAAACGCGTAAATAACTTTAAATGTAAAAGACTTTAATGTAAAAGCATGAGTATAAAAGCATGAAATGTAAAAAACATGAATGTAAAAGAGTTTCTTGAAACGTAAAGAATTCAAAATAGAAGAAAAGTGTTTAAATGCAAGAAATAGTTAAATGGCTTTGAATGCAAAGGTATTTAAATGACATTGATGCGAAGATAAAGGATAAACTGGAAAGATAAAGAGTTTTACTGAATTATAAAGGATTGATGCTATCATACGTACACTGTTCGAGCATTCGTTTCCCTAGCCATGTGGTATTTTGAATGTTTACTGAATTTTGTACAACAGATATGACACACGAAATCCTAACACTAAGACTTCTATTTATACTACTTCGACCATAACGGTCTGACTTATGAGACTCTGCCACATTCAGAACATGCAGAACACTGCTCTTCTCTAGCTTCCACGCGTCTTCGAACTGTTCCAGCGCATATATATTTGAATTCCAATCATCCCGCTCACGTTTGAATTTCAAATGCTTTGACAATCTTCGCTTCGAACTCATTTCATAGGCACGGTCTCGCTATCATTTCGAGGCTTCTTTAAATATGCATTCATAACTGTCACTCGAAGCTCCGAGCTTTAGTATGTCCATTCGAAGAACCATTTCTTCCATTCCGAACTGTGACATTCACTTTATTCCAATCGAACACTAATCTCGTTTCATTTCGAACTTCATTACTCCATTTCAAACCTCATATATCAAAATCTTCAGCCAACAAAATGCCCCTTTAAAATATGTATTTCGAACCTCTTTTGAGAAATACTTATTTTAAACATATTCACAAGAGTTTGATGTGACTTTTGAGTAATCATGATACTTTACTGTGTATGACTTCCACCACGTCCATCAAGACGCTTCTTGGACTTCTGAACCGTCTCAAAACAGTCATCACAGCATGGTGCGGTTACAAAACAATGATTATCATTAATCATGCTTATTACCAATGCTAACTTGATGCCACCTCTTTCCAGATCCAACCCACGATCCCCACGTATCCTAGCCTTAGTTGGTGAGTGTTTCAACTTCCTCACTATAAAAACTAATCAACTTAGTCTTTTGTTCTTTTTTCCACATTCTGAACTTTTGCTTCTTCTATTCTCGCTGAAAAAACCCTAAAGCTCTCAACAATCTCCAACAATGTCTTCAACAACATCATCCCAAATGAAGAAGATTTCCAAGAAGAAAAGCAAGAACACAGGAACGATTATGGAAAGCAAGGTCGGTACTCATCAAGGTCAATCTGTACTTATTCCTCAATCAATCTCCAAGGAACAGGAACTGCTATATGCCTCTCAGGTACTGATTCCAACTAATGCTGCTGGAAAGAGTTTTGCTCTAATGGGCCCTCTTACAGTCTTTGAAATCTTGAAAGATACCAGAAAAATCTTCCCTGTTTGTTATAACTTTAAGCCTTTGTTTAATAAGATGGATATCCCTAGGTTAGGAACTGAGAATATGAGTGAATCTTCCATTTCGAAAACCATAGAAACCCCAAACGTTCCCCCAAAAGATCCTTTTGTCTTGGATTATGTTAAAAGCAACTTTAAACCATTCCGATCCTGCCCTACCCCTGACGTAGCTTACCAGAACTGGCTTACTAAGGTAGAAGCTAAGAAATCCCAGCAATGGGAGGAACTAGGAATTTATAATTTGATCAAGTTATCGAAACCAGGCTTCACCTATAGCCACCCCCTGTTATTTGCATCCTTATATTTCTGGGACAGCACTTACAACACCTTTCACCTTCCTGGAGGAATGATAACACCCACATTCTTCGACATAGCAGCCATCACCGGTTTGTCACCGAGAGAGACTCATATTCTCGATATCAAGAACACTCGAGTATCATTGACTTCGATGTCAAATTTCCCAGTTTGTCTAAGTTCATTAGCCATTACCACCGAAGGAGATAGTGTGTCAGATGTGGAGCATATTGCCTTTCTTACCCTGTGGTTGTCAAGATATGTGTTTTGTAGCAGTCTTTCTGTAGCGAGGGTTTATTCCTCTAGCTAGGACTTACATGAAAATAGGAGAGTATGTTTGAGTGAATGTTACTTGTTGATCTCACGAAAGCTTGAGATCACCGTTTGAGTTTGAAATCCCACACCCCAAAAACATCTTGCTAGTGGCCCTTTCTGGTTACTCCAATTATGGCTTAATGCCATGTTTGAACCCTCATTGTCCACTACTGACACCATCGTTGAACAAGATCCGTAGATAGCGGATCGAATTATCAAGGTACAAGGTGAGAAAACTTACTCCAAATGATGATAAAGTCGACTTCAAAGTCCTCTTCTCACAGACATCATGCTTTTCTCAAGAGACATAAATTTGAAGAGACTATGGCACCCTTTGCTTCGAGGACTCATGGACCATCATGGTTCACCATGTCTCTTTCAGAGGCTGTCAAAAGCGTAGAAACTCAAGACATTTGAAAGCCTTTTACTCCCAGTTAATCTCCTCACGAATCACTCCGTCCAAGAATCAAATCTTCCTTTTGCCTATCAACCTAATTTTGTTTCCATAATTTGGTTTATGTCGATTAATCCCGAGCCTCTTTTCCAAACCCAGAGTGCCATCACTTCTGGTCGAACCTTCAAAGCAAGAGAAGCTAAGCTGCAACAAGAACAATACCAAGACTTCGCTCACTTTGAATTAATTCCTTTTGAACCAACCTATTTTACATAAGGGTTTTCGATTGGTGGACTAAATTCTACCAGTCTTATATGTTCGATACTCTCACCATTCAAAAGAAACTAACTGATGCGTTCGATGTGCAGGTACACACAAAGAAAGGTATGTTCACTCATGCCCAAGAGATTAAGGCTTTTCAGAATTATTTCGAAACTACTTATGATCCTACACGCTTAGAAACCACTGTGTATCGAGCGTCCGAAACCTTGAAGGAAAAATTTAAAGAAAAAGTTTCTAAGTTCAAACTTTCTTCAGGGTTGTCACCTGAGGATAGGTATAGGTTGGCACTCGAAATGCATCCACCTAAATTTCCTAAATTACCTACCTCAGAACTGGCTCTGGCTTGGTTTCCTCCATACCCTTGGTGGTTGACTTGCAAAGAGATGTTCAAATACAAATCTCAAAAGAAACTAAAGCCATCTGAGACTGTGACATGGGCTCGCAATTGGCTCCATAATTTCCCAGGACATCTTCGCTATGACCTTTCTGCCATGTCGATTATATCTAATCAAGGCGCAGGTGCGAATGCTTGGGAAATCCCAAATGTTTCTTACTTCATTTATTTTTAACATTTACCTTAATTGTTTTGATTTTCAGCCATCAGGATAAAGACTGTTGCTTCGAAGGCTAAGGAAGGAAGTAGTTCTCAACAAACTATCGAAATTGATGACAACGTGCCTCTAATACTTCCAACAACTACTACTGCAACCACAACAACAACACCAGCAATAACAAAAACTGCCCCAACTCCAAAGGTAATCAATTAATCCTGATGTTTCGAATGAACTAAAATTTATGCCTGAAGTCTAACCCATGTTTGAACCATTTCAGACTAACAAACTCCCACCAACCACTCCAAAGAAGAGAAAACCAAATACCACTGGGAAGAATCCCAAGGCTGGAGGGGATTCACCAACAGCTTCAAAAAAGAAGCAGAAGAAAGAAGCTCCCAAAGGCGCTGAACCAACTGGCATTTCTGGACTCGATTCCAGAGATGTTGCTCCCTCAACTAAATCCAAAAATCCACCTTCGACCTCCAACGTAATGTTGGAACATATAGATAGCAATCTCTCTTCAGATAATCCACAGGTAAATTGAATTCGAATTTTTTAACAAAAATAGTTATTCGTACCTTAGTGCATGTTTTTAATCTCTCTTTGTTTACGTAGGACACTTCGAATCCAATCCCTACCACTTCGACTCCTCCATCAAAAATTGCTGCTCCAATCCATTCTTCTCCTCATGGGGATTCTAGTAATCTGGTGCAGAACAAAGGATCCTCCAATATGGCGGTTCCGATTGGGGCTTCAGAGCAACCAGATGACCAAGGCACTTCTCCCCCTCTCAAGGAAACAAACAGAGCAACGCCTGAAGATGTTGCAGAAGTTCCTCCAGAAACTTCTCATCCAAAATCTCCTCTCGAAACCCCTCAAGAGAGCCAAAAAGTCACTCATGCTGAAGAGGAAAAGGCTAACTCTTCTCATGGGAACGAAGAATCTGGTGAGGATGGATCTGAGGAAGAAGAAGAAGAAGAAGAAACTCAAGGCGGTTCGAGCGAAGGAACAGAGTCTGATGCTCATAGCAGTGAAGATAATGACATCGAAGTGGTGGATTTGGTTGGTGACGAAGAAGACGATGAGCAAGAAAAGAATGATGGTGATGGTGACCAAGCTAATGAGCCAATGGAAGTCGAGATGGATGTGACTCCCTTGCGCATGGAACTTCCTGAGTCTTCTCAACCTCAAATGACTGAAGAGGATTTAGCCCTCTTGAAACGAAATGACCCAATTGGGTATATGAAGGCTAAGTTAGCTCAAAGGGACACTCCCCTCGCTAGGGCTGGTACTATTTCGACCAATGCTCCATTACCTTCAGATGATAGAGCTGTACTTCTCAACAAAATTAGGAAAACAATCCTTGATGTGGATTTGTTCGAAGTGCTTAAGAAAGACAGTACAGCTTGCTATACTATGAAAGAACTTCTTACTCAAGTAAACCTTGCCACCTGCTCTTTACCAGTCAGCACCATCCTATTCGACCTTCAAGCCTTGCTGGACAACATGACTGGGTGTCTTCTCCAGGACGAATTTGCTACTAATAAGGTCCAAGAGAACGAACTGCTATAGATGCTGCTTATGAGCATGCTTCGAAGCTATCTAAAGAAGCTGAAGATCAAGCCATGCACATAAAGCAAGCCAAGACTGATTATGAGATTCGAGCTCAGTCCATTCTTCTCTGGGAAAAGCAGATTCAAGAGCTCCAACAAAAAGTTAAGGAGGCCCAACAACAACAATTGGCATATGACACCAACACTGCTGGCACTCAATTCGAAGAACTCCTCAACAAAGGACTTGCAGAAATGGAAGCAGCTGAGCAACTTAAAGGTGAAGTTGCTACTCTGGAAGGAGCAAGGCGCTTCACTCAGCAAAGGCTTGAGTCCTTTCGAAGTACCTTCGATAGATTGAGGAACAATGCCTATTTTTAATTCTTTTGTTTATTTAAATGAATCTTGAATTTGGTTGAATGTTAGTTTGTAATATCCAGACAACGCCATTTTGGCACTATATTACCATTTTGGCATACCTTTATTATGTTTCGATTACGTTGTTGTTATTCGAATCTCCTGCAGGCGTAGCTTATATTTCTTTAAATATTTCCCATTAACCTTTAAGATTCGTTTATCATCATTCAACTCTTCAATTTCATATGCATTGTTTGAAAATGTTTTTATTATTCGAAAAGGTCCTTCCCAATGAGGTGACCATTTACCTAAAGCTTTATTTTTCTTATCCATGGGCAATATGACTTTCCAGACTAAGTCATTAATAGTGAATGTTTTACCTTTCACCCTTTTGTTATATGCCCTAGCTACTCTTTCCTTTTGCCTCATTAGGATTTCCAATGCATGCAATCTAACTTCGTCCAACTCAACTAACTCATTCATCATCATCTCCCAATATAAGGCAATTGGGATTTCGTTTTGTCTTTGAATTCGAACCGATTGTAGATGAATTTCTACTGGTAGAACTGCATCATGACCAAATGTTAGTTGAAAGGTGTAGTGTTAGTAGCTTCTTTAGGAGATGTTCTACAGACCCATAGTATTTGGTCTAAAGTCTTATGCCAATTCCTTGGCTTTTTACCAACATGTTTCTTAATTAAACCTATTATCACTTTATTGGCTGCTTCGACCTGACCATTTGCTTGAGCATAATATGGTGTTGATGTTAGTAATCTAAACCTCATTTCTTGAGCAAATTCTTGCATCTTCCTACCTGTAAACACGTAACCTTGATCCGTGGTTATGCTCGCAATCCAACCTATAGATAACTGCTTCAGATAAACTCAATAATAGCCTCTTGATCGCCAGCCTAATGGTATTGCTTCAATCCACTTGGTGAAATAATCTATTCCTACCAAGATATATTTCTGTCCTTTAGACGAAGCAGGATTGATTTCTCCTATTAAATCTAATGCCTATCCTCTAAAGGGCCATGGTTTAATGATCGAATGCAACTCACTTGCAGGAGCATGTTGAATTCCTGCATGTTTCTGGCATTCTTCACACCCTTTAGCAAAATCTATACAATCTTTGAGCATGCTAGGCCAATACATGCCATATCGAAATAACAACCATTTCATTTTATGGCCTGCTTGATGTGCCCCACATGTCCCATTGTGGACTTCTGACAATGCTAAGTATGCCTCACTTTCTCCCAGGCATTTCAGTAATACGCCTTCTTGGGTCTTTTTGAACAATTCATTTCCCATAAGGACATATGATAATGCTCTATATTTTATTTTCCTATCAACATTAAATGTTGGAATTTTTTAAATAACTCACTAGTGGACTTCGCCAATCTGCATCTGATAAGGTGTCTATGGCTAATACTTCGAATCTATCTTTATCACCACAACCTAATTTAATATTTTCTAAATCTGTGAAGGTGTGAGTCTAGTAGCCATGACCCTACCTCTTATTTCGACCAAAATCCTCAAAGTTTTTGGCAGAAACTTTATACCCTGAAGCCAACTGTGCTAGGTCTTTTGCTTCTTGATTTTCTATTCTTGGTATGTGTTGAATATCCATGTATTCGAATTTTTTGAGTAGCCTGTTAACTATGACAAAGTATGTCATCATATTTTCCTTTATGCATTTGTATTCCTTTGTTATTTGCTTGACCACTAATTCCGAATCACCTTTAATTTCGACTCTAGTTGCCCCCAATTCCAACAAAGCTTCAAGTCCAACAATAAGCGCTTTGTACTCAGCTTCGTTGTTCGAGCAACGAGGACCATCTAACTTATACTTGAATTTTGTTGGAATTCCTTCAGGAGAAATTATGAGAACTCCAACACCACTACCCTCCTTATGGGTCGAACCATCAAAGTATAATTTCCAAGGTTGTGTTTCAACGTAACCTATGACAGGTTTTTCGACCAGTGTGTCGCACCCCAAAATTTACCCTCCTTACCATAATCTTTCTTGGAACATTCGTTCATGTTCCTTTCTCTTGTATCCACCAAAATTATTTGAAACGAATAATTTGTCAAGGTTCGTGGTTCTGAATTTCTTGAAGTTTATGATTTATCAGGCAATTATTCCTTTTTTGGGATTTCTTTTAAGTTTGTGGTCTATGCAAGTGTTTGAGTTTTTAGATCAATCTTGTACATCCGAGTTTATATCAATTACAAGATACAAGGATTGTAGTTGGTGCAAATCCATCCGATTCCACCACAATTGCAAAACTCAAGCCCAAAAGGAAGTTCAAGTTTTGAGCCAATTGAATGTTGGTTTATGATTTAGCAAGTGGATCGCAAGTTGGAGTTCAAAGGAAATTTTGAATTCTACTTACGGAACAAGGCAAGATAGAATTATTTGATGTTTTATGACAGCTCAAATATTCAAATATCAAATTCAGATTCTAAGTCCTAGGTTGGCACCAACTTTGGCAAGTTGAATTTTGAACACTATTCAAATGCAAATTTTATTCGAGTGTTCTAAAATGCGTTACAAGTCCATTCAAGGTTTATTACGAGTTTTGGGAAATTTTGCCAAGACTTGTTTCATTCAAAGGTCACTATGAGGACAATTTAATCAACATTTCAAAGGATCGTCGAATATGGAACAATTGTGTTATGCGATTCAAAGATCGGAAAATGTTCAGAACAAGTTTGTTTCTTTCTATTTTCAATTTCTTCACAAAAAGAGAAAAGAAGGAAAAGTTCAACATTGGAAATTTGAATTCAAGTTTTCATTTATGTCATGAATATTACAAGATAGCTACGAATTTGCTTTCAAATTATGATTTGTTACAAAAAGAATTCTAAGTCCTACAATTCTAAGTCCTACGGATCCTACAGTTTGTTACGGAACGTTCAAATCTCCACGCCTCCGGTCTTTGTGGCTGCATTGCTTTACTTTCTCCGTGTCGCCGCTCCACCATTCACCGGCACATGTAACAAAGAAAAAAGCACAAGTTAGCAAGTATAAAATTGAAACGAAACGCGAAATTATGAAAAACTGTTTTTCAAGGATCATCATTAGGTGTTGGCGGGAATCAGGTTTTAAACGATAAGCCTCAGAATCTTGAAGATTAATCATCGGCAAATGGCTTATTTGCAAATCACGGGCTGACCCGGTTCACAAACAAGCGTAAAAGGCCCAAGCAGGTTATGTTTACAATATCCAACAGCATAAATCGAGGCAACAATTCCCACAGTTTGAGGCAACAAATATAGTAAGACAGCAAGCATAACACATTCCAGCAAGGCAACAAGTATAGTATCATAGTTCAGCATAACAACAGCAAGGCATACATAGCAACCATGTCTAAGGCAGCAGGGACAGTTGAGAAGATAAGAGGGAAAAGAAGCAAAAACACAGCAGCAACAGAGACTATATACAAGCTAGCAGTAGCAACACATCATAAAAAGAGAAGGAAGTGGACCAAGACAAGCAAGTATCTGTTCAAGATATAATAGCAGTAGGAACATATCATAGAAAGAGTAATATCTGTTCTTTAAAGGAAGATACAATATCAAGAAAGAGAGAAGACCAGCATATGTTAAGCATAAAAAGGGAAAGGGAATCAAATGAGACAGTTCCAAAAGGAGAAAAAGAGACTGCTCCAAGAGGTATAGCAAAGATCAAAAGGCATCAGTTTTCAAGATATATCATTTTCACCAAGCTACAGGACAAAGGGGGATAGCTGTTCTGATCAGTTTTTGGGGAAGCCAAGAGTCCATCAGGTTTTAAAACAACAGAGAAATTTCAACACAGATCATCTGTTTTCATCAGTTAAAAAGAACAAGAGTCCATCAGGTTTTAAAACACAGAGAAAATTCAACACACAGGGAATTTTCTTGAGAAAAAGCAAAAGTTCCCAGACCAGTTCAAAAAACCATTCTTCCAAACGTTTGTTCAAACTAGTTACAAACCAGAAAAAGATCAAGCAGGTAGTATCTGTTCTACTATACAAGAGACCAAAAAGAAAACAGTTCAAAATCCCAGAAAACCTAAGCAAGCAAGCATTCATCATCATCTCCACCAACCAAACACCCTCAGAAGGAGATTTTCAGAAATACGTTCTGAAATATAGAGAAAGAAGACGAGGAAGAGAAAAAGGTTTTGGAACAATCTCACCCGGAACCAGTTGAAGCTCGATCAAGTTCGTCACTGCTCTAGGGTTTCCAAACCCTTCAAGTTTCCAAACGGTAAACAATCTGTCAAACAATCAGAAAACGAACATTCATATAATCAGAAATCAAACCATCAGAAATTACACATGCAAACAGTTCGAGAGAGAGATGAAGGAGAGAGATTTCCGGTGCGGTGTGTGAGAGAGAGAGACACAAAGCGTTTGCGACGGTGAGAGAAACCAGAATCGCTGTGAGAGAGACGGTGAGAACGAGAGGAGAGAGCGATCATAGCGGCGTGAGGGAACGGTGAGGGTTCCGGAGAGAGAGAGATGAGCGATGAGGGTTTGTGAAGAAACCCAGAATGCGTGAGAGAGAGTGAACGCGAAAGAGAGATGACAGATGTTTCTGTATTTTGCCATTTTGGGCAGTTTTCATTTGTGTTTTAAAAAAACTTAATTTTTATTTTCTCTTTTTAAAATATTTAAAAATAATTTAATCTCTTTTATTTTGTTTTTTTAATTTTTTTATATACTTAGATCTGGTGGTGACAAATGTCACCACCTTGGTTGTTTTAAAAATAATAAAATTTCTTTTTTCCATTTATTATATTTTTATTTCATTTATTTGTTTAAATCCATAAAATATATGTGTATATGTATTCGGAGCAATATCATTTTTGGGACTGTCGGGGTATTTCTGAATAGTATTCGTTACACTCAATTTACCGGCGCATATGGAGGTATTACGGACCGGTCAAAGATCAGATGGTTTTCTTCTTCTTGCTCCGCGTCACCCAGGCTATTTCTGAACTTATCTTTTCAATTAATTTATTTTTCGTAAATAATATTTTTGTGCGATGTATTGAATGATTATTGGATCTGATAGTTTGTGTTTGATGATTTATCGATTAAATTATTAGCCGATTTTTCATCAAACAGAAAAAATCATCTCCAATAATTATTTAAATTTCCGATTGTATTGTATGATAGTTTTGTCTGTTTATTTATTCATTCCGCAATTATTCACCATCGTACACTCTGCACATGATTCAAAATTAAATCAATTCGATTCCGCTTTGATTGACTCATATGTCAATTTCCTAAAGGGTCTCATAGTTGGGGATGGGCATGGCCGTCCTCACAAGATTGGTTAAAGCCCTTGTTGCTTTAATCAATCATAACCCGAAGATAACATTGGTCTATATACCAATTTTCCATGCACCAGGGTCTCATGGTTGGGGATAGGAGCACCTATCCTCACGAGGTTAATCAAGTCCATATACTTGATTAATCATAACCCGCTTCCATTCCATCTCAGCACGCGTGTCAAAACACTTTCGCAATTAAAGTTCTAAACCTCGATCCAACATCGAGTTTCTTTTCAAATAATTTTCTAAATAAATATTCTATTTCCCCCTCCTCCCAAGCATATGGTAGTCAGTCCAGTATCGACCCTCGACCGTATGTTTGGTGTCTTAATCAAATTTAATTAACGTGAACCTTGTTTCACCTCACCTTTTCTTAATAAAACTTTTGGGTAGAAAAAGATGATTCGGATGTTTCTTTCCACTCATTCGAGAAATTGGGGCGTTAGCCGTTGAACGCTTATGGTCCAATACTCGTCTCCTACATAAAAACAAAATAACCCATTCAAGCTCTTTTTATCGCTCATATGAAATCATTAAACTCTTTTCCGACAAAGAGTGTGCAATAGTCGTTTCAAATACGAACTAGGACTTAAGCTTTTCAAACAAACAAAACAAGTCCTAGCTCAAAGCATTTGAAACGTCCAAACGCACGATTTTTCTTATAAAATCAATACAACCAATTAAAACCTTTTTTGAGAGGAACTACAGAGTTTTGACTTTCCCATTGCACAAGGGAATATGTAGGCACACGGTTCAAAAACCGTGCCAAACTCAAAATAATAATAATCAAATCTCACTTCTTTATAACTTAGAGATTAGCGAATACACACACACACGTAGAACTAAACGGGTCCCATCGAGTACGATGGATGTAAGGGGTGCTAATACCTTCCCCTTACATAACCGACTCTCGATTCCAATTTTTAGTCGTAGACCGCCTTATCCGTTTGTTTGGGTTTTATCTATATTTTCCCTTTCCTCTTGGAATAAATAAAATTAGGTAGCGATTTCACTGTTTTCGAGAATTTTAAAAGATTTTTGAAAATCGAGTTGCTTCAGTTGGCGACTTCACTGGGGAATTATTGACTAAGCGTGTCAACCCTAATTTAGCTCTTCGTATGTGTGTTTATTTTCGCTTTCTTTTTATCACTCTATTTTTGTGTTTTAAATTAGTCATTTATTTCTTATCGCTTTAATTATTATCTTATTGATATATTATTGTTGTGTGGGAATATTGGATGAGACTATAGGAAAAGCCCACTACCAAGGCTATAGAACACATAAATTAGAGTGGTAGCGTAGTATCGATTTGCTAGACGGAAATGTCTTGTAAGTTGGTGCGAAGAACACACCTAGGGGAGGTTCTTTCGAAGACATTATCGCCGATTGCAAGTTATTTTTGCATTGACGATAGTGTTGTTAGAAGGGATTTTTCCCCTAGTTTTAACCTTTAAGGAAACCTAACCTGTAAGTTTTAAGAATGCTCAAATGAGACGTTCTTGGATACATCATCTAATCACAAATTTATTTGCGGTAAAAATGATACACCCAAGTTGGGATCAATGATTTTGGGCTCCCCGTTCAGATCCCGGTATTGAGGGTTACGTTTGTCAGATCGATAGACCTGCTTTGTCTGTTCGGTTAATACGTAACTCTCCCTCAAACCAAATTCTCTAAAGGAAAAAGAAAAGAGAAGGGTTGTAGCGTTGCAAGTATCTTTTGCGATGCACAAGAATTTGTGTTTGTTGTATCAAAAACCCTAAGAGCCACCCAGGGGGGAATTGTTGGGTAGATGTCAAAAATACTCGGCCACTCTAAAAAAAAAAAACTTTAACATGCTATTTCTGCATCACATTACATCGCATCCAGCATGCATGAATTAATCATCAACATTATTTGTTCCGATTTTGTAGGAATCCTAAGGACTTGGTTCACATAAGCAAACGGTTAACAAATGGATGAGAAAAGGCATACCAATCCGATCAAGGTCAAGATGCCGAAGTTGGAAGTCCTGTTACGTCTGAAAGAAAAGGTTAAGAAGGATGATATGACCACTTTCACTAGAAGATATGGTCACATTCTGAAGTTGTTGGACACAAATGTTGATGTACGAGCTATGGTTGCTTTGTACCAATATTATGACTCTCCGCTCCGTTGTTTCACTTTTCAAGACTTTCAACTGACTTCGACCATAGAAGAGTTCGAGATCTGCTAGGATGGCCTCTGAAAGATGGTATCCCCTTCACCAGCTTGGGAGAAAGAGTGACATGTGACCGATTAGCTGAAGTGTTGTATCTGCCGGTCAGAGAAGTTGCGCCCTTGTGCAAAGCTAAAGGGATTCCCCGAAAGGCATTAGAGAACAAGGCAAAAGAATTGGCAGAAGCGGGTAATACGAATGCTTTTTATGCTGTTCTTGCTCTACTCATCTTTGGGATTGTTATGTTTCCGAGTGGTGAAGAACAGTTCGTGGAAGAATATGCTGTTAATGTGTTTGTCTCTAGAAGGAATCCAGTCCCCGCTCTTGTGGCAGATGTGCTTTATCACCTCCATGTAAGGCATGAGAAGAAGAGAGGTGTAGTTCTATGTTGTACTCCTCTGTTATACTCCTGGATTTTATCTCACTTACCGACCAGAGGTCCGTGGTACGATGTGTTAAAGGATTTGTCATGGGCTCAAACGTTGGCTTGTCTCACTTCTGATGCTATAGTTTGGTACTTACCAAATTGGAATGTGGGGGAAATTATTACTAATTGTGGAGATTTTCCCAATGTCCCATTGATGGGATCTCAAGGCTGTATTAATTACAACCCTAGGTTGGTGTTAAGGCAGTTGGGTTATCCTTTGGAAACTGAGCCGAATGATGCAGTGTTGGAAGAGCTTCTCTTGGAAGACTTTGGGAGAGAAAATCCTCAGTTATTAAGGCAAACCAGAAGCGCTTGGACTCGGATCCATAGGAAAGGAAGAGAATTGGGGAAAAGAGATTGTGTGGCTAAAGAACCTTATAAGCAGTGGGTGATGGGTAGGGTCAAAGAAGTCAAGCTTTCGTATGCTCCAGTGGTTTCTGTCAAGGCTCCAGAACTTGAAGCCACTCATGTTCCTATTGAAGAATTCAACAAGCTTAAGCTCACCATTACTGAAATGCAAGCTGAAGAGGGTCGACAACAAGCTATCCTTACTCGTGTTACCCGAGAAAAGGACGATTTGATGCAAAGCCTCAGAGAAAGGGATGATGAGCTGCTAAAAAGTCAGGAGCAGGTAGAAATAGAAAAGAAAGCGAAGTTCCGTGTAAAAGACAACTTGGATGCTGCCAATTTTGAGCTAAGGGAGTTCAATCGAAAGTTAGCCAGGGCCGAACAACAAAGAGGGAAAGCCTACGCGGATGAAGAGCGAGCCATCAAAGCAAAGTCGGATTTGAAAACAACTCTTACCACCCAAATCGAAGAGTTGAAAGCCGCACTAAAAGACATTGAATCCAGCTTGGCACGCGAAACACGTCTCAAAGAGGAAGCCCGTTTAGCACGTAATGTGGACTCCGAGGAATTAGCTCAGAAAATCCAAGAGTTGGACGCCGCGAGAGATCTCGTGGTCCGGTGGGAAGCATCGTATGGAGAGTTGGAAGTCCAATGTGAGGGATGGCAAGAAGAAGCCCGGCGTCAGAATGAGCTTTGGGTGAATAGAGGGGAAACCATTTTCACTCTGGAAGAGCAGAACAAAAGCTTGTATGACAATTACTCAGGTCTGGTTGAATTCTGATGACAATTGATGGTAGAGGTCCCATGGAGACTACAATCAGCTGTCGAAGATTTAGAAGAAAACCGAGTGCCCCCGGCGGTGGAGTATTTCATCGATCTTTGTAGAGACATGGTGGAGCGTTTTCAGAAAGAAATAAGGGAGTTCAAGCCCCGAAGAGGCCAACATTTCTAGTCTTTTATAATGTTTGTGTATTTTCCAGCTTCATGGTATTTGTAAAAACACTTTAAGCAGGCCTGCGAGTCTTGCTATTTACTTTCTTCGCAAGAAAACTGATGTTTGTATTTGACTTCCATGATTAGAATGAAGAAGCTGTTTATCCATTTGTTGTGCGGTTTGCTTATAAGCGATTGGGTCCGATAAAGATTCTTTAAAAAAAAGGGGGAACCAATCATAATCATTTTGCATTAATCATACATAATCATGCATATTATTAAAAACGAGAATACCAAGCTCATTGCATTTCCTATCGCCAGATTCAAGCTGACTACCCGACGCCCGTACGCAACAAGAGCTAACGTGAGAAGAGCAATGGATCAATTTGATGCAAGGCAGACGGCCATGCAAGGCGACATTGATACCTTGAGGACCAGGATGGATCAGTTGTTGGAATTGCTCACGGCTCAGCATGCTAGAGAGGAAGAGCAGGCCGCCACCGCCGCCGCTGCCGTCGTTACTGCTGCTGCAACCGCTGCTACCGCCTCCGCTGCCGCTACGAACAACAACGCAGCTGCTACTGTTCCTCCCGTTGTCACCGGAAATGCGAGAACTCTTCGAGGTGTTGCTCCATTCCCAGGAGTACAAGCACATGTTCCTCCGTTTTATGAGGTACATGCTGATTTCTTCAATGGAATGGACAATCAAGGGAATGATGAGCAAGGGCGAGAGGAGGACGAGCAAGAGAATCTGTGGTCAACAACTCCTCAAGGTGAGGAAGATCTGCAAGATGATTATATGAGGCAATTCTATCAGAATGCGGCACCTGTGGGTAACCCAACTCCTTTCCAGGACGTGGCCGCCCAGAGGATGTGTAAGGAACTTGTCGAGCAAGTAAGGGAGCTGAAGGGGAAGAATGTTGTTGGCCTGAGTGCCGCGGATATGTGTCTTGTACCCGATGTGGTCATTCTGCCAAAATTCAAGGTGCCGGATTTTGAGAAGTACAAAGGGGTGAGCTGCCCAGATACCCATCTGAGAATGTATTGCCACAAGATGGCGGCACATGTTAATAATAGCAAGCTGATGATCCACTATTTTCAAGATAGCCTCTCAGGGGCATCTTTGGATTGGTATATGCAACTCGAAAAGGCAAGCATCCGCTCTTGGGATGATCTGTCCAATGCTTTCTTCAAGCAATACCACTTCAATACAACTATGGCCCCCAATCGGGTACAACTTCAGAACATGTCTCAGAAGGATAGGGAATCGTTTAAGGAGTACGCCCAGAGGTGGAGAGAAGTGGCTTCGAGGGTTCAACCGGCTTTAGCCGAAAGGGAATTGAATGATCTGTTCATGGGAACATTGCCCGTGCAGTACTATGAAAGGTTGATTGGAAGCACTTTCTCTGATTTCTCTAATCTGGTGATGGTGGGTGAGAGGATTGAAGAAGGATTGAAGACCGGAAGGATTTCCGGAGGAAATGTAGGACCGTCTGCAGTGAAGAAGACGTTTAATGGTTTCAAGAGGAAGGAGGCAGAAGCCAATGCGGTATATGAAGCAAGAGGTAGAGGAAGGGGAAGACCACCAGCTAGGTCTTCTCCTGTTCAAGTTCCGTACATGTCATACCCCTATGTGGCCGCCGTGCAATTTCCTGGTATGCCGTATCAGCAACCAATGCAGATGCCGATGCCGTATTCGAATCAGGTTCCTCAGAATCAAGTTCAACCACAACAACAACAACAAATCAAGAATCAAAACAAGGGTGCGGTTCAACAGAGAAGCTCGCACTACCACAAGTATACCAAGGAGGAGATCCAGCCTATCCCAATGACCTACACCAGTCTACTGCCGTACTTAATCCAAGATGGAAGAGTGGTGCCAAGAGAATTGAAGCCTGTTCCAGGGCCTCCTAAGCCATGGTTTAATGAAAATGCCAGATGCGTTTTCCATGCTAATTCCCCCGGACATACAACAGAAGATTGTTTTGCTTTCAAATGTAAAGTCCAGGAATTAATTGACCGAAAGTTGTTAACTTTCGCTGATGTCCCCAATATTGCTAATAATCCGTTACCGAGACATGGAACGTCATCAGTGAATGCTTTGATTGAAGAATGTGGTCTGGTTATGGAGGTGGGACAATTGAAAGTGTCTTTGAAGAAGGTGTTGGAAGAATTGAAGAATGCTGATTTATTGGAAGAAGGTCACGATGGCTGTTTGATTTGCCAAGACAACCCAGAACGTTGTGAAAAGTTTAAAAAGTATTTGCAAGGATTGATGTATCAACATTTGATCCAGTTTAGCCGAGTTCCCGCTGAAGTGGAAGTGGACGTGGTGGTCCCTCTGATCAATAATAGGAGACTTCATGTGTCTCCAATCCAAGAAGAAGAGCCTGTTACGGCGGTGGAACCAATGATGGTTTACCCGCCCATCCAGATCCCTTATGAAAGCACAAAAGCAGTACCTTGGAATTATGAACCAGAAGTTGTCGTTGGAGGTAAGCCATTGGTTTTAGAGGAGTCTACTGTGGAGAACATAACCGGTATGAGTGGTATGACCCGTAGCGGTCGAATTTATCACCAAGATCCAATGAAAAACCGAGCTGCAGAGAAAGTGTCAGATGTCCCTCCAAGAAAAGATGGAGCTGTTGATTTGAATGCGGAAGAGTTAAGGGATATCTTCAAGCCGAGTGATGAGACATTAAAGATCATTAAGAGGAGTGACTACAAAGTAGTTGACCAACTTAGTCAGACTCCAGCAAAAATCTCAATCTTGTCCCTGTTAAAAAGTTCAGAAGCCCACAAGATGGCTCTGTTGAAGTTTCTTGACAGCTCATACGTGGCCGAGGATATTACAATCAATCAATTAGATGTTGCAATCTCGAGCTTAAATGATGGCAGTTGTTTGTCATTCACCGATGCTGATCTCCCTCAGAATGGAGGTAGTCATAATATGGCCCTTCACATTTCTGTTACATGTGGTGGAACAACTTTTGCCAGAGTTCTAGTTGATACAGGCTCAGTTCTGAACGTAATCCCGAAGACGACATTGGCTCAGCTGCAGGTAGAAGGGGCAATTTTGAAACCTAGCTCTCTAATTGTGAAGGCTTTCGACGGATCGCGCAGGATGGCGGTAGGGGAGATTGATCTTCCAGTGCTCATCGGACCTCAAATCTTCAGTATTACTTTTCAGGTGATGGATAACTTTCCAGCTTATAGTTGTTTGTTGGGAAGACCCTGGATACATGGTGCAAAGGCCGTCACCTCAACCCTACATCAGAAATTGAAGTTTTTGTTGAACAACCAGGTTGTGGAAGTTAGTGGTGAAGAAGACTACCTGGTTAGTCACTTGTCGGAATTCAAATATGTGGATGTCGGAGATGAGGTGCATGAGACCCTATTTCAAGCTTTGGAGATTGTGGGGAATGTGCAAAGAGAAGTCAAGACTGCTGAAAAACCTAGAGGTAATATAACCCGTTGGCAAGATGTCAAGGCTCTTATTGAGGCCGGAAACCCTAAAGGTTGGGGTACGGTGATAAGCGTGGCGAAGAAAAAGGACAAGAGCGGGCTCGGCTATCAATCATACTCTGGGATCGGCAAAAGTTCAGAGATAGGAAAAGGAAAGACCCCTCGTCTAGAGATACACATTGAAGGGTTTCCGCTCAGAAGGCTATCAATGCTATTGAAGATGATGAGCGCGGTGGAGCTTTCTCGGATGGTGTTCCGTACTCCTCCTGTGGCACTTAAAATTGGGCGTCAAGGATGTTACCCTCTCATTTCGTTTTCAAAGTAATTTCATTGTTTTAATTAAAAATCATGCTATGCCCAAGGCACAAAGGATTGCTTTGTGGCTTGAACTTTTATCTTCAATAAAAAGCGCATTTTGTTATTCAGTTTGAGATCCCTTTTGTTGTTTTTACTTTTACTTTCCAGTGCATTTTTAAAAAAAACAACAACATTTTTCACTATTTTTCTGCTAAAATAAACATACATATCTAAAAGATAAAATCAATCATTTATCGGATCACAGGCGAGCTTATTGAACATAGCCATGCTATAACTCCTTTTGACTTCGATTTCCCGATCAACCAAGCCAAAGATGACGGTGAAGAAGACTATGAACTCCCTGAATAGTTAGCGCATCTGATTGAGAATGAGGAGAAGATGATCCAACCTCATCAGGAACCAGTGGATGTGATCAATCTGGGTACTGAAGAGGACCCCAAAGAAGTAAAAGTTGGAACCGCCTTGGGGCAAGAGATAAAAGATGAGTTGGTCAACTTATTGCGAGAGTTTGCAGATGTGTTCGCATGGTCATATCAGGATATGCCCGGACTCGATACGGATATCGTTGTGCACAAGTTGCCACAAAAGCCCGATTGTCCGCCCGTGAAGCAAAGACCGAGGAGGACGCACCCCGAGATGGCTAAGAAGATTAGAGACGAAGTAAAGAAGCAGTTCGACGCCAGTTTCCTTGCTGTGTCGGTATATCCAGATTGGATTGCCAACATTGTACCTGTCCCCATGAAGGATGGAAAGGTTCGGATGTGTGTAGACTACAGAGACTTGAATCGAGCCAGCCCGAAGGACGACTTTCCCTTACCTCACATTGATGTTTTGGTCAATAGCACAGCCCAGTCGTCAGTTTTCTCCTTCATGGATGGTTTCTCCGGGTATAATCAAATCAAGATGGATCCTGCAGACATGATGAAGACAACATTCACCACCCCGTGGGGCACCTTCTGTTACAAAGTCATGCCTTTCGGATTGAAGAATACAGGGGCAACTTATCAAAGAGCCATGGTAGCTCTTTTCCATGATATGATGCATAAAGAAATTGAGGTCTATGTGGATGATATGATTGCCAAGTCTCAGACTGAATAAGAGCACATTGTCCATCTCAAAAAGCTGTTTGAAAGATTGAGGAAGTACAAACTTCGGTTGAATCCCAACAAGTGTACCTTCGGAGTCCGGTCCGGGAAGTTACTTGGATTCATAGTGAGCCAACGAGGTATCGAGGTGGACCCTGATAAAGTGAAAGCTATTCAAGAAATGCCAGCACCAAGAACGGAAAAGGAAATTCGTGGTTTCTTGGGACGCTTAAATTACATCTCCCGGTTCATATCACATTTGACAGCTACTTGTGAACCCTTGTTCAAATTGTTGAAGAAAGATCAAGCCATCGTATGGAATGATAATTGTCAGCGAGCATTTGATAAGATCAAGGAGTACTTACAAGAACCACCTATCTTGATACCACCTGTGCCTGGAAGGCCTCTCATAATGTACCTCACCGTACTCGAAGGATCTATGGGTTGTGTTCTGGGGCAACATGACGAAACGGGAAGGAAAGAGCATGCAATCTACTATCTGAGTAAGAAGTTCACTGAATGCGAAAGTCGGTACTCTCTGTTAGAGAAAACTTGTTGTGCTTTAGCGTGGGCTGCCCGTCGTTTGAGACAATATATGGTGTGTCACACTACCATGCTGATATCCAAGATGGATCCTATCAAATACATTTTCGAAAAGCGAGCTTTGGTTGGAAGGATTGCACGTTGGCAAATGTTACTATCTGAATATGATATTCAATATGTAACTCAGAAAGCCATCAAGGGAAGTGTGGTATCAGAATATCTCGCCCACCAGCCTATGGAAGACTATCAACCGATGAGGTTTGAATTCCCAGATGAAGATGTCATGTTTATCAGAGAATGCAACATTCTCGGACCAGAGGAAGGACCCGAACCAGGATCCCGGTGGACACTTGTGTTTGATGGAGCGTCCAATGCAGTAGGGCACGTTATAGGGGCAATCATAACCTCCCCAACAGGTTTTCATATTCCTTTCACCGCCAGAATCTGTTTCGATTGTACCAACAACATGGCGGAATACGAAGCTTGCATTTTCGGGATAAAGCGACCATTGATTTGAGAATCAAAATTCTTGAAGTTTATGGAGATTCGACACTTGTTTTTTCGAGTTAAAGGAGAGGGAAACTTCGTAATGAAAAGTTGATTCCATACTGAGATCATGTCTTGAAGGCGATACCATACTTTGATGAGATTACTTTCCATCACATTCCTAGAGAGGAAAATCAGTTAGCTGATGCTTTAGCCACCTTGTCTTCAATGTTCAAGGTCAAGTGGGCTAATGAAGCGCCCTCCATCACTATTGAGCGTCTAAACGAACCTGGCTACTGTATGATGGTTGATGAGGAAACTGACGGTAAACCTTGGTTTTATGACATCAAGCAATATATGGAGAATGGCGAGTACCCAGAAAGGGCATCTATCACTGATAAGAAGACTTTGTGGAAGTTGTCTGCCAACTTTTTCTTGAGTAGTGGGGTGTTGTACAAGCGAAATTTTGATTTGGTCTTGCTCAGATGCGTGGATAGGCACAAAGCGGATCAACTCATCAAAGAAATTCATGAAGGTTCTTTTGGTGTTCATGCAAATGGACACGCTATGGCAAAGAAGATCCTCAGGGCTGGTTACTATTGGATGACCATGGAAACAGACTGTGTTGTTTATGCAATGAAATGTGTCAGATTCACGATAAGATGCATGTGCCACCTTCACCTCTGAATGTTTTGACCTCTCCATGGCCATTCTCTATGTGGGGAATTGATATGATCGGAATGATTGAGCCGAAAGCTTCCAATGGACATCGCTTCATACTAGTCGCCATAGACTATTTCACCAAGTGGGTTGAGGCTGCTTCATATGCAAATGTGACACGACAAGTGGTTACCCGGTTTATCAAGAATGACATAATCTGTCGCTACGGTACTCCTAGCAAGATTATCACTGACAATGGGACGAATCTGAACAACAAGATGATGAAGGAGTTATGTGACACCTTCAAGATCGATCATCACAACTCATCTCCCTACAGACCAAAGATGAATGGTGCTGTTGAGGCAGCTAACAAGAATATCAAGAAGATCCTTCGGAAAATGGTGAAGACGTACAAGGATTGGCACGAGATGTTGCCTTTCGCTTTGCGGATCTGAGCGTCTGTTCGCGCCGACAAAACCACGCCTTACTCTCTTGTTTATGGCATGGAGGAAGTACTTCCTATAGAAGTTGAGATTCCTTCCCTCAGAGTCCTGATGGAAACAGAGTTGGAAGAGGCGGAATGGGTCCAGAATAGATACGACCAACTCAATCTGATCGAAGAAAAGAGGTTGACAGCAATCTGTCATGGCCAACTTTACCAGAAAAGAATCAAGAGGGCTTTTGACAAGAAAGTACATCCCCGTGAGTTCAAGATAGGCGAATTGGTGCTAAAGAGGATAATCTCCCCACGCAGAGACCCTCGTGGAAAGTGGGTGCCAAACTACGAAGGACCATACGTGGTAAAGAAAGTTTTCTCGGGAGGAGCTCTTGTTCTCACCAACATGGATGGAGAAGACTTGGCACACGCTATCAACTCAGACACAGTCAAGAAGTATTACGTCTAAAAAAAAAAGAGAAAAATTAAGCCCGGTAAGCTGAAAACCCGAAAGGGCGGCTTAAGCAAAAAAGGGTAGATATCCCGGTGAACCAAAATCTTCTGAAAATGGTTCGCGCAAAAGTTAGGGAATGTATAAAGACATAATATTGCAGTGTGTGTTTCCGCGCCACAACAGAAGCTCATATGGAAAGGATTAGTTCAATCACCATATTCAGAAGCGAAGTGATGAAGAATAGCAGTCAAGAGGGGGAATAGCATGTTTCGGTTCAATGAAGTTCAGTTTCAATTTCGTTGTTGTTTTAAGAAATGTGTAATAGATTCACTTTTTCCGTATGTTCCTTCTAAAGGAATGTGCATCTTTATGTACAAAATCCCTACTTATGAGCTATTTCTCTCATATTTTAAATAAAAGAACTGTTCAGTTGAACTTCATTTCTTGTCTTACTTTTTATCTTTTCCGCATGAGTAACTTAATGTCGCTGCTATTTTAGATAAAATTTAAATCACTCAAACGGTAAAACCAGGAGCTTTTGAAACTTAAAATTGCTTTGATTTACGGAATGTTGAGGGATGACTGACTCTCTAAGTATTACACTGACTCTAATATCTCCGTATCCATCTTGATGTTAGCGAGTAATCAGAAGATATTTTCCCTGTGAGAAACTCGTTACATTAGCATTCGTGACCTGGATTACGGCCTTTGCCCTTCATTTGATTTTCAGCAGTGTCGGGAATTCAGTTGATAAACCAATACATCAACCAGTATACTAATGCATGCATTCATTCATCCATGTCATATCACGGTACGGTCATGCATAAACCCTTGCCAGAATTTGGGGATCTGTTCAGAAAATTTTGGATTGGAAGTAAAAGTTCTCAGACGACATATTTACCCTTTTCTCCCCAGTGTCGGGTGAGCGCTTGGGTGATAGATAATCAACGATAGTGTCAACTCTCCAGTGAAGTCTCTTCCCCAGAAAAGTGATTGGTCATCCCCAGTGAGTTCTTGTGACAACAAGATCGTTCAGTTGAATTCCCCAGTGATATCTTCCTTCTCTCAACAGTCAGGAAATCATACACTATTTGCATTAGAAAAAAAATCATCATATCATGCATGTCATACTCATGCATTAGCTTCGGCTATCTGTTTTGCGGGTTTTTCAACTGAAACTGTAGATGTCCTCGTAAGGATCAAATTTGAAGGATTAGTTCTCAGACGATGAATTATCCTCTTCTACAAGCACAAGTTATATACTTGTATGGACCTCAACAACTGATGGTTTTCTCCAATCGAGATTTCTTCCCCAGCGGAACAATTGTTCCTTTCAGACGGACTCAAACGTCAGCGAAATTATTCAACCGGGAATCCCCAGTGATTTTTCCACCCGGTTTTCTTACGAAGTTTCCCCAGCGAAGCTTCTTTACTTCCCCAAGTGAATCTCCTTCAGAAAGGATTACTACAATATCATTCTTGGTATTTTCGAGATTTCTTTCGGACAAGAATCTTCACAACAAACTCTACTGGCAGCGAATTCCGCATTTCGTTCTCTGAGCTGTTCTCAGAAGATTATATCAAACTTCTGGTGCGTTTATTTCCCCAGTAAGTTATCAACTACTCAACGAATAAGTATCCACCCAGCGGGATGTTTATTCTATCTCAGGATGTTTCTCCAACTCAGAAGTTGATCCACATATCCACTTGCTACAACGCATTGTTTATATAATGCCAGCAAATTGAAGCTCATTACCCTAGAAGTTGTTCAGTCACAGGTGCTGAATATGATTCTTCTATCACCGGTAAAGCTATCTGCATACAAATTGAAGATCTTGTCAACTCAGAAGTTGTTCAACATGTCCGTACATGTTCAGTAAGATCTCTCATCAGCAGAAATGTCGGAAACAAGATTTACCGACTTCATAAACATCTATATCGCACCAGTGTGCTGGATATTGTTATGTTTATCCCCAGAGAATTGTACTCTCGGGTGCGCTACTGATTTTGGTTCTGCGAGTAACTCGGAAGTTACACGGTCAAAGACATTCAGCATGCCATGGCTCCTCGCACTTTCGTGCACCAAAAATTCCGATATTGTTCTAGCAATTATCAGAGAACTCTTTGTTAAGTTCTCAATCATGTCAATCAGAGAACTCTTTGTTAAGTTCTCAATCATGTCAATCAGAGAACTCTTTGTTAAGTTCTCAATCGTGTCATTTTTCAATTTTGTTTAAGGTCTCCAGGTATTCCTTAGTTCAGAGAACTCTTTGTTAAGTTCTCAATCATATCATTTTTCAATTTTGTTTAAGGTCTCCAGGTATTCCTTAGTTCGGAGAACTCTTTGTTAAGTTCTCAATCACGTCATTTTCAATTTTGTTTAAGGTCCAGGTATTCCTTAGTTCAGGGAACTCTTTGTTAAGTTCTCAATCGTGTCATTTTCAATTTTGTTTAAGGTTTCCAGGTATTCCTTAGTTCAGGGAACTCTTTGTTAAGTTCTCAATCGTGTCATTTTCAATTTCGTTTAAGGTCTCCAGGTATTCCTTAATTATCAGGGAACTCTTTGTTAAGTTCCCAATCATGTCAAATTTTCCAATATATTGTTTCTCTTTTCGCTTGAGAAGTTCGTTTCGCTTCTCATAGCATTTTCATTAAATTGTTGTCAACTCATTTCGGTTATCCCCCAGTGTTGTCGAAATCTCCTAATTATTTCTCAGTGTGCACTGTTGTGTTAAAGCATTCCGTTGATGCTTAGCAAGTTTTCTCTTCAAACATTTTTCTTGGCTCCGTAGTCAACATATGTTATCCAATTTCTTTTATAGGGCAAATTTTCGGGGTTCTCTGGTATTCAATCCTCTTCCACCTTGAATGTTCGAAAGCTGTCAATCTTTCTCACTTATCAGGTTTAAGATGATTGAATAGGGGCAACTGTCGCACCCCAAAATTTACGCTCCTTACCATAATCTTTCTTGGAACATCCGTTCATGTTCCTTTCTCTTGTATCCACCAAAATTATTTGAAACGAATAATTTGTCAAGGTTCGTGGTTCTGAATTTCTTGAAGTTTATGATTTATCAGGCAATTATTCCTTTTTTGGGATTTCTTTTAAGTTTGTGGTCTATGCAAGTGTTTGAGTTTTTAGATCAATCTTGTACATCCGAGTTTATATCAATTATAAGATACAAGGATTGTAGTTGGTGCAAATCCATCCGAATTCCAGTTCACAATTGCAAAATCCTAAAGCCCAAAAGGAAGTTCAAGTTTTCGAGCCGATTGGAATGTTGGTTTATGATTTAGCAAGTGGATACATGAAGTTGGAGTTCAAAGGAAATTTTGAATTCTACTTACGGAACAAGGCAAGATAGAATTATTTGATGTTTTATGATAGCTCAAATATTCAAATATCAAATTCAGATTCTAAGTCCTAGGTTGGCACCAACTTTGGCAAGTTGAATTTTGAACACTATTCAAATGCGAATTTTATTCGAGTGTTCAAAAATGCGTTACAAGTCCATTCAAGGTTTATTACGAGTTTTGGGAAATTTTGCCAAGACTTGTTTCATTCAAAGGTCACTATGAGGACAATTTAATCAACATTTCAAAGGATCGTCGAATATGAAACACTTGTGTTATGCGATTCAAAGATCGGAAAATGTTCAGAACAAGTTTGTTTCTTTCTATTTTCAATTTCTTCACAAAAAGAGAAAAGAAGGAAAAGTTCAACATTGGAAATTTGAATTCAAGTTTTCATTTATGTCATGAATATTACAAGATAGCTACGAATTTGCTTTCAAATTATGATTTGTTACAAAAGAATTCTAAGTCCTACAATTCTAAGTCCTCGGATCCTACAGTTTTCTGGAACGTTCAAATCTCACGCCTCGGTCTTTGTGGCTGCATTGCTTTACTTTCTCCGTGTCGCGCTCCACCATTCACGGCACATGTAACAAAGAAAAAAGCACAAGTTAGCAAGTATAAAATTGAAACGAAACGCGAAATTATGAAAAACTGTTTTTCAAGGATCATCATTAGGTGTTGGCGGGAATCAGGTTTTAAACGATAAGCCTCAGAATCTTGAAGATTAATCATCGGCAAATGGCTTATTTGCAAATCACGGGCTGACCCGGTTCACAAACAAGCGTAAAAGGCCCAAGCAGGTTATGTTTACAATATCCAACAGCATAAATCGAGGCAACAATTCCCACAGTTTGAGGCAACAAATATAGTAAGACAGCAAGCATAACACATTCCAGCAAGGCAACAAGTATAGTATCATAGTTCAGCATAACAACAGCAAGGCATACATAGCAACCATGTCTAAGGCAGCAGGGACAGTTGAGAAGATAAGAGGGAAAAGAAGCAAAAACACAGGCAGCAACAGAGACTATATACAAGCTAGCAGTAGCAACACATCATAAAAAGAGAAGGAAGTGGACCAAGACAAGCAAGTATCTATTCAAGATATAATAGCAGTAGGAACATATCATAGAAAGAGTAATATCTCTTTTAAAGGAAGATACAATATCAAGAAAGAAGAGACCATATGTTAAGCATAAAAGGAAAGGGAATCAAATGAGGCAGGTTCAAAAGGAGAAAAGAGGCGCTCAAGAGGTATAGCAAAGATCAAAAGGCATCAGTTTTCAAGATATATCATTTCACCAAGCTACGGGACAAAGGGGATAGCATTACGATCGATTTTGGGAAGCCAAGAGTCCATCGGTTTTAAAACAACAGAGAAATTTCAACACGATCATCTGTTTTCATCGATTAAAAGAACAAGAGTCCATCGGGTTTTAAAACACAGAAAATTCAACACACAGGAATTTTCTTGAGAAAAACAAAGTTCCAGACCAGTTCAAAAACCATTCTTCCAAGCGTTTGTTCAAACTAGTTACAAACGGAAAAAGATCAAGCGGTAGTATCGTTCTACTATACAAGAGACCAAAAAAAGCAGTTCAAAATCCCAGAAAACCTAAGCAAGCAAGCATTCATCATCATCTCCACCAACCAAACACCCTCAGAAGGAGATTTTCAGAAATACGTTCTGAAATATAGAGAAAGAAGACGAGGAAGAGAAAAAGGTTTTGGAACAATCTCACCCGGAACCAGTTGAAGCTCGATCAAGTTAAATCCTTTGCTCTAGGGTTTCCAAACCCTTCAAGTTTCAAGCGGTAAACAATCATCAAACAATCGGAAAGCGAACATTCATATAATCAATCAAACCATCAGAAATTACACATGCAAACGGTTCGAGAGAGAGATGAAGGAGAGAGATTTCCGGTGCGGTGTGTGAGAGAGAGAGACACAAAGCGTTTGCGACGATGAGAGAAACCAGAATCGCTGTGAGAGAGACGGTGAGAACGAGAGGAGAGAGCGATCATAGCGGCGTGAGGGCGGTGAGGTTCGGAGAGAGATGAGCGATGAGGGTTTGTGAAGAAACCCAGAATGCGTGAGAGAGAGTGAACGCGAAAGAGAGATGACAGATGTTTCAGTATTTTGCCATTTTGGGCAGTTTTCATTTGTGTTTTAAAAAAACTTAATTTTTATTTTCTCTTTTTAAAATATTTAAAAATAATTTAATCTCTTTTATTTTGTTTTTAATTTTTTATATACTTAGATCGGTGGTGACAAATGTCACCACCTTGGATATTTAAAAATAATAAAATTTCTTTTTCCATTTATTATATTTTTATTTCATTTATTTGTTTAAATCCATAAAATATATGTATATGTATTGAACAATATCATTTTGGGATGTCGGGTATTTAGAATAGTATTCGTTACACTCAATTTCGGCGCATATGGAGGTATTACGGACCGGTCAAAGATCGATGGTTTTCTTCTTCTTGCTCGCGTCACCCGGCTATTTACGAACTTATCTTTTCAATTAATTTATTTTTAATAAATATTTTTGTGCGATGTATTGAATGATTATTGGATCGATAGTTTGTGTTTGATGATTTATCGATTAAATTATTAGCGATTTTCATCAAGCAGAAAAATCATCTCAATAATTATTTAAATTTCCGATTGTATTGTATGATAGTTTTGTCTGTTTATTTATTCATTCCGCAATTATTCACCATCGTACACTCTGCACACGATTCAAAATTAAAATTAATTCGATTCCGCTTTGATTGACTCATATGTCAATTTCCTAAAGGGTCTCATAGTTGGGGATGGGCATGGCCGTCCTCACAAGATTGGTTAAAGCCCTTGTTGCTTTAATCAATCATAACCCGAAGATAACATTGGTCTATATACCAATTTTCCATGCACCAGGGTCTCATGGTTGGGGATAGGAGCACCTATCCTCACGAGGTTAATCAAGTCCATATACTTGATTAATCATAACCCGCTTCCATTCCATCTTAGCACGCGTGTCAAAACACTTTCGCAATTAAAGTTCTAAACCTCGATCCAACGTCGAGTTTCTTTTCAAATAATTTTCTAAATAAATATTCTATTTCCCCCTCCTCCCAAGCATATGGTAGTCAGTCCAGTATCGACCCTCGACCGTATGTTTGGTGTCTTAATCAAATTTAATTAACGTGAACCTTGTTTCACCTCACCTTTTCTTAATAAAACTTTTGGGTAGAAAAAGATGATTCGGATGTTTCTGTCCACTCATTCGAGCAATTGGGGCATTAGCCGTTGAACGCTTATGGTCCAATACTTGTCTCCTACATAAAAACAAAATAACCCATTCAAGCTCTTTTTATCGCTCATATGCAATCATTAAACTCTTTTCCGACAAAGAGTGTGCAATAGTCGTTTCAAATACGAACTAGGACTTAAGCTTTTCAAACAAACAAAACAAGTCCTAACTCAAAGCATTTGAAACGTCCAAACGCACGATTTTTCTTATAAAATCAATACAACCAATTAAAACCTTTTTTGAGAGGAACTACAGAGTTTTGACTTTCCCATTGCACAAGGGAATATGTAGGCACACGGTTCAAAAACCGTGCCAAACTCAAAATAATAATAATCAAATCTCACTTCTTTATAACTTAGAGATTAGCGAATACACACACACGTAGAACTAAACGGGTCCCATCGAGTACGATGGATTTAAGGGGTGCTAATACCTTCCCCTTACATAACCGACTCCCGATTCCAATTTTTAGTCGTAGACCGCCTTATCCGTTTGTTTGGGGTTTTATCTATATTTTCCCTTTCCTCTTGGAATAAATAAAATTAGGTGGAGATTTCACTGTTTTCGAGAATTTTAAAAGATTTTTGAAAATCGAGTTGCTTCACAATGAATGGTCCACAATGAAATCAGAAATTACTTGACCTTTCACAGCTCTTAAAGGCATGAAAGTCAAAGAATATTCTGTTAAGACTAAAGCCCATTTACCAACTCTGCTATGCATTATTGGTTTCGAAAGCATGTGTTTGATAACATCGAAATGAGATGAAACATAAACATCAACAGGATTTATATAATACTTAAGTTTCATACAAGAAAAGTATAAACAAAGACATAGCTTTTCTATATTGCTATATCTAGTTTCTGCATCATTCAATACCCTACTTAAATAGTATATGGCTCTTTCGATGCCATTGCTATCTTCTTGTGCTAACATACTACCTATACTAACTTCAGAGGCTGATATGTACAATCTCATGGGCTTTCCCCATGAAGGTGGAGACAAGATAGGAGGCTGAGAGAGATATCTTTTTATCTTGTCAAATGCCTCCTGATGTGCTTCGTTCCACTCGAAAGCTTGGCCTTGCTTTAAGCGAAGTAGTGGAGAGAAAGCTTGGGTTCTTCCACTTAAATTGAAATGAATCTTACGAGAAGTTAATCTTCCTAGCAAGATTGCAGCTCCTTTTTGATGTGGGTGCTTTCGTCTCCATGATGGCTTTGGTCTTATTACGGTTGATTTGATTCCTTTTATGAACCACAAAGCCAAGAAATCTCACTGCACAAAAATGCACATTTAAGGGGTTCATTTTTAAGCCATGTTTTCTCATTCTTTCGAATGATTGGCTCAAATGATGCAAATGGGTTTCTGCAGATATAGATTTGATGACTATATCATCAATATACACCTGCATAAATGTCTCAAGAAAATCATGGAAGATTGAATTCATTGCTCTTTGGTAAGTTTCCCGACATTTTTTAAACCAAAGGCATCACTACCCATTAAGTAGGTGCCTAAGGCTCTGAGCAGCAAATCTTGTCTTAGAAACATCTTCTTGACAATAAAAATACGGTTATATCCGGTATCCATCTACATACTTAGGTATTCAAATCCTGCACAGAGTCTATTAACATCTACGACGGCATAGAATATTCATCTTTAGGGCGATATTTAAATCCTAAAATCTATGCAAATTCTCAGAGATCCATTTTTCTTAATAATAGGTACTATATTTGCTAACCATTCGACATACCTTGTGGTTCTGATGAATTTGCAACGCAGCAACCTTTCGACCTCAGCTTTAATCTTTGTGAGAACTGCTGGCGCGAATCTTCTAGGAGTTTGTTTGATGGGCTTCTTGCCATCCTTAATTGGAAGTCTGTGCTCCACTAACTCTCTCTTCAAACCAGGCATTTCGTCATAGTCCCATGCAAAGCAGTCTTTATTTCTCTTGAGGACTTCGATTACTTCCCGCTTGAGGTCTGGGTTAAGTTTTGTGCTTATGTAAGTTATCCTTTTCGTATGGTCATCCCCCAAATTCACCTCTTCGAGTGGATCCTGTGCTAACATTTTGGCACCTGAGTCTGTGGGGTCCTTCTCGAAGCCTAGGGGTTCCTTATCATAGATGGCATCTATCCTTTGCTCTATTTCGTGTACTTCAAAGGGTGAGTCTTTCGAGCCATTCCCCTCTATTTCGTTTACTTCAGCCTCTAGGGCCGCTTTCCATTCGTTCTCAGCCATATAGGCCGAAATCCTTTCGAAGAAGGAATACTCAATCATGGGCAAGGTTGTCGAACTCCCAGCCTGCTGGCCGTCTTTGCGAAGTGCCTTCGACTCCCTCGTCTCCTTTAATTATCTTCTTATCCCAGTACATGCCATCATGGCGAAGGGTCATATAATAGTGTGCATTCCTGGTTTCGTTTATCTCGTCACTTGGGGTACAGGGGCTATTACAGCTAGTACTTGTCATAATTCCTCTTATTGACTAAGTTAACCGCTGTCATAAAATAACTCTGGTCCGCTTCGATATTCTCCACAATACCATCTTCTCTCCACAGAACCAACCTCTGATGCATTGTGAGCAATCGCCTTTATCTGGTGAAGCCGACTTTGTAGGATTTTGTATCCAAATGTGCGGATAGCAAGAGTCGCCACCGACTTTTATTTTATCCAATTAAGGGAAGGTAAAAGTAAGAAAAAGACCTTCGTTAGATTACGAGTTCGGAGAATGGTTATGAAAAGGGAAGGTATCAGCACCCTTTCCATCCATGATTTATTCTCGGCTCTTAGTTGCTCTAGATCACCTTTTTAAAATTGCTTTACGTGTGTTTGACAAAAACGTTTTGAAAAGACATTTCGCTTTGACTTTGTAATGACTCATGTAGGAGTGTATACAAAGTGTTCGGAAATGTTTTGTTTTTGGAAAAGAAAGTTTGAACTTTGAAAAAAGTGTGTGGTGTGAAAAGCATTTGATAGGCGAGCAACTAAAGACTTATTTACCCACGAATTGGTCGTTTTGTTGTACTTCTACATTCCTTTAGAATAGCGCTAGCCATACCATTAGTTAGTAGGTAGCTCCATTCGTTGGATGTAAGCGGGACATTCGAAGGGACATCGGATGGTCATAGAAAGCAACTTGTAGGAAGTATCCTAGCACATTCGAAGGACTATCATCATTTTCGTGGCGACAATCGAGGGTCAAGATCATGTATTCGGAGGCGACATCGTGGGTCTTATGATCTTTGTATCGAAGGGACTATGATGATTTGTTTGGAAAACAGTGCTAGAATACCTCTCGTTAGAGGACATGACCATTTTGAAATCGAAAGGCATCGAGAGAGAATTACCCTAAGGGGTGCGTGTGTGAGAGAAGTGTGTCAAATTCAGATATTTTATCTTGAAATTAGTGTGAGCTATGTCCAATTATTAGTCTTGCCATACACGCCTAATTACTAGCAATTGATAAGGGTGCGGAAAGTAAAATGCGGAATGTAAAGTGCGGAAAGATAAACCTACGCTATTACATGGCTTTGGGGCAGATACATAATTAGGAGTGCGGAAAGTAAAAGCCTAATTAACTATTACAACCCATGAGCAATTACATTATTGGAAAAAATAGAATAATAAAAGAAAAACATCCGAATCGGAGCAACCTGTGAAAGAATAAGAAAATCGGGAAATATGATGAAATTGAAATAAGAAAAATGTTAGAAAAAATGCAATTTTTAATATGAGAAAATTAATATGTGCTGGAAATAAGATAAATAAGCTAAAATAAATTTTTGGATTTTTGGAAAAGATTTAATAATTAAAATGCAATTTATAATGATTTAAATGCAAAAATAAAAATAAAATAAATATGCATGCAAAAATTATATTTTTTAATTTATTAAATTAAATAAAGGTTTTTATGAAAATAATGTAAAAAGAAAAAATGTTTTTGGTAATTTTTTAATGCAGAATAAAAATTATGAAAACAATTAAAATTGAATGCAAAAATTAAATAATATGAAAAAAACATGAAAATAGAGTTTTGGAAAAATGTAAAAGGGATTGTCTGAACCAGGAATCGAACTGGGGACATCCCTTTCAAACCTTAATGATATCTTGACCAACCCAGCGCAAGCGCCTTGTTTGGAAACGGGATAGTTTGAAAATAACACGCGTCGTTAAATCATCTCTCTCGCTCGGCCATCCGATCGTCTTCTCCGTTTGAATTTTTAAAAGATAGCGTCGGCTTTGGTTCGACGCTACAGACCCTGGCAAAATCAAAATGCAACACACATAATATAAATGAAATCTAAGGTCATGGTTCGATTCAGGAAATCATTCCGGATGCAATGGTATAGGTCTCATGGTCCAATTTATCCTGTATAGGGAAACCCTAAATCGAGGCCGAAAACCCTAACAATGGCATATCGTATTTCCGGCCATGGAAACTCAATCAAAGTGTCCAGAAAGCTTGTAAACTCAACACTAACCACAAAAACAAACATAAAACAGGTTAATAATGCATGATGATTGAAACACGATTTCAAAAAAAACAAGAACAAACCGATTTCGGATTTGGCAATTCTGGATGGTTTTGAATGAAGTAAAGGTGCGATCGATTCAGTGGATGGCAAGGAATGTATTTGGATGCTCAAAACCACTTGAAACAAGCTGAATCAATGACTGCCAGTTGCTTGAAGGTCACGAATTTTTGAGCTTTGGATTAGGGTTCTGGAGCAATTCTTTCGTCCTTAATCATGTGCTATGCATTGTGTATTTATATTGGATGGAATTGGAGCTGATTTGAGGAAGAAATCATCATCAATCAATGCAAATCAAATTTGATTTTGTACAAAATCAAATTTTCAAATTTTGATTAATTTTCAATCCAATCTTGCCATATCAATCCAATTTTGAAATTTTTGGCTTTGTTGAGTTACTTGGATGCCAAGGAAGAGAAAAATCAATTTGCAATTAATTTTTGATTTTATACTTTATTTTGAATTTAATTTGTATTTAAATGAATAAATTCCAAATTAAATAGAAAAATAAAAATTCGTGGCTTTGGGCTTTGATGTTCCAAATTGTATGAGGAACAAGTTTGGATGAAGAAAAAGTAGGCCCATTTGCAAAGTTTTTGATTTTTTGAAGTATCTCTCTTTGTGCATTCTTTCAAAATTCCCAACTTGTGAATGGTGTAACTTGCTCAATTTTCCACATTTTTGAGTGTTCTTGGACTTTTGGAAAGCTCTAAGAGTCCTCTAACCAATGTCTTTGGTCTCATCTCAATTGGAGTTACCATGCTCAAAATATCTTCAAAACAAAAGTTGACTTTTGTTGACTTTGAAAATGACGTAATGTTTTGAGCTATTCCTCTCAAATGAAGCATTTTTGGACATTCTTGTGAGACATGAAGTTGTAGAGAATTGAATTTCCTTCAAAACAAGAGGTGGTGGAAAAATTTACGAGAAAGTATGAGAAAGTTATGATCGGTCAAAGTTCGGTTGACTTTTCATCTAGAAACCTAATTTAGAAAGTTTGACTTTTGGGCAAATCTTGAGTTTTCTTGATGAATCATGATCAACCCTTGATCAAATGATGAATGTAACTTCAAAATGAGGATGTTGACCAAAATTATGAAGTTTGTTGTATGTTGACCACAGTTGACTTTTTGTCCAATGCACCCGATTTTCGACCATCGAGCAATTGTGAGGAAACTTGACTTGTGAAGCTTGAAACTTGACATGGAGAATCTTTGAAGCATATGAGGAGGCATGAAGGCCATTGGAGATGTTGGAAATCCATCTTGACTTGAGAGATACCAAACCCTAGTTTGGGTTGATTGTCTAGGAGAGTTTGTCGATCACTCTTGAGGAATCCTTGAGTATGGATGTATGAAATCTCTTGAGTAGATGGAGGGCAAATTTTGGGGTATGACACTGCCTGTTCAATCTTCTTGTCTTGGAAGGGTTAGATTGATGCTTGTCTTTCGTGACACGGAGGTGAAGATGATTGAACAGAAATACACAAAATTTGCACTCGTCGTTGGTGGATAATGCGGAATGGGCTTACGGATGCCATTTGGAGAAGTTGGAGACTTATTTGGGGAGCAAGTCGTCGCTAGACTCGGGGTTGTTAATAGGAGGCGCGGAGATGGGCTTAAGATGCCATCTAGAAAGGTCGATCTTTGGAGGGTGAGTCGTGCGTTAGACTCTATAGATGTTCTGGAATGGAGAGGAGATGGGCTTAAGATGCCATCCAAGGCAATGAGTCGTCGCTAGACTACGTGTAGTTCTTTGTCGAATAAATCTTAGTTGATTACTCGGAGAGATTGTAGTTGGCGAGAATGTGGATAGCTTCCATTGTGCATGGGTGTTGATCCATTGCACATTATCGGAGGATAACGGTGGTCTTTGGATAGTTTTCCGTCGGTTCGGGGCTTAATCTGGACCCGATCGTCGGAGGCGGTCTTCGAGATAGTTTTCCGTCGGCTCGGGGCTTAATCTGGACACCTTTCGGCGGTCTTCGAGATAGTTTTCCGTCGGCTCGGGGCTTAATCTGGACCGTTTGCGTCGAAATAGTATTACTTTTTGGAGAAATCAAGAAAAACTTTGATAGAATATTTGTTAGTCTTATGCAAAGTATGATGCATGACGGTGTATATGAATGACATATGCATGAATTATGACTTTATGAGAAATGTATGAATGATGAATGTTGTGATATTTCAAAACATATCCATCTTGAAGAAGATCGGATATTACATTTGAAGATTTCGACTTACGCACGGGGAATTGAGTTGGTGAGAACCACCTTTTGAAGGAGAAGAAAGATATCTTGGATTCCTCGATGCACTATCGACCAAGTCTTGGGCCTAGGCGTTGTTGAGGAAGGTAGAGATTTGAGAAGCTCGTTGTCGGAGATCTCATATATAGACCTGTGAGGAGAGTCGGGAGGCGATGTTGGGGACCTTGTATGTAGATCTGCGGGGAAATTTAAGAGGCAGCTCTGGGGATTAGTGTAGATCTCATTGGAGAGCATTCGATGGTTCTTGAGAGGCCGGGCTTGAAGAGTCTAGAGTCCGTTGTAATCTCGGTGAGGAATAAAAGTGTATGTTTCCTCGATGCTATCGACCAAGTTTGAGTCTGGATACTGCTGCTTAGGGAGAAGGGGAGGATTGAGAAATATCCGCTGGGGATGAAGTGTTACTGCTTGGAGACTGATGTAACGTTGCTCGATTGAGTGAAATTGTTGCTCGTGGATTCCCTTATGCTCCGCTGGGGAAGGTGTGTTGTGAGTGACACCTTTATGCTCTGTGGGGAACTATTCGTTGACTTTCGTCATCATCCCAATTCCCGGAACCTATAGTAAGTACTTTTGTATGTCCATTTTTCGTATGTTTGCAAAGAGATTTTTATTGTCAAGTGCGTATAGTCATTCAAACGTTGGACTTATTGCAAATAACAACAACAGAAATTGTAAAGAGAAAGAAGCTGTATATATTTTTTTTTGAAAGGTGGCGTATGGCCAAGTGGTTTGTACACAAGAAAGAAAAAAAACTATGCGGAAACAATCTCGTTAAGTTCCAACTATGCTAGTACTCATATATTTCGACTATCTCATCTCCTTCATCGGTAGAAAGTGAGTAGGCGATCTTCGCCATTTGAACCTTGAATCTTGATAGTAGTGCAGGCGGTGATCTGGAAGAGACATAGTAAATGCTTAAATCTAACTTTGCCTAGAGCCCTTCGGGTTTCAATCTACGGGATACCCTTTTTGCCCAACCGCCTTTTCGGGTTTCGACTTGCGGGTGTACATGTTTTGTATATATCCTTAATTTTTGAACCTTTTGGTTCGCCGGATCCATATTTTGCCTAGGCGATCGACCTAGCGGTCTCTTTATCGTAGTATTTTTTGACTATGTCTGCGTTCACGGGGTGTGGAAATCTTCACCATCCATGGTGCTAAGTATCATAGCTCCATAGGAAAATCTTGTCTTGACTACAAATGGTCCCTCATAGGTGGGAGTCCATTTGCCCACAGGATCACCTTGTGGAAGAATGATCGCTTGACTACTAGATCACCGACTTGGTAGACTCGGTGCTTGACCTTCTTGTTAAATGCTCACGATCATTCGTTTATATATCATCCATGGCGGATGGGCCTTGTCGTTTCTCATCAATCAAGTTAATCACGGTCAAGGCGATGCGGACCCATCGTCTTCGCCTCTTCTGCGTCTTGGAGGACTACGGTTGAGGAGTATCCGAACCTCGATGGGTAAGGCGGCTTCCATACCGTATACAAGAGAAGGGGTTGCCCTGTTGATGTTAAATCTTGTGGTCACGATAACCATGAAGAGCAAATGGTAACATCTCATGCCAATCTTTGTAAGTGTCATCTTACATATAATCTTCTTAATGTTCTTATTGGCGGCTTCCACGCCATTCATCTTAGGCCGATATGGAGAAGAGTTGTGATGTTTGATCTTGAGCTGCGTGCGAGTTCGGTGATCATCTTGTTGTTGAGATTGGAACCGTTATACGTGATAATCCTTTCGGAAGTATACCGACGAGATAAGATTATGTTGATGAATCGAGCCACTACATTCTTGTGAGATGCATACTGGTACTTCTACCCACTTGGTAAATAATCGATTGCCACAAGGATGAAACGATGTCCATTGGAAGCTGTGGGCAATTTCTCCAATGTCAATGCCCCACATTGCAAAGGCCACGGAGAAGTTAAAACATTCGAGATCGGAGTGCGTGCACTTTGTCGGCATAAATCTAGCATTTGTGACAAGATCGAGCATAGCGGTGACAATCGACTTCCATGGTGGACCAATAGTAACTTTGTTCTCAAAATCTTCTTAGCCATGGTGTCCTTTGAGTGGGTACCAAATTAAGCCTTCGTGTAATTCTTCCATGATCGTGTTGCTTTTACGGCAGGAGTAGCTAATCGTCATTCGCGTATAAGGTCGTTCTTGAGATATGCAAATCTTCTCATCCTTGTTTCCAAAGGTTTTCTTCGTATCAAGCTCATAACAATCTGTTTGGTTAGTGAACTTCTCAATGATGATCTGGGGAGCCTCGTTGTCATCACCTTGAACATAGATGACATAGTAGCCAATCGTCGCCAGTGATTCTCTTCTCGTGGAATGTGATCAAAAGTAATCTCTTGAGTAAGGAATCAAACTCGAAACATGCTCTCGATATGGAATGAGATTCGGATGTTCGTATCCACTGCATAATCGACTAATCACTAAAGTGAGTCTCCATACACTTGTAAGAACTTGATTCTTAAGTCAATAGCTTTTTGATACCCATGATGCACGCCGTATTCGGCCATGTTGTTAGTACCAGTGAAACATAATCTGGCGGTGAAAGGGTATGTCGCTGCGGGGGCGTAATGATGGCGCCGATGCCATTGCCAAGTCGTTTGAGGCTCCATCAAGACCATAGTCCATCGGGATCCTTGTTCGGGTCCTTAAATGCGGGCACGGTTCCTCATGATCTGTAACTAGTAAAACATCTTAATGCGGAAATTCGAGCGCATAGTGATAGTCATCTGACGATGAGCCAAATGATCGGCTACCACTTCCTTTGATCGCTTTACGAGAAGTGTCTTGGATGTCATACTCGGTCAAGATCATTTGCCATCTTGCTATTCTTCGGAGAGGTTTCTCAAAGATGTATTTTATCGGATCCATCTTGAAATCAACAAGGTAGTGTGATCAACATATCTTCTTGGTCGGCAGCCCAAAGCGTTGCAAGTTTTCTCGGTATGGTATCTTGTTTCACGGTCGGTAAACTTTTGCTAAGGTAGTATATTGCATGCTCTTTTCGACCAGACGTCATGTTTCCCAACACCACCCATTGAATTCTCTATTAAGTACATGATAAGAGGTCTTCCTTGGTGACATCGGAATGGGAGGATTACGTAGGTACTCCTTGATTTTGTCAAAGCGATCGGCAATCGTCGTTCCATTCCACTACTTGATCTTTCTTTAGTAACTTGAAGATTGGCTCCTGATAGCGTTAAGTGTGCAAGATCGGCAATGTAGTTGATCGGCGAAACCTCGACTTCCTTCTCGGTGCGGGGAGTGGCATCTCTTGAATAGCTTTAACCTTGGCGGGATCAACCTCGATACCTCTTCCGCGACTACAAACCCTAGGAGTTTTCGGATCGACTCCAAAGGTGCACTTGTTGGGATTAAGTCTCGATCTGTTCTTCAACCTATCAAACAATTTACGCAAATGATCGAGTGTTCTTCTTGATCGTGATCGAGCTATCATGTCGTCGGCGTAGACCTCTATCTCGTGATGAATCATGTCATGAAATAATGTAACCATATACTGATGATAAGTGGCACAGCGTTCTTGATCGAGCGGCATAACTTTGTAGCGAAAGTGCTTTGTGTAACAAAAGTAGTCTTCTCCATGTCTTGAGGAGCCATTTGATCGATTGTAGGAGAAACCATCCATGAAGGAAAACCTTGTCTTTGGCGGTGTTGTCAACGAACATCAATATGAGGAAGTGGAAAATCGTCTTTCGGACTCGCTTTGTTTAGATCTGTAATCCACACACATTCGTACCTTGCCATCCTTCTTAGAGCAGGTACCACATTAGCAACCCTTGTGGGTAGGAAGTAACGACTAAAAACCGCGTTGAATTACTTCATAACGGCTTTGATTTTCTCGACATCTCGGGGCGCATCGACGAACTTTCATTTCAACTGGAAAACCTTCTTTTTGTGTCGGTGTACCACAATATCAATGTCTAAACCGGCATGTCTTCGTATGACCAAGCAAAAACCTCAATGTAGTCTAGTAGCATCTGTACAATCTTTCTTTAACACATTCTCAAGACCCGTTCCTATCTTGATCTCTTTTACATCTTCGTCGGTACCCAATTCACAACCTCGACTTGCTCTTGGTGTGGTGTATATAACTCTTCTTCTTTGTAGCGATCGGCAAGTTCTCTGGCACTTCACAATCTTCCTCACTTTCGTCTTGACTTGGTAGATCGGATTATCGAAGTCATATTGCACTAGCATAGCATTATTATGAGAGTTTGGAGTGATTCTCTGATGTATCACGTGGGTGTGTGTAAGAACACATAGCTTTTTGAAGGGTGATAAAGTAAAGAAAGAAAAACACAATTGAATGCAAAAGTCCAGCGATTTATTGAATGAAAATCATAAGCGACGAGATAACCCTCGCAAATGAGCCATGATGCCCGGGCAGGCACTGAGCTTTCAAAGTTTATTGTTGAAACATAAAGAAATCGAAAAGCAAAACAAAACAAAAGCAATTACTCACGGCTAAAGGAGATTGGTATGGCGTCTTGATCTTCAATTCTTGAGCCCATGATGCAGAGTTGGGAAGATCCACTTGCGATGTCGAAGTCGTTGTCGTCTTCTATAACATGGATTCCACTCGGCGTGCGGAAAGGAAGTTGGCGGCATGCGTTCGCGGCGTATCATCTTGACCCTTTGATGGTGAAGCCTAAACCCGTCTTGTCGGTTTGAAGGAAGATCGGGGAGTGTCCCCAAATAGAACTACCTCCTTGTTCCGCTTGAGCATCTTTCAATGAGGCCATCTAGGTGGAGCTTGCGTAACCGGGGTGAGAAGTCACAGGCATGACTCGGGTATTGTTTCAAAAGCTTGACGAAGTCTCGAAGAATTCACCCTCCATCTCGAGATAGCGGAATGACTGTAGATGGTGACCATATACTCTTCTTCACCACACTTTGTAACAACTTTCCCTTTCACGGGTACTTGATTTACGATGTAGGGTAGAGTAACGGCCTTTGCCCGTGTATCCAGGCGTCCGGTAAGCAAGAATAAAGCGGGCGGATGTCCATGACAAAAAAGTGGAATCAAAAGTGCGGGAACCGACTTTATGAGGCGATGAGCTCTCCAATGCGTCGCTTAGAACCATCAAAAGCTCTCACGATAATGTCCTTTGGGTCTCGAGACCAACCCTTCGACATCAGTCGATCAAAGCGACCTTGAAAGGATATTGGGCGAACGGTATCCACCAAAACATGAGACAGGTAGTGCCCTTGCATTCAGCGAGAGATGTGCAAGGCTTTGTTATGTTTCTTTCGGAAGAGTCAAATCGACATCGAGAAGCCTAGGCCGTTGTTGGCGGCCGAGGCTAGCAATACAAACTTGAATTGATCGGTGGTAGTGTCTTGCGGCACATGAGCATTCTTGAAACTTCACCAAGGCATTAGCATGAGCCTCGGAGCATAAGAGCGAGCAAGCATGGAGATCTTGGACGGTCATCCCAAGCATTCCACAACATTGTAGTCACTCTTCTTGATTATCTTGAAATTTCCTCCATTTCTTGTTTGGAGGTGTCTTGACAACTTCCTTTGGTACTTCAGGTGGCGGGATGAGTCACTGGTTCTTTCCTCTAGTAGGGGATATTGATTGAGTAGGCGGAATGCATTTGGAGTCATGATGTCTTTTGGAGGAGATATCTGGAGAGAATACCCTTCGGTTCGGGTCACTTCTTGGATCCGGTGATGTTGTCAATGTCGGGAATAGAAACTTGAGCGATAAGATCTTCAATTGTCGGAGGATCTTGACATCATGATAGTAAACATCGACTCCATAATTCAAGGGATAGCCTTGTCGGAGGAATATGGGCCTTGGAGAAGTGATAATGAGAGGTGCCACTCTAGGCACGGAATCGGAGAGGAAATCCTTATTGTGTTAACATCGGCATAGTCTTGAAATCGTCACCCCATCGGTCGCCTTAACATCTTCAATAGGAATCTTGTAACTTCTCGAGACGATGTACTTCACCATGTAATCATATTTTCCACTTGGCTGCCCAAGTATCCCACACGGATGGTACAATTTCATTCGCATTGTCAATCTTCAACTTAGACATTTCTTCACACACGCACGGGTGGTTTGAAAAAGTATCTCACGGTTATCCATCATACCTTGAACCGTCTTCTTAACCAAGCACAACCATCGGTGCGGATGCGAGCACCAACGACAACTCTCTGGGCATCTGGATTGACAAACTTGCAACAAATTCTTCTTAACGATCGTCGGAGGAATGGTCAAGTCATCTATGTTGAAAACATAAGTATAAATCTGTGACATTGGAACTCTTGTCATGGTTAGGCATAGGCGCGTTGATCACATTGGTCTCAGCGGAGGGTCAAACTCAATGCAGCAGCTTGATCATATCTTGAATCTTGTTCTTGAGCCCAACAATTGTCGATTATAGTGCCACAGGCTGTTGGAATGGTAAGCACACTTAGCATTAGGATTGTACTTTGGAGAGGAAGTGTTGACATTTGAGGAGGATCCCTCAATGTTCTGCGTTCAACATGTGTTGCAAGGCTTGCGACAATGGCATGTTGATCTTAAATAGCTTGTCTTTGTGGCGCGTTGGCTCTGTTGTCTCGTGAGGTTGTCTTGATGTAGGATTGGAGATACAAGCGCCCCGCAGTTAGTAGCGGTCGGACTTGGCTCGGCTTTTCGACCATACGGCATCTTCTTTCTTAGCACCAAAAGATCTCTTGGCATTTGAAGATGTCTCTACATGAATCTTCCACTCTTGATACCGGCTTGATCTGCTTTGTCAATATCACTCGGTGAATCCGGATGAAGAATTTCCATTCGGATGATTGAAGAATGGGCTGTCGGTGTTCCCATGAACATATCAACCAACTCCCTATTGGACAAGGGTGGTTGAACTACGCACTAGATCTCTCCATACGAGCATACTCCTTGAACTTCCGTCACGACCCATAGACATGCTTTGTAGTTGCATGCAGTGGGTGTCAATTCACATTATACTCATCTATGCGTGAAAGCATCGTAAAATCACTCCAAATGCGGATCGGTCATTCTCTAGGTGATAGTACCATTCCAAGCTGAGTTAGGACAAACTCTCTTGAAAATAGTGCATCCTGACTTTACATGTCATCGGTGTGGGGATTGATCTTACGGACATAGGACTTCAAATGTAGCTTAGGGCAAGACATGCCATCATACTTGGCAAAAGTTGGAACTTTGAACTTGGGAGGAATCTGCACGAGAACAAGACTCGGATCATCAAAGTTCAGCCGGACATCTTGAGGTTTCCACGGCATTGAGACGGTCTTGAGTTGCTTGTACTTGTCATCTTCATCAGTGTTGGCTATAATCGGAATGGTCCTCTCCTCCTTTCTTTGGTTCCTGCTGCTCACCTTCATCACCCTTGGTACTCCCTCGGTATGGACACTTCCTTGAGAGCTCAATCGGTGACCACTTTGGGACCCCCTTGAAGCGTCTACCCATGTTGAGGAGACCAACAACCTTCTTCTTCTTGTTGATGAGCTTCTTGGATCTTCTTGGCCTTGGACCAAGTTGGTGAACATCTGCTGGCCCAGGCATTACGAGGCACAGAGATCTTTGTGATCGTTCGAAAGCCATTTACGCTAAAATAAATAGCGAGCAAATGAGAAAACCAATCTCATGTACACAGTGATGCAATGTTATGATATGCTATGCAATGTTTATCGAATGCAATGCAATGTTTTCAAGGACCTAAAGAGATTTAAATTTGTTAAACAAACAATGAACAAACATTTATTAGTACTTCTCATTATTATTCTTTTCTTTTTAAGTACAAGAGATAGTTCAAAACAATAAAAACATAAACATCCTAAAGCTCTAAGTCTCCATGGTGCTTCCTCTTGGTGCCGATGTAAGCGTTGATGTTTAGCTCCTCGTGGAGTAGCTTGGTCAACTCTAGAACTTTCTTCTCACTTGCATAGCATTGAGCTTCAAGGTATCCCTTTCTTCTTTTAGTTGAATCCGGGATCTCTTCAGTCTTCAAAATCGGTAGGCATGTCGGGATGGAGAGCAGCATAGGAGTCGTCACCTATAGCAGGTTCCATAATTCTTGGTAAAGCAGTGAATGGCATCATGAGGTTTTGAGCTCGAGCTCGCACCCATTTGAGGTAAGGTTCCCAAGGAATGGAGTTGGTGCCCCAAAGTCTTGGTAGGTCTTCTTTACCATGCCCCGAGCATGTATAAACCTTCGTCGGTAATTAGGAGATCGTGATTGTAGTCGAACACAACATCTTGGAGAAGCATATCATGTGGACCATCTCTTGAGCAAAACCAAGCGGCGTAGAGCTAGAGAAGGGTTGTAAGTAATACCTCCTTATTAGAGTAGTGGTACATTAGGAATTCTCCTGGCAGCTCGATGAATGTGAAGTCCTTTTGAGAGAAAGATTCCAGCGGATGTCTGAATGAGAGTGACATCAATCTTTGAGACCATCTCAACCTTTGTTCATTCTTCAAAGCGATGGAGGAAGGTGCGAAATAAACCACCTTAAGTAAAGGTATGACACATGAGAGTTCCTTGTCAGTAGTAACAGTGTGGAAGAATGTAGAATGTCTCCAAGTAAGGTAGCCTTTGGATTGCGGGTAGAAACAACTTGATGGCATTGACATCTATGAATTGATCGAGTTAGAAATAGAACCAAACCATAAATTAGCAAGGCCACAATGTTCTCAAATGCATGGAAACTCATAACTTTGAGGAATTCTCGGGCTTTCTTGATTAAGAACTTGGAAAGTAAACCCTTAACTCACTTCTAGTTTCCCAATTGGCTTGATATCGGCGCTTAAGATGTAAAGCGGATGCAATGTCTTGAACTTAGGAACCTTTTCTAAACCGGTGAATGGCATTTGGTCAAATAAATATCAGTAGCTTAGAGAACTCTTCAAGGTAGGAACCAAGCGATAATCTGGAAATGTAAAGCAATGGTGTTTGGATCAAGAAGCGGAATAGGACATGCATCATATCTTCTTCAAACGAGATAACCAAATCAAGTAGATAACCATGTCTTTTGATGAGCTGAGCATGGTGGGAATTTACGAAACCAATTCTTTGAGTTGAGAGGGATACCCGTGAAGTTGATTCGGATAGTCTTTCTAGAAGCCATAATCCCTACAAAGCAGGCAAAGATAAATCCTAGGTCCTTGAAATAGTTAGAAATGATATGCAATCGAATGATGTCATGATGTCATGTTTAGCACACCTGACAATTCACACAATGAGCCTAGGTTTAAGGCTTGCATGAGGTATAGGTGATTACCCACCAAAAGTTTGAGTTGGTTCATCTGTCCTATAATAATGCTTGGGTTCTAGGAATCTCATATCACAGATCTTTCTCGTGGCGCTTATTTCAATCTGACGGCCAAGTGGTCGATCGAAAATGTCCCAAAGTCTAATCTCGATAGGCGTAGCATCAGTATCAACCAACCTCGGTCTACACCAAAGCCGGCCATCTCACTACCTTCTAATGGCCAAGATGGGTCAATTAAGGTTCTAAAAGTTTAGTTAGCGCTTGATGACACCGCGAAGCCAAATACTTTCTTCAACTTGGGAATGAAGAGTATCGGGGCAACAAAGTGTCACGCTAACGTAGCCATCATGTTGACCGGTGTAGTTATCGTCTAGCAGTCGCGATGATCTAATGCTACTTACCTAAAAGGAAACCGGATCGGGTGTAGGATCCCCAACAATATAATACCCAAGCAACCCTTAAAGATAAAGCATACAGTCAAACAAAAAGCAATAAGGTTATCTAGAAATCCCTAAGGCAATTCTCTCTTTTGGGTGTGTCCCAGTGATCGCCGGTTATGTCTGGTGAAGCGGACTTTGTAGGATTTTGTATCCAAATGTGCGGATAGCAAGAGTCGCCACCGACTTTTATTTTATCAATTAAGGGAAGGTAAAAGTGAAAAAGACCTTCGTTAGATTACGAGTTCGGAGAATGGTTATGAAAAGGGAAGGTATTACACCCTTTCCATCATGATTTATTCTACGGGCTCTTAGTTGCTCTAGATCACTTTTTAAAATTGCTTTACGTGTGTTTGACAAAAATGTTTTGAAAAAATTTCGCTTTGACTTTGTAATGACTCATGTAGGAGTGTATACAAAGTGTTAAAATGTTTTGTTTTGAAAAGAATTTGAACTTTGAAAAAAGTGTGTGGTGTGAAAAGCATTTGATAGAGCAAGCAACTAAAGACTTATTACCCACTCGAGAATTGGTCGTTTTGTTGTACTTCTACATTCCTTTAGAATAGCGCTAGCCATACCATTAGTTAGTAGGTAGCTCCATTCGTTGGATGTAAGCGGGACATTCGAAGGGACATCGGATGGTCATAGAAAGCAACTTGTAGGAAGTATCCTAGCACATTCGAAGGACTATCATCATTTTTAATGGCGACAATCGGGTCAAGATCATGTATTCGGGCGACATCGTGGGTCTTATGATCTTTGTATCGAAGGGACTATGATGATTTGTTTGGAAGCAGCGGTGCTAGAATACCTCTACGTTCGAGGACATGACCATTTGAATCGAAGGCATCGAGAGAGAATTACCTAAGGGGTGCGTGTGTGAAAGAGTGTGTCAAATTCAGATATTTTATCTTGAAATTAGTGTGAGCTATGTCAATTATTATCTTGCCATACGCGCCTAATTACTAGCAATTGATAAGGGTGCGGAAAGTAAAATGCGGAATGTAAAGTGCGGAAGATAAACCTACGCTATTACATGGCTTTGGAGATACATAATTTAAGTGCGGAAAATAAAAGCCTAATTAAACTATTACAACCCATGAGCAATTACATTATTGGAAAAATAAAATAATAAAAGAAAACGTCAGAATCGAACAACTTTGAAAAGAATAAGAAAATCGGGAAATATGATGAAATTGAAATAAGAAAAATGTTAGAAAAATGCAATTTTTAATATGAGAAAATTAATATATGCTGGAAATAAGATAAATAAGCTAAAATAATTTTTGGGATTTTTGGAAAAGATTTAATAATTAAAATGCAATTTATAATGATTTAAATGCTAAAATAAAATAAAAAAAATATGCATGCAAAAATTATATTTTTAATTTATTAAATTAAATAAAGGTTTTAGAAAATAATGTAAAAGAAAAAATGTTTTTGGTAATTTTTAATGCGAATAAAAATATGAAAAAATTAAAATGAATGAAAATATTAAATAATATGAAAAAAAAATGAAAATAGAGTTTTGGAAAAATGTAAAGGTTATGCGAACCGGGGAGATCGGTGGGGACATCCTTTCAAACTAATGATCTTGACCAAGCCCGAACTTTAGCGTGCGCCTTGTTTGGAAGCGGGATAATTTGAAAATAACCGCGTCGTTAAATGCATGCCTCAAAGCTCGCGCCATCCATCGTCTTCTCCGATTTGAATTTTTGAAAAGATAGCGTCGGCTTTGGTTCGGCCTTCTGAACTAACAAAATCAAAAATCAACACACATAATATAAATGAAATCTAAGGCCATGGTTCGATTCGAAATCATTAGGATGCAATGGTATAGGTCTCATGGTCCATTTTCTTGTATGAAACCCTAAATCGGGAGCGAAAACCCTAACAATATGGCATATCGATTCCGCCATGGAAATCAATCAAAGTGTCCAGCTTGCAAACTCAACACAACCACAAAAACAAACATAAAACATGTTAATAATGCATGAATGATTGAAACGATTTTGAAAAAACAAGAACAAACGATTCGGTTGGCATTCTGGATGGTTTTGAATGAAGTAAAAGTGGATCGATTCGGTGGATGGCAAGGAATGTATTTGGATGCTCAAAACCATTGAAGCATTTGAATCAATGGCCTTGATTGCAGAGTCCACAATTTTGAGTTTGGATTAGGGTTGGAGCAATTTTCGTCCTTAATCATGTGCTATGCATTGTGTATTTATATTGGATGGAATTGGGTGATTTGAGGAAGAAATCATCATCAATCATGCAAATCAAATTTGATTTTGTACAAAATCAAATTTTCAATTTGATTAATTTTCAATCCAATCTTGCCATATCAATCAATTTTAAAATTTGCTGGCTTTGTTGAGTTACTTGGATGCCAAGGAAGAGAAAAATCAATTTGCAATTATTTTTGATTTTATACTTTATTTTTGAATTTAATTTGTATTTAAATGAATAAATTCCAAATTAAATAGAATAAAATAAAAATTCGTGGCTTTGGGCTTTGATGTTCCAAATTGTATGAGGAACAAGTTTGGATGAAGAAAAAGTAGGCCCGTTTGCAAAGTTTTGATTTTTAAGTATCTCTCTTTGTGCATTCTTTCAAAATTGCCCAACTTGTGAATGGTGTAACTTGCTCAATTTTCCACATTTTGAGTGTTCTTGGACTTTTGGAAAGCTCTAAGAGTCCTCTAACCAATGTCTTTGGTCTCATCTCAATTGGAGTTACCATGCTCAAAATATCTTCAAAACAAAAGTTGACTTTTGTTGACTTTGAAAATGACACGTAATGTTTTGAGCTATACCTCTCAAATGAAGCATTTTTGGACATTCTTGTGAGACATGAAGTTGTAGAGATTGAATTTCCTTCAAAACAAGAGGTGGTGGAAAAATTTACGAAAGTATGAGAAAGTTATGATCGGTCAAAGTTCGAGTTGACTTTTCATCTAGAAACCACAATTTAGAAAGTTTGACTTTTGGGCAAATCTTGAGTTTTCTTGATGAATCATGATCAACCCTTGATCAAATGATGAATGTAACTTCAAAATGAGGATGTTGACCAAAAATCGAAGTTTTGTATATGTTGACCACAGTTGACTTTTTGTCCAATACACGATTTTCGACCATCGAGCAATTATGCGAGGAAACTTGACTTGTGAGGCTTGAAACTTGACATGGAGAATCTTTGAAGCATATGAGGAGGCATGAAGGCCATTGGAGATGTTGGAAATCCATCTTGACTTGAGAGATACCAAACCCTAGTTTGGGTTGATTGTCTAGGAGAGTTTGTCGATCGACTCTTGAGGAATCCTTGAGTATGGATGTATGAAATCTCTTGAGTAGATGGAGGGCAAATTTTGGGGTATGAC
>CM038796.1:74221577-74262285 GCA_021764765.1 Vicia sativa | reverse complement strand
AATGATGATAGTCCCTTCAGATGTGCTGGGATACTCCTACAGTTGCCTTCTATGACCATCGATGTCCTTCAATATCTCACCCATCCAACAAATAGGGTTACCTACCAACTAATGGTATGGATAGCACTATTAAAAAGGAGCATAAAACAACGAAAGCGACCAATTACGAGTAGGTAATAAGACTTTTAGTTGCTTGCTCTATCAAAATACTTTTCACACCTCACACTTTTGTCAAAGTTAAAACTCTTTTCAAACAAACATTTCCGAACACTTTGTATACATTCCTACATGAATCTTACAAAGTCAGCGAAATACCTTTTCAAACATTTTTGTCAAACACATGAAAGCACCTTTTTTTATTTATCTATGAGCAACTAAGAAGGCTTAGATAACTCACGGGATGGAAAGGGGTGCTAATACCTTCCTTTTCATAACTTCTCCCTTACTCAAGTCTAACAAGGTCTTTTCTGTTCTTTTCACCTTCCCTAATTGGATAAAAGAAAAGTAGGTGGCGACTCTTTATATCGCACATTTGCGATACAAAAATCTCAAAGTCAGTTCACCGTATTCTGAACTAGCGACTCTGTAGGAGACACCCTAAGAGAGAGAATGCCTTAGGTTTTCTAGATCACTTTTCTGTTTTCTGTTGACTATTGCTTTATCTTTAAGGTTGCTTGGGTATTATATATTTGTGGGATCTACACCGGATCCGGTTTCCTTTAGGTAAGTAGCAATAGATCGTTGTGACCGTTGAGCGTATGCAAGCAATGGTCAACATGATGGCTACGTTAGTGTGACACTTTGGATGTCAGATACTCTTCATTTCCAAGTTGAGGATAGTATTTGGCTTACCTGGCGGTGTCATCGCACTAACTCAACTTTTAAACCTTAATTGATCCATCTTGGCCATTAGAAGGTAGTGAGATTGCCGACTTTGGTGCTAGACCGAGGTTGGTGATACTCGATGCTACGCTCATTAAGATCGGACTTTTGGGATATTTTCGTTCGACCACTTGTAGTCGTGTTGAAATAAAGCACCTCTGAGAAAGATCAATGATATGAGATTCCTAGAACCCGGTTACTATTATAGGACGGGATGAACCAACTCAAACTTTGGTAGGGTAATCCCTATACCTCTTGCAAGCCTTAAACCCAGGCTCATTGCGTGGTGTTTGTGTGCTAAACATGACATCATGACATCATCACATTGCATATCATTTCTAACTATTTCAAGGACCTAGGGTTTATCTTTGCTCTGTTTTGTAGGGATTATAGGCTTCTAGAAGACTATCCGAATCAACTTCATGGGTGTACCTTCTCGACTCAAAGAATTGGTTTCAGAAATTCGATCATGCAGTTCATCAAAGACATGGTTATCTGACTTGACTATCTCGGTTTGAAGAAGATATGATGCATGTCTATTCCAGTTCTTTGATCGAAACACCATTGCTTTACATTCCCAGATTATCGGTTGGTTCCTACCTTTGAAGGTTCTCTAAGCTACTCAGGATACCTATTCTTGATCAATGCCATTCACGGTCAGAAAGGTTCCTGGGTACAAGACATCACATCGATTACATCTAAAGCGCTCGGACATTTAAGCAATTGGGAAACAAAAGCGGAGTTAAGGGTCTGCTAAGTTCCTAATTAAGAAAGCCGAGAATTCCTCAAAGCTATGAGTTTCCATGCATTCGAAGACATTGTGCCTTGCTAATCTATGGTTTGGTTCTATTCCTAACTCGAATCAATTCATAGATGTCAACATATCAAGTTATTTCTTACTGTAATCCTGTTACGCTGCTTGGAGACATCCTACATCTCCACACTCATACTATCAAAAGACAAGGAACTCTCATGTGTTGTATCCGTTACTTTGCGGTGGTTTATTCGCACCTTCCTCCATCAGTTTGAAAAACGAGCAAAGGTTGAAGTGGTCTCAAAGACTAATGTCACTCTCCCATTCAGGATATCCGTTGGTGTCTTTTTCTCTCAAAGGACTCTACATTCATTAGGCGTTATGGAGAATTCCTAATGTGCCACTCCTTGGCATGAGGAGGTATCAACAACCCTTCCTAGGCTCGTCGATTTGGTTTATGCTCGAAGAGATATGGTCACATATGCTTCTCCAGATATTGTGTTGATTACAACCACGATCTCCGAATTACCGTCGAAGTTCCTTGCGCTTGGGGCATGGTAAGGAAGACGGCACAAGACTTTGGGGACCCAAAATTCCATTCCTTGGGAACCTTACCTCAAATGGGTTGAGCTCAAAACCTCATGATGCCATTCACTTTGTTTGCAGTAATTATGGAACCTGTTGCTATAGGTGGCGTACCTATATCGTTCTCCATCCCATGCCTACTGATCTTGAAGACTTGAAGAGATCTGGATTCAACTAAAAGAAGAGGATACATTTGAAGCTCAATGCTATGCAAGAGAAGAAGGTACTAGAGTTGACAAAGCTACTTCACGAGGAGGCGGAACATCAACGCCTACCTCGGCACCAAGAGGAAGCGCCCATGGGAGACTTAGAGCTTTAGGATTTTTTGTTTTGTTTATCTTATTGTTTTGAACTATCTTTTGTACTCAAAAAGAAAACTAATAAATGTTTGTTCGTGCTTGTTTAACAAATTTAAATTCCTAAGGTCCTTGAAAACATTGCATTGCATCTGCATAAACATCGCATATCATAGCATAACATCTCATAATAGGTACATTGAAGATTGGTTTTCTCATTTTCTCGCTATTTATTTTAGCAGAAATGGCTCTTGAACAGACTGTCAAAGATCTCCAAGCTCAGAATGCTCAGTTCCAGGAGATGTTCACTAGGTTGGTCCAAGGCCAAGAAGACCTGAAGAAGCTCATCAACAGAAAAAAGAGGGTCGTTGGTGTTCTCAACATGGGCAGACGTTACAAAGGTGGTCCTAAAGTGGTCAGCCGGATAGAGCTCTCAGAAAGTGTCAGAGCGGGGAGTGTCAAGGGCAATGACAAAGATGATCAGCGTGAGCCGAGAAAGGACTATGACGATTACTACGATGAGGATGACAAATACAAGCAACTTGAAGACCGTGAATCTTGTGGAAAATTTGAAGATGTCGAATTTCGATGATTTGAGCCTTGTCCACAATGTGGTGATTCCTCCCAAGTTCAAAGTTCCTACTTCCAAGTATGATGGCATTTCTTGTCGAGCGCATTTGAAGTCCTATGTTAGGAAGATCAACCCCACACCGATGATAGAAAGTTGTGGATGCATTATTTTCAAGAGAGTTTGTCGGAACTCAATTGGAGTGGTATTATCGACTAGAGAATGATCCGTACTTGGGGTGACTTAGCGGATGCTTTCTGAACAGTATGAGTACAATCTGAATTGGCACCCACTCGCGTGCAACTACCGAGCATGTCTATGGGTCGTGACAAGAAGTTCAAGGAGTATGCTCAGAAATGGAGAGATCTAGCAGGAAGAGTTCAGTCACCCTTGTCCAATAGGGAGTTGGTTGATATGTTTATGAGAACACTGACAGGCCCGTTCTTCAATCATCGATTGGAAACTCTTGATCCAGTTCACCGAGTGATATTGAGGAGGCGTGAAGTTGGTATCAAGAGCGGGAAGATTCATGTAGAGTCGTCATCAAATGTTGTGAAGAGATCTTTCGGTGGTAAGAAAGAAGCTAATGTTGTGTATGGTCGAGAAAAACGAGCCAAGATCGGCCGTGCTCAATCGAAGGCGATTGTGATCTCCAATCCTACATCAAGCAACTCTCGGTAGACAATGCGGCGTGGCAGGCAGCGCCCGCGAGGCATTTAAGATCAACATGCCATTGTCGCAAGCCGCAACACATGTTGAAAGCGGTGATTACCTTGAGGATCCTCCTCAAAACATCAACATTTCCTCTCCGAGATACAATCCTAATGCTAAGTGTGCTTACCACTCCAACTGTCCGGGGCACGACGCGACAAGCTGATGCTCACGAAGAACAAGATTCAAGATATGATTGAAGCTAAGCGGATTGAGTTTGATCCTCCTATTGAGACTCCGACGTGATCAACTCCTATGCACGACCATGGCAAAGTTCCAATGCTATTGGAGATAATGCTTATATTTCGACATAGATGACTGACCATTCCTATGATGATTGAGAAGAATTTCTTTAAGCGGTATTAATCAGGTTTCAGAGAATTGTCGTTGGTGCCCATCTGTGCACAGACGGTTGTGCTTGGTTGAGAAGAGCGTGTTGTTGCATGATGGATAACCATGAAATACTATGCACGAAACCACATGGAGAATACGTGTGAAGACATGTCTAAGCGAAAATCGAAGATGTGAATGAAACTTGCCGAATGTGTGGGATACCTTGGGGCGGCCAAGTGGAAAGTTTGATTACATGGTGAAGTATCACGTTCACGAGAGCTACAAGATTCCTATTGAAGATGTTAAAGGACCGGATGGGGTGACGATTTCCCGAAGACTATCTTGATGTTAACACAATAAGGATTTCCTCTGCGATCCACATGCCTAGGTGGCACCTCATCATTACTTCTCCCGAGCAGTTCCATACTCCTCGACAAAGCTATCCCTTGGAACTATGGGTGAGGTTTATTATCATGGCGTCAAGCAAGACCCTCGACTATTGAAGGTCTTAGATTGAAGCTACCATTCACGACATCGACAACATCACGGATCAAGTAAGGTGACCAGAACCGGAAGAGTGTTCTCAATCTCTCCTCCAAAAGACACTCTGACCAACTGGCGTTCTGCTATTCAACGGTTCCGAGGCTAGAGGAAAGAACGATAACCCGTCCTACTCAGCGGAGTACCAAAGGAAGTTGCTGAAGACACCTCAAACGAGAAATGGAGGAAATTCGAAGATTATCAAGAAGAGTGACTACAATATTGTGCAGCAGTTGGGAAGACTCAGTCAAGATCTCAATGCTTGCTCTGCTCTTGTGCTCGAGGAGGCTCATGCTAAAGCCTTGGTGAAGTTTCTAAGAATGCTCACGTGCCGCAAGACACTACTACTTGATCAATTTGAAGTTTGTATTGCTAGCTGTGCCAACAATGGCTAGGCTTCTCATCGAGATTTGACTCTATGGAAGCACAACAAAGCCTTGCATCTCTGTTGAATGCAAGGGCACTACCTTGTCTCATGTTTTGGTGGATCTTGGTTCGCTCTGAACATCCTACAAAGACTGCTTTTGATCAACTTGATGTTGAAGGTTGGTTGAAACCGGTGACATTGTTGTGAGAGCTTTTGATGGTTCTAGCGAGCATGCTTGGAGAGCTCACTACTTTAAAGTCGGTTCCTAGACATTTGATTCCATTTTCTTTGTCATGGACATCCGTCCGGCTTATTCTTGCCTACTTGGGCCTTGGATACATGGGCGTGGCTATTACCTCTACCTTGCATGGAAGTTGAAATATCCGGTGGAAGGAAGGTTGTTACGATATGTGGTGAAGAAGAATATGGTGGTCATCTACAGTCATTCTGATATCTCGAGATGGAAGGAGAATTCTTCGAGACTCCTTGTCAAGCTTTCGAAACAATCCCCAGAGTCATGCCTGCTGACTCTCCTGTCACTCCTGAAGTTACACAAGTTCCGCCTAGGATGGCCTCGCTGAAGGATGCTCAAGCTGCAATTGAAGAAGGAGGTAGTACTTTTTGGGGGCAGCTCCCCGATCTTCCTTTCAAATCTGACAAGATTGGTTTAGGCTTTACCATCCAAGGTCAGAAGATGATACGCCGCGAACGTGCCGGCCAACTTCCTTTCCGCATTAGCAAAGATGGAGTTCATCTTTGTGAAGGCACGTCGGCGACTTGACATCGACAAATGGATCTTCCCAACTCCCGACAATGGACTAAGCAATTGGAAGACTGAAGACGTCATACCAATCTCCTTTAGACAGGAGTAATTGCCTTTGTTTTTGTTTTGCTTTTCGTTTTCTATGTTTTTGAACAATAAACTCTAAAGCCTAATGCCTTGCGGGCATCATGGCTCGTTTGTGAGGTTATTATCATCATTTGCATATTTTCATTTAATAAAATCGTTGGACTTTTGCATTTAATTGTTGCTTTCTTTCTTTTACTTTATCACCCCTTCAAAAGCTATGTGTTTCTTACACACCCGTGATACACTATAGAATCACTCCGAATCTCGTTGATATGACTATGCTATTGCTAAATATGACTTGACAATCGATCTACCAAGCCGAAGGCGAAGGTGAGGAAGATTGTGAAGTTCAGGAGAACTTGTCGATGCTACAACAAGAAGAGCGAGTTATACAGCCACGAAGAGTCGATTGAGGTTGTGAATTTGGAGTCGATGAAGGCAGAAAAGAGATCAAGATAGGATCGGGACTTGAGCGATGTTAAAGAAAGGTTGGTTCAGATGCTGCGAGATTATATCGAGGTTTTTTCTTGGTCATACGAAGACATGCCAGGTCTAGACGTTGACATTGTGGTACACCGATTACCGACCAAAGAAGGTTTCCTCCCAGTGAAACAAAAGGTTCGTCGCATGCGTCCCAAGATGTCAGAGAAAATCAAAGCCGAAGTTATGAAGCAGTTCAATGCCGATTTCCTAACTGTTACTTCTTATCCACAGTGGGTTGCAAACGTGGTGCCTGTACCTAAGAAGGATGGTAAAGTTCAAATGTGTGTGGATTGGAGATCCGAACAAAGCGGTGAAGAGCGATTTCCCTACCTCATATTGTTACGGTTGACAACACCGCCACATAAGGTCTTCTCCTTCATAGACGGTTTCTCGGTTCTGATCGAGATCAAAATGGCTCCACGAAGACATGGAGAAGACAACTTCGTTACAGTGGGGCACTACGCTACAAAGTCATGCCGTTTGAATTTGAAGAGCAGGCGACACTCGGCGTGCCATGGTGGCATTATTTCATGACATGATTCATCACGAGATAGAGGTGCGTCGGCGACATGATAGCTCGATCATGGGCGAAGAAGAACATCTTGACCATCTGCGAAGTTGTTGATGGTGAAGAAGTCTGAGACTAAGACTCGATCTAACAAGTGCACCTTTGGAGTCGGATCCGGTAAACTCTTAGGTTTCGTTGTCAATAGTAAAGGTATTGAAGTTGACCCGCCAAGGTTAAAGCTATTCAAGAGATGCCGACTCCCTAGAGAAGGAGTCGAGAGGTTTCTTGGGACGTTTGAACTACATTTCCGTTCATTGCACGTCTAGCGCTACTTGTGAGCCAATCTTCAATTCTTGAAGAAGGATCAAGTGGTAAAATAGAGCGGCGATGCGGATCGCTGACAAAATCAAGGGTACCTCTGAGTCCTCCTATCACGATGCCGCGGCGAGAAGACCTCTTATCATGTACTTGACGTTAGAGAGCTCAATGGGGATGTGTTGGGGTAACATGGAGTAGTCGAAAAGAGTATGCAATATACTACCTTAGCAAAAGTTTACTAAACAAGATGGACTCCAGATAAAACTGTACTATATTTGAAACTCACACTACCTTGTTGATCTCTAAGATGGATCCGATAAAATACATATTTGAGAAACCAGCTCTCTCCGGAAGAATAGCAAGATGGCGAGATGATCTTGACCGAATCGACATCAATACACTTCTGGAAAGCAATTAAAGGAAGTGTAGTTGCGATCATTTGGCTCATCAAGCTGTAGATGACTATCGGTCTATGCGATTAATTTCGAGCGAAGATGTTTTGTTAGTTCGGATTGTGAAGAACCGGGCCAGACGAAGGACTGAGCAAGGATCCCAATGGACCATGGTCTTTGATGGAGCCTCAAACACAGTAATGGCATTGGCGCCATCATTACATCCCTAAGCGGACACGCGCCATTCACCGCCATATTATGTTTCGGTTGCACCAACAACATGGCGAATCTGAGCGTGCATCATGGGTATCAAAGCGCTATTGATTTAAAATCAAGTTCTTACAAGTGTATGGAGACTCGCTTTGTGATCGATCGATTAAAGAGTGGGATCTGAAGCATCCAATCTCATTCATGTCGAGAACATGTTTTGAGTTTGATCCCTACTTGAGATTACTTTCAATCACATTCCACGAGAAGAGAATCAGTTGGCAGACGCATTAGCTACTATGTCGTCTATGTTCAAGGTCAGATGGGACAACGAGGCTCCCCAAATCATCATCGAAAGGTTTGACGAACCAGCATACTGTTGTGAACTTGATACAAAAGAAAACCTTGGTTCTCGATGTGAAGAGGTATCTTGAGACTCGGGAATATCCAGAGGCATACATCATCAATGATAAGAAATTCTTGAGAAGATTTGCATCAAATTCTTCCTCAAAGCGACATCTTATACAAGCGCAACCACAACTTGTGTTTACTCCGCTGTGTAGGCCAGAAAACAGCGGAACGCATCATGGAAGAGTTACACGAAGGCGCATTTGGTACCCATTCCAGTGGACACACCATGGCTAAGAAAATTTTGAGGACAGGTTACTATTGGTCCACCATGGGCGATTGTCACCGTATGCTCGATCTTGTCACAAATGCCAGAGTTATGCAGACAAAGTGCACGTACCTCCGGTACCTCTGAATGTTTTAACTTCTCCTTGGCCTTTTGCAATGTGGGACATTGACATGATTGGAGAAATCAAGCCCACCGCTTCCAACGGACATCGTTTCATCCTTGTGGCAATGACTATTTCACCAAGTGGGTGAAGCGACCTCGTTGCATCTTACCAAGAATGTTGTGGCTCGATTCATCAAACATAATCTTATATGTCGGTATGACACTCCGAAAGGATTATCACGGATAATGGCTCTAATCTCAACAACAAAATGATCGCGAACTCGCAGCGTTCAAGATCAAGCATCACAACTCTTCTCCTTATCGACCTAAGATGAATGGCGCGATGGAAGCCGCCAACAAGAATATTAAAAGATCATACGGAAGATGACAATGACTTACAAATATTGGCATGAGATGTTACCGTTTTCTCTCCACGGTTATCGCACTCTGATCGAACATCCACGAGGGCAACCCTCTTCTCTCTTGTATACGGTATGGAAGCAATCCTACCCATCAGGTTGAGATACCCTCAACGAGTCCTCGGGGCCGAGAGTTAAGCGAGCGATTGGATCGAGACTCGCCTTGACGGATCAACTTGATTGATGAGAAGCGACTCGCATCCATACGCCATGGACGGATCTATCAAAAGCGAATGATCGGAGCATTTAACAAGAAGGTCAGCAAGAGTCTACCAAGTCGGTGATTTAGTAGTCAAGCGCATCATTCTTCCACAAGGTGATCGAGGGCAAATGGACTCCCACCTATGAGGGACCATTTGTAGTCAAGACGATATTTTCGGGAGGGCTATGATACTTAGCACCATGGACGGTGAAGACTTTCCACACCACATGAGCAGACATAGTAAAAATACTACGCATAAAGAGACCGCTAGGTCGGTGACCTAGGAAAAGTAAGGGCATCTGGCGAACCAAAAGGTCCGGGCAAAAGTTAAGGATATATACAAAACATGTACACCGGTCAAAACACTGCGGCTTGGGCAAAAGGGTATCCGTGGTGAAAACACGAAAGGCGTCTAGGCAAAGTTAGGGATTTAAGCGTCACGATTATGTCGTCCGGATCACCCATCTAGACTACTATCGACATTCAAGATTCAAATGGCGATCAATCCATTCACTTTCTCTTGTGACAAGGAGATGAGATAGTCAAAATATACAGTACTAGCATAGTTGAAACTTAACGAGATTGTTTCCATAGCTTTTACTTTTCTTGTGTACAAACTACGCATCGCGCATTTCAAATTAATACAAGTTCTTTCTCTTTACAAATTCCACTATTGTTGTTTGCATAAAGTCAACGTTTGCTTTGAATGATTATATGTGTCGACAATAAAATCTATTTACAAACATGCGAAAGTGAGCGAACAAGGATAATTGCACCTCTAGGAAAGTCTCCTGGCGAGATGTCACTCACTACAAACCTTCCCCATCGATACCTAGTCCGACATCCCGGGCTTCATCACGTCGGTCCCCCTCCATCCTCCCGACAATATCAAGGCCTCGAGGGCAATTCGGTGGGATAGTGCATGTCCGGAGGGTCAAGGTCTATCTTTCATACCGAGGGTTTTCCCTTTTCGTTTCATCCCCAAAGCCAAAGATCCCCAGCGGAGTGTCCACATCTTCAAGATGGATATGTTTTGAAATACCACAACATCTATCATTCATACATTATTCATAAAAGTCATAATTTATGCATACACATTGTCATGCATCATAATCTGCATAAGACTAACGATATTCTATCAAAGTTTCTTTTGATTTTCCCAAAACAGGTGAAAATCACTTCCAAAACAAACGAGTCCGAGTTAATACGAAGCGGACGGAAACCTATCCGAACGACCATCCCAGTTGTCCTCCGACGACAGATCCAGGATTAATACCTGAAGCCAGACGGGAAACCCTATCCGAACGATCACACAGGTTATCTTCCGATAACAGGCATTGGATCAATACCCGAAGCACAACAGGGAAGCCATCCACATTTTGCCAACTATTATCCCCTCAGAGTAATCAAAACGAAGATTTATTCTGACTCTCTCTTATTATCAACAGCAACTACAGGGTCTGGCGTACGACTCAGTTGCCTTAGATGGCATCTTAAGCCCATCTCCGACCATTTGTCGACGTCTCTCCACTTTCAGAATGCCACATATTTGGTTAAAAATCAATACAAACCAATAACTTCATTCAAAGACGAACGCGAAGTCTAACGTACGACTCTCTCCGGATGGCATCTTAAGCCCATCTCCGTGCTCCTTTCTACTCTCAGGAACATCTACAGAGCCTAGCGTACGGCTCACTCCCCAGCATCGATCTTTCCAGATGGCATCTTAAGCCCATCCCCGAAGATCCTCCTTTTCAGGCGACATTCCTGAGTCTAGTGTACGACTCATTCCCCAGCGAAATCTCCAGCTTCTCCAAATGGCATCTGTAAGCCCATTCCCGCATCACCAGTCAACGGTGATGCAATTTTCGGTGTACTCGGTGTTCAATCATCTTCTACCTCTAAGTCATGAAGGCACGTATGCCAATCTAACCCTTCGGTACAAGAAGATTGAGCAGGGTGTCATACCCCAAAATTTGCCCTTCTATTCCTCAAGACATCCCATCCATACTCAAGGTTCTTCAAGGGTTGATCGAGACAAACCCTCTCTGACAATCAACCCAAACTAGGGTTTGGCAATTCTCGAGATCAAGATGGACTTCCAACATCTCCAATGGTAATCATGCCTCCTCATATACTTCAAAGATTCTCCATGTCAAGTTTCAAGCCTCACAAGTCAAGTTTCCTCAAACAATTGCTCGGATGGTTGAAAATCGGTTGTATTGGACAAAAGTCAAGCGTGGTCAACATACGATCAAACTTCATGATTTTGGTCAACATCCTCATTTTGAAGTCACATTCATCATTTTATCAAGGGTTGATCATGATTCATCAAGAAAACTCAAGATTTGCTCAAAAGTCAAACTTTCCAAATTAGGGTTTCTAGAAAAGTCAATGAACTTTGGTGAGCATAACTTCTTCATACTTTCTCGAAATTTTCCACCACCTCTCATTTTGAAGGAAATTCAATTCTCTACAACTTCATGTCTCACAAGCATGGTCAAAAATGCTTCATTTTGAAGATAGGGATCAAACATTACGAGGTCCTTTTCAAAGTCAACAAAAGTCAACTTTTGTAATGAAGTTTATTGAGCATGGAAACTCAATTGAGATGAAACCAAAGAGGTTGTTTAGAGGAAACCTAGAGCTTTCTAAAAGTCTAAAACACTCAAAAATGTGGAAAATTGAGAAAAATACACCTTGCACAAGTTGGCCATTTTGAAGAGGTGCCAAAGAAATACTTGTCAAAATCCAAAATTTTGCAAATGGGCCTAACTTTTCTTGGTTTAAACTGTTTCCTCACTTATTTGGAACCTCCAAGCCCAATGCCACGAATTTTGTCTTTATTTTTCTATTTAATTTGGATTTTATTCATTTAAAAACAAATTAAATTAAAAAAATAAGGTATAAAATCAAAATTAAATGCAAAGTGATTTTTTCTCTCATTCTTGAGGTCCAAGCAACTCATAAAATCTGGCAAATTTCGACATTTACATTGATTTGGCAAGAAATTGATGAAAATTGGATCAAAAAAGGAAGATTTGATTTCATACAAAATCAAATATTTTTTACATTGATTGATCAATATTTGCTCTTGAATTCAGCCCAAAATCCATCCATTATAAATATGCAATGCATACAACATTAAAAAAGACAGAAAAATTTCTCAAAAAACCCTAACCTAAGTCAAAAAATCCGTGCCTTTCAAGCAACTTGCAGCAATAGTTTTGCTTCGATTCAGCCAATTCTAAGCATCCAAACACATTCCTTGAAGTCTCCTGAATCATTCCAGACCTTTACAACTCTCAAAACCATCAAGAATCACGAAATCCAGTTTTGGTTTGTTCATACTTTTTCCAAATTCGATTTTTGTTATTCATGCATCTTTAACATGTTTTGACGTTTGTTTTGTGTTTAGAACAAAGTTTGCAAGCTTTCTGGATAATTCAATTGCATTTTAGTGGCCTGAAACGAGAATCGCCATTGTTAGGGTTTTATGGTTCGATTTAGGGTTTCCCTAAATACGTAAAATTGGCTGAAACCAGTGACATATTCTTGCTCAGGTGATGAAACCGAGTCGAACCATGGCTTCATAACTCATTTATATTGTTTGTGCTTGATTTTTGAAATATGCAGGGGCCTTAGCGTCGAACAAGACCGACGCTAAGTGTTTGAATTTTCAAACGAAGAAGAAGATGTTCTTCGCGTGCAATCTGGGCAATCAGAATTCAAATTCGCTTAAAACGATTTCGTTTCAATGTTTTGACACCAAACGCGCTTTGGTTCAGTGGTAAAGGCAAGGGGCGTGAGTTTTCTCCTAAAGGTCTCCAGTTCGAATCCTGGCAAGACCATATATTTTTGCTCCTTTGAAAACTAACTCTTATTTTTCTATTTTCTATTTTCTTTAATATTTTCATGCATTTTAATTAATCTTTAATTAATTTTATCATGCATCTAAAAAATACCAAAAATATTTTTCTTTTTTTTATTGTTATCAGAAAATGTTTATTTAATTTTTAACATTAAAAAAATATATTTTTGCATGCATATTTTATTTAATTATTAATTAATCATTTAAATGACTTTTAATTGCTTTTAAATTATCAAAACGATCCAGAAAATTACCAAAAAATTACCTTGTCATATTATTGTCATTACTAACATAAAACCTTTTCCTCATTCAAAAATCATGTTTTTGCTAACATTTTTCCTCTTATGCAATTTTCTCGTATTTCAGATTATGTATCTAATTACAGGTTGTAACGTTTCAGACGATTTTTCTTGCTTTTCTTTTCAATTATGTAACTGCCAATGAGATGTAATTGTTTAATTAGGACTTTACTTTCCGCCTCCTATTATAGCGCCCCAAAGCCATGTAATAGCGTAGGACTTTATCTTTCCGCACTTTACTTTCCGCAATTTACTTTCTGCACCCTATAAACTGCTAGTAATTAGGCGTGTATGGCAAGATAAAGTTGGACATAGATCACTCATAATTTCAAGATAACATATCTAATTCAACACTCTTTTCACATGCACCTTAGGGTATTTCTCTCGTTGCCTTTACGAATACAAATGGTCAAGTCCCTCGAGCGTAGAGGTATTCTAGCACCGTTGCCTTCAAAACAAATCATCATAGTCCCTTCGATACAAGATCATAGACCCGCGATGTCGCCTCGAATACATGATCTTGACCCTCGATTGTGCGAAAATGATGATAGTCCGCCGAATGTGCTGGGATACTCCTACAAGTTGTCTTCTATGACCATCCGATGTCCCTTGAATGTCCCTCTTACATCCAACAAATAGGGTTACCTACCAACTAATGGTATGGATAGCACTATTCTAAAGGACGTAAAACAACAAAGCGACCAATTACGAGTAGGTAATAAGACTTTTAGTTGCTTGCTCTATCACCTCACACTTTTGTCAAAGTTAAAACTCTTTTCAAAACGAAACATTTCCGAACACTTTGTATACATTCCTACATGAATCATTACAAAGTCAAAGCGAAATGCCTTTTCAAAACATTTTTGTCAAACACAGAGAAAGCACCTTTTTTTTTATCTAAGAGCAACTAAGAGCCCGTAGATAACTACGGATGGAAAGGGGTGCTAATACCTTCCCTTTTCATAACCTTCTCCCTTACTCAGAATCTAACAATGGTCTTTTTCTGTTCTTTTCACCTTCCCTGAATTGGATAAAAGAAAAGTCGGTGGCGACTCTTGCTATCCGCACATTTGCGATACAAAAATCTCAAAGTCAGTTCACCGTATTACACATCTGCCTATGGTGCCCAATACATATTTGTTCCACGCTCACCACACCACTTGTTGTGAATGTTGTTGTTAATTATGAATAAATTCAATATCAATTTGTGGGGCAAAGAATAGTAGCAACCAAAATAAATGGTTTGCTGCAATAATAACTTACATAGAAAATATAACAGAATAAGGCGAGAAAAAGACGAATGTTTGTTTACCCATTTCGATCAAGCGATCTACTACGGGGAGAGATCAGCTCTCCAATTCACTATACTCAGAAAGTTGTTACAAGATATTACAGATGATTTACAAGAAAATAGCATTCGCCTTCAGGTTCCCAAGAACAACCCTGAAGGTGCCCAAGAATTACCCTATTTTCTACCCAAGTGTTTCAACTCCTTCACCTTCATATATGAATAAGCTGAAAGGGTGTAAACAAGTGTTTCCCAATTCCACTAACCTTAGGTAACCCCAAAGGTTTCCAAAACCTTTGTCTTCTAAAGTTTCCCTTGAGAATAGTCGAAACCCTATAAAATGCCTTCAAACCCCTATTCGAAGAGATACATATTTATAATAGCATAATCCAATCAAACACGGATCCATGGACCAAACCGAAAGAGACCGAAACACCCAAAAGGAGAAATTGTCAAAAAAAATCTGAAAAACTCAAAAATACTATTCACGTCCGTGCGATCACTATTCACGTCCGTACGATCACTATTCACCTATTGTACGACCGTATGATTTACCCGATTTTAGGTTTTTTGACTTTTTGAAACTTTCAATTTTCGCGGTATATGCAATCTCCAAAATATGTTTTCTTTCTCTTCATCAACAAAGGTTTTAAAGCACATTTCCAATAAAATTAATTACAAAAAAAAAAAGAACAATTATGGTATGTATATAAGAGTTGATTATAAAATATGTGGATTACTTATTTTTCTCAACATCTCATTAAACATATATAATCATTAAAATTGATGTAGTAGATAATAATCTGAAAAATTAAATTATCCTTGAAAAATAACTTAAACAAACTATTATTTTTTAAATTACATGCATTTCGTAATTCATCTTGTATATTGATTAACGTAATATATTCACTAATTCAGAGTCATCATCACCACTACCATTATTATTAATCAATGATTATTATTATAATAATCAGTGATGGTGATGAGCCAGAAATAAAAATGTTCTAGTAAATATCAAATTGAATAGATATTTAAATGTCGACCATAAAACAACTTTATTGATATAGTTGTAAAACATGTATCTCAATGTTCACATCTGTATATTTACATAACTAAATAATTATAACTATTTCAGGAATCAAGAGAAGCATAAAGTAAAAGGGTGATGTAAATGTTCGATGACTAGAACTTGAAGGTTAATTGTACCACCCACTAACAACAATATATATGGTACTACGGTAAAGAGTACAGAATAATCAAATCCCTAAAAAGTACAAAAAAATTATTTAAAACATAAATGGAAAACTATTTAGTTCTACTTATGATGCCGGGAAGAAGGTGTAATCTGGATAACAAGGCCAGGAAGACATCATCAGGGTCATGTATATGAGGATTATTCTCAACAATAAAGGGTCATCACACTTATCACTAATTGTATGAAGTGTCTCACCTTCACCAACAACATATATTTCATCACAATATGGTCGTTTGTACAAGACGAGGTTGCTCTCATGATTTTGATGAAGCATAGAGCTCTCTCTAAATATGCATACAAATATAAGGGCTACAAGAACAATAGCACAATACCATGAAGCTGTATCAGCTATGTCTTTTGAACTTAAGATTCGTCCCTTTCTTGACTTAAAGGAAGCCATGATGATAAATGATTAAAGAGAAAAGATTGATGAGAGAAATTATGGGGGTTTGGAAAGTTATACAGAAAAAAGTAATGGGACATGATGTGTGCGTAAGGGCCAGTTTTGGCGGTTACTAAGAAAAGGAAGTTGAGGTTGAGGGGAGTAAAAATGGGGGAAGATGGGGTTTACGTCAATCACACTCTTTTCTAGACTAAACTACCTTCTTACTAATTCTTATTTTCATGTTTTAATATTGTGTGTAATTATTCAAAATAACATTATATTAATAATTTGTATATATATAAGGTTATACATCTCCCACCTATAAAAGTACACTAATAAATTCTTACACCAAAATATATACTCAATACTTTATCAAATATTACGGTGAATAGTATTTTATACTTTTTAGAATGAAAAAATAATATTTATAAAAAAATACATTTATATTTAAAATTAATTCTATGATATAGATATAAAGTTTATCGGTAGTCAATTTTATTATTGTATTAATCACAAAAGTATTTATATATATATATATATATATATATATATATATATATATATATATATATATATATATATATATATATATATATATATATATATATATATATATATATATATATATATAATATCAACTAAATATATTATTTCATTAATCAATAAAATATTAAATAATAACTAAATTCTGCCATTAAAATATAAATTATAATAACCGATTTTACATTCTATTAACCAAATTGTAATATTGAATATATAAAATATAGCAAATAAAATTGATTAATAAAATGTAAAATTTATTATTATATTTCATATTTTGATGTTAAAATTGATAAATATTATGCAATTTAATGGTTTATAATGTAGTAAATTTGATTAATGAGTTATAAGTAAAATATGTGGTTAATAACATATATTTTTCGATTAATGCAATAATAAAATTGGTTAATGAAAATTTTATATTTATGTTATAAAATAATTTTAAAACTAAAATTAATTTTTATAATTTTTATTTAAGAAAAACATTGTTAGCCGTAGTGTTTGATGAATTAGATCACGAATTTTAGAGTTCGGGACAAATAATATAAGCGGATCCCTAATAAAAATATAATTATTTTAAAAAAACAACATCATCTATTTAAATTGTAAATAGCATCAACAACATCAAATATAGTCATTCATCAATGTAACTAACATAAAAAAAAGAGGTCATATTTTAATCAATATCACCAAAATACTTTCTAACACTTAAAAAAAGCCTCCCTTCTAGAATTTTTTTAAGCAAATTATTCAATCAAGTCTTCATATTGTATTTTCTCCAACAAATCATTCTCAATTGTTATCAATGCTAACTCATCATGCCTTTCTTGTGACATTGTAGACCGCAAGTAAGACTTCAACAACTTCAATTTTGAAAAACATCTTTCTACTGAGGCAACTGTCACAGGAATAGTCAGTAAAATTCTATATGCAATAATTTTATTAGAAAAAAATTCATGCCTTTCAAGAATCTTAATATATCAATAGATCCAATATTTTCTATTGGCAACTTATCTCTTAGTAACTTTAAATCCACACATAGTTCTTTTTTTTTTTATCAATATCTCATTTCACATTATGTTCCAATGTCTCTTCAAAATGACTACAACAAGACTCTGAGGTTGCATTGTCAAAAGATTAAATTTTGAGAAGTAAACAAGAAACCAAAAACACTTTCATATTGTTGGTATTGCTCAAATCTCTTATTAAGAGCTACAATAGTTGATCAACAAAGTAAAGAAAATAATTAACTCTAAAATATTCCTCTTCAACTAGCTCAATGATAGAGTATTCAAATTTTCATCAAAATTTATTTTTCTTGAATTATCGTTTTTGAGAAAATACTGGATCAATATTCAATTCAATGGAAATTTCTGTAGCATAATTCAAGGCATTTTTAAAACCGAATTCTCTATATTTCTTAAGAAAATGAAATCAACTCCGTTACTTTTTGCATAGCAATATAAATAACAATATCCCTTGATTGTAAGAGCTTGCTAACCACATTCATTGCAGATAATATTTCAAACTAATTAATTATCACCATTAAAAACTCAAAATCACCAAGATCATTTGTTGCTAAGGATTAAGCTTCACTTCTTATTTTAGAATCAAGATCCTTTTCTGAGACTTCAAGTAAAGCTTTTCTAAAATCTGACATTTGAGCTTTTCTATATGACTCTCCCAACGAATGGATGACAATAATTTTGGAGCCAACCATTTTACATTACTTTCAAAATTTTCCATCTTTTAGTAGAATTAGCAAAAATAGTATAAATGTGTTTGTTGTACCCCAATTTTCCCCCCTTAAGATTCACTCATACTTCATACCATTGCATTGCACAAAGATCACAAATGGTTTCTCTCTCTCTTTCTCCTATCTTTGGGTTTTCCCTTAGGAGATCACCAAGCACCTTTGAATGTGTGTGTGTTAATTTATACTTGGCTAACAATGATATGTGTGCAATTTTCTCTCTAAATGTTGTAGGTGAATGGTGCACAAGTTTCCTACTCAAGGAGTCAATAGGTTCATGTGTTTATTTTCATGCCTTATCTCCTTAACTCTCAAAGATTTTGAAAGCATTGTCTCCTATTGAAGACTTCTCTTGTCATCAACCATGGTCTCTCATCTTGAGTGTATGCTTCATGATTGAAAGAGATCAACAAATTTGAATAATTCTCCATGCTACATCATCTATCTTGAAATTAGGGTTTTGGGACTTCTGAGGACCATATCTTGGTGTTTATATGAAGTTTGTGGATAATTTTAAAGCCATTTGATTCTTCAAAGGATTTCTAATATGAATATGCTTTGATCCAAGTTTAATTAATGAGAACATTGTTTTGGAGGTCTATGATTATCCACTCTCTAGATTGGTACTTCATCTATCTTGTATGACTTCAAGGATCATAACTTGGTCATACCTTGTCTCCTTGAGCTCATTTTTATTTCAAAATGAACCTAAGGATATCTAATACAACTTAGTTCAATTGGTAAGAATAGAAAATGCTTGGAAATTTGCCTATGAGGTCAAAAGATTACAAGTCCTTGATGAATTTCTCAATTGTTGGTCAATGAAGTTATAGAGATCATATATTGGTCATCATTTATCACCTTGAGGTCATTATTTTTGCATAAAAATCTTGAAGATGTAAACCTTATCCCCATTTAAGTTTCAAAGATTGAAAGTGTTTGGAAATTGCTTGAAGAAGTCAAGAGATTATAGGTCATTTCACAAATTTTCCTCAACTTCACAAGACCATAACTTTCTCAATTTTTTGGAGTTTTTGGTTGGTTCTTTTTGCAAAATGTTCTTTGATAGATCTACTTCATTTCATCTTTGAATGGAAAGAAATTTTTTTGAATGGAAGACCATGTTTGGATTGAAAACATTATAGGTTATTTTTTGCCAAACTTAGAAATTTTTCTAAGTGTGAAAAAGTCGGTTTGGTTTTGGTGATTTCAAAGGATCATAACTTTTAGCTCGAGTTGCCAAATGCTACCTTTCCAAGTGCATTGTAAAGCTTGTAACCTCAGATTTCTAAAGAGTTCAAGATTGTATCATAAAGGTCCTTGAGTGATGAGAACCATTGTTGCAAAGAGGGCGCCTTGAAACTAAAGTTTTCATCGAAGTCAGATTTTGTTTTCAATAATGTGGCTTCTAATGATCAAATTGATGCACGTTTTTTACTCAATAATGTGGCTTCTGATCTTCTTTCTTCCAGAACTTCTGATCTCATTTCTTCTAGAAGTTCTGATCTCCTTTCTTTCAGATCTTATGATCTCCTTTCTTTCAGAACTTCAGATCTTCTTTCTTCCAGAAGTTCTGATCTTTTTTCTTCCAGAAGTTCTAATCTCCTTTCTTTCAGAACTTCTGATCTTCTTTCTTCCAGAAGTTCTGATCTTCTTTCTTTCAGAACTTCTGATCTTCTTTCTTCCAGAACTTCTTATCTTCTTTCTTCCAGAACTTCTAATCTCCTTTCTTTCAACACTTCTGATCTTCTTTATTCCAGAAGTTCTAACCTCTTTTCTTTCAGAACTTCTTATCTTCTTTCTTCTAGAAGTTCTGATCCTCTTTCTTCCAGAACTTCTAATCTTCTTTCTTCTAGGACTTCTGATCTTCTTTCTTCCAAGTGTTTTGATTAAGTGAGATTTGAATTATAGAGTATGTATGGCAGCTCATTTTTCTCCAATTGGTGAAGCAATTGATCCCATGCGTGCAGTGTGTTGAATTTCGGCTAAAAATAAAATGAGGGACTTCTTGACAGGATAACATATAAAAAAGAGAGCTCTCTTCCTTGCTCTCACTTTTCCCCATCGCCTCCACCTCCTCATTTTCCTCTCATCCTCACCTTCTTCTTGATGAGATCAACTTTTTTCCTCTCACCATAAAAAACGGTTACAGCAACCGTAACAAACTCTCTCCACCACCATTGCAACGCCGCAACAGAAACATACTCTTCCATAACAGCCTTCTTCTTTTCATCTCTAACCAACTCGATTCAACAACCATAAAAAACTCTCTAACAGAAAAAAAAAAACAGAATCACAACGAACTCTCGAGGCTTTCTTCTCTTTTTTCTTCCTACTTCTTCATCTCTGTAACCGCTTTCTCTCGTCTTCGATAACCATGAAAATCGTGGCAAGTTTCTGAAATGGTTACCTTAGAACCTCTCGTTTTTCTTCATCGTGATTGCGCTCCTTCTTCTTCACCTATATCACAGAAGAAAGGTTCTTTAGGATTCTTGAAGCTCTCGCACCGTGCAAGATTCAGACTCGTGATTTCGGTTATCTTCGAAGGCTAAACAATTCAATGAGTTTATTTCTCAGTGAGTTCAAGAGAATTGAGCGTGCTATCGTCTGCTTCAAAGAATCAGGGACAGCTGCAGAGTTTTTTTCGGAGTTTTCTGCATCTTCCCGAAGCACCTCCAATTTACTCGAAGTTTTCCGGAGTATTTTCTAGCTCACAGTGCTCTTTGGATTTTATTATCCGTTTAGTATTAATTTTACTTTGTTTACCACATTCTTTACCGCTTTTCTAGAGAATGAGAAGTAGGATTTTACCGCTTTCCTTGCCATGAAGTAGGAATAGAGATGCATGATGGGGCTTCCGTAATTGGAGCATGTTAGAAACCCTGGTTTATTTAAAGATCCGTTTAGGGTGTATTTGCTAATTGTGTTTGGTTATGCCTACGCTTGTTTGACATTTGTTTGTGCATTTCATTTTTTTTGTTCAGCACTTGTTTGCTTCATCCCATTTTATCGTCTTATCTCTACGACTCTAGGTAGAGATTCGAGATAGACATAGACTTAGGATGTAAACCTTTTCCATTCCTTTTTTGTCGTCTTCGATTCTACTTTAGGTAGCGATTCGAGATAGACATAGATTTAGGTTGTAAACCTTTGCCATGTTCCCTTAGGATTCACTCGACTCTATCTTAGGTAGCGATTCGAGGTTAGACCTTAGGTTACAATCCATGCATGATAACATTAGGGATAGATTTAGATAGTTTCCCTTGATTATTTTCTAGTTTCTTTTGCATCCTTGCATGTAATAAAACTAAAACTTGTTTTCTTTTCTTTTGAAAATTAAAACACTTAATAATGGTTCAAACTCCTTTTTCAAGATAAAAGCAACCAACCAATGCAAATCTTTTCGCCTACGGGCTTTCTTTTTGTGTTTAAAAACCTTTTTTCAAAGGATGTGCTTCACCATTGTTTAAAACCTTTTTTCAAAGGATGTGCTTCACCCGCATTGTTTAAAAATCTTTTTTTGAAAGGACGTGCTTCACGCACACCGTTCAGTAAAAAACACATAACCCACCAAAACATATGAGCCAAACTACGGCACTCTGACTTTCCCATTGCACGAGGGAATACGTAGGCATCTCGTCACGGGGATCGGTTGAGCAAACTTTGTAAATACTTCCTTCTTTTCCCCGTGTTTTCTTTATTTTCTTTTCTTTCACATGCATACTCTTTTAACATACTGATATAGTGATTAAGCGATAAATAGATACAAACACGCCCATTAGATAGAAAATAGAAGTGGATATCGTAGAGTACAACGGCCATGTGGGGTGCTAATACCTTCCCTTCGCGTAATAGATTCCCTTACCTTATCTCTCGGTCGTAGGACCGTGTCTTATCTCTTTCAGGTTTTCGCGATGCGTTTACCTTTCTCCTTTTGCGAGATAAAAAACGTTCGATGGAGACTTCATTTATATAGTTATCGGATGATGTTCAGCCGGTTGTTTCAAAAACTTCCTTCATAATCAGATTTTCTGCAACTTCGAATTCGTGTTTAGACTACTTCCAGTTCGAAATTAACCACTCATTCTTCTTCCTTGAACCTCACTGAAGCTAACAGAACAAGAATCGTGCATTGAAGCTCCTTAAATCGTGCTAACCAGGTCAAGTTACAGACCTCTGAAAGTGAACTACGTTCAGGTAGGAATCTTCATCAGATCATGTCAAATCAAGTTCTATTATATTCTCCTCATCTCCATGATCCTTGTGATCTTCATCATTTGTATATTCATTAAGTATTGACTGAGAATTTCTGAAATTAAGTGCTCGCTATTATTTGAGTTTTTTCCAAATTTATCTTCACTCAGTGTAAATAAATTTTTCACGAGCATGTGGTTGAGATCGTCTTGAAGAGACGAATCCAAGGATACCACTTATGTGCATTAATTTTACAGTTTGAGGAACTCCAATTTTAGAGTGGCTGGAGGTTAAAGACGATGACATGTCTCGTCTCAACCAATGAGACACGCCATGTAATTTTTCAAATTGGATCGGTGATGCGCCTTACCATACAGCGTCTGGAGCCCTTTGATCTAATTACTTTTGTGAGTCGGACTCGATCCAGCAGCGTGATATCTTTTCTTGTTTATTTTTTAATTTAATTTTAATTCCTATCCGAAAACCAAGGAGGCCCATATCAAGCACATCGTGTGTGATCCCATGGATACGATTACTCACATGTTTTGATTGTGATCGATGGTCCATATTTTTTGTTTTTATTTTATTTTTGATTTTATATTTTAAATGGTTTAAACTTCAAAAATCATAGAAAATTCATTTTGACTAAAATTATGAAAAATTCACAAAATATTTTGAAATATTACCTTTCGATTATTATTTTTCATAATTTTATTTTTAGAATCGATATTTTTATGATTTTCTCTTTTCTTTGATGTTTTAATTGTTTAAAAATACTTTTGACATTTAAAATTCTGGAAAAATTATGGAGCGATCAATGGTCGTTTAAAAATATTGGTGACCTCATTTTATTTTTATTTTTGATTTATTATTTTTTTTTTCCATTTTGGTTCATTTCACCTTTTGTTTTATTTTCAAAAAAATATTTTCTGACTTAAAAAAATTCTAAAAAAATTGTCAATACTTGTTGGCCTCTATTTGACTTTGGGTAATTTTCTTGGAATTTTATTTTGATGAAAAAATACTATTTATCTATTTCGTCAATAAAATCAAATTAAATAACCTAATTTCAAATTATATTTTATTCATTATTTAAATTGCTTTTAATTCCTTTTTATTTTGCTGATTTTTTGGACTTATTTGGAGTCATGCACTTCCTCAACATCAATGGAATTTGGGTGTTGGTAGGTCTCTTGACCAAATCCACCAAGAAAGTTGGTTGATTTTGACGAAGTTAGACCGAATAAATTCATCTGATGCAAAACAAATTTGGAATTTATTTCTTCTTCTTCATCTTATTTTTCTCTTGCCCCGATTCGGAGAAAGTGATCAATTAGTGGCATGAACTTAATGTTCAAACATAAGCCCCAAAAGATGACTTGAGCTTTGATCTTGGTCTAAAACCTGTGGTGCTTGTCGTGTGGTCGCGTTGATTTTTAATCAAGCTTCTAGAAAGTTTCCACTAACCTTGTCCATTTGAAATTCTCAATCATCTTTGATCAAGTGATGTGATAATTAAAAAAACGGTGATATACATGACAAAAAGCAATTGAAACTTTTAGGTGTGGTCGCGTTGATTCTATCAAGCTTCTGGAAAGTCTTCATGCGCAATTTTCAAGATGGTCACCTTGCTGACAACTAATTACTAACAATTTGATGATATACTTGAAAAGTTTCAAGATGGTCATCTTGCTAACCTTTACTAATTGCCTTTTATTTTCCGCTCTTTACTTTCTGAATTTACTTTTTATACTCTTTACTTTACGCACTCTACTTTTAGCATTTACATTTCATGTCATTTTTCTTTGCTCACTTGAGCATTTTATTTTCTTGTTATTTTGAATTTGCTCACTTGAGATTTATTTTTCCTTTTACAAAATACTTAATAATTCAACTTAAACATAAAAAACTTTTAATTGGACTTGGTTAGTATCCTTATGCTCGGAATTTGATCGTTGGACTTAGGATTAGGACCCTTACCTCAGCTTGGAGATTTATGTGCCCTTGGTGTTATTCTGTCTTGCTTGGTAATTATCTTTGTATACAGGTGTTAACTGGAAATTTGTAAAGTATGTTTGAAGGCCTTTGCTTAAGTTAAATGTTCCTACAAGTTAAGGCTAACCTTAAATGAAGATATTTTTGGGAAAAGCTTTACAAAGCTAAGTTGGAAGTGCTAGAAAACACATGTCGGTTGAGAAGGTCGTCAAAGCCAACCCGACCAAACAGCCAGAATGAATTGCGTCGAAAATAAAACTAGATCGACAAAATGATGTGTTGGTCGATTCGACATAAGTTTGGGTCGAATGAGGGCGTCAGTCGAAGCGGTCGTGCTGTCGAAGGTGTAGGCCAAGGGACTTAGGAAATATTATTACGCCTTAAGAGTATATCGAAACCAAAAGCAGTCAATTCCTTCTGAAGTCATGAAGCGGGAAAAAGTCAGAACAAGGAGATCATGGGCAGTTGTCTCGGAAGATCATGGAGTGCGAAGCTATAAATGGATGGCAAAATCGTATTAGCGATTGTCCCTAGTTTAAATCTCATCCCTTGATTACTTTTAGCAGTTATCTTGTAAAATACTATAAATAAGTCAATATGTTAGAATTTTAGGTGTGTTCATTTGTATCTTCAAATTGCTTGCCAAAACTCTGCCCAATTTCGCGCTAAAGGAAGAAAAGAGTCATTCAAGCCTTTTGATGCGTGAATCACCATATTTCTTTTTCAATGCAATCAATTTACATTTAAGTTTATCTTTACTGTTTGTTTACTTCTATCTTATTTCGAACGAATCTTTTACCAAAATACTTCAACGTCAACTGTTAGTCACGAGTCACCAATTAGTCTTCTATTGAGACTTGTTCATCAATGCCTCTTGTTGGTTAGCGGTGTAGTCGAAATTCGATCTGTATGGAAAGCCATTGTGTTGTTTCCTTGGTCTTTGAAAACCGTTTACGGACTAGGGTCTTTGCAGAATCGATTATAATATACCAAATCTTTAGCGCGTGTCTTGAGATCAACTGATCGATCTTGCAAGTAACCCTTAGTTTTAGGACTTAGGGAGGACCAGCGGTTGTTTACCATTTTCCATAGTAAACAAATTGCCACATCTGGTGGGACCATGTGCTAAGTGTTAGAGTTTGTCTTAGAAGTTCATGAAACTTAGAAGTGGAAATTCAGCAAATAAGAAACCACTACATACTAGGAAACGTACACCTAAAATGACAAACACACCTGCGTCGAATACGGATGAAGTTCCACCTCGAACGCTGGATACTGCCGACCCAGTTATTTCACAACTTGCGCCATTTCCTCCTTTAAGTGGCACAACTGCCTCAGGGCCGACAGTGAGAGTATCAATTCCCATTCCCCAGACCACACCGGTGAGTCCAGGGCCTGTGGTGGCCACGAGTGCCATTCTGAACAAAGCGATACCTCGATTTCGTTCTGCTACAAATCCCCCTTATGGAATTCCGTATTCCTTAATGACGGGATACCAGTCGACCCCAAGTGTAGCAATAGTGTTTCATAACGTGCAGAATACAAATGCTCCTTTGCAAGGATCTGCAATAGGGGAAAATAGGGAAATGTCTGCGCAACATCTAAGTACTACCTTTGTGGCAGTATTGAGGCAACAAATGGATGATAGCAACCATGAGTTGGTTAATATGTTAACTAACCAAATGGGCAACATGTTTAACTCCATAGTGCAAGAATCGGTCGAGACTAATAGACAGTCGGCTGAAACGAGGTTATTGCACAATTAACACGCCTGTGTAACTTCTTAGGAGCCCCCCAAGCGGCTGCCTGACAAGGGCATCCGGTTCGACAACCCATACCTGTTCATGGTGACATGGGGGCAGTAGAAGTAGAAACTATGTATCAAGGTCAAGCTGCAACGTCTCAAATAAATGTCGTTGTCAACCCACCTAAGGTTCTGGTGCATAGACAACAAGAGGCTGACCAAGTCCTTGATCAAGTTCGACAGGAGGATTAAGTTGTTGAGAATAACAACCAATATTGTCGAGAGAATCATGGCCCGAAATGGTATGAATACAATGCCAAGGCCAGCGTACTCTTCCCCATTATCAGAGTATATTTTATAGACCGAAAACCCTAGAGGATGGAAAATCCCTAAGTACACCAAGTTTGGGGGAGAAACAGGAGAGTCGGTCGAACACATTGCTAGATACATTGAGTCGGGAGATATGAAATAATGAAGGCTTGAGGGTGAAACATTTCCCTTAAGTCCTTACTAAGCGACCTTTACATGGTTTACTACCTTGCCCCGATTCTATCCACTCATGGTGAAGTTGGAGAACCTTTTCCACGAACAATTTTACAAGGGGCATTCGAAAATTAGTTTGGTCGGTGTCAAGCATTAAGAAAGTTTCTGAAACAATAGACAATTATCTAAATAGGTTTAGATCGTTAAAAGCAAGGTGCTTTACCCAAGTGCCTGAACATGAACTTGTTCAAATGGCTGCTGGAGGTTTGGACTACTCTAATAGGAAAAAAATAGATCCAACCTTCGTTAAGAGCATGTCACAATTGGCTGATAGGGTTCGACACCTTGAGCGCCTTCGACTAGAAAACGTTAGACATACTAAGGCTAAGTCAAAGAAAGAAAAGGTGGCTTATGTTGATTTCGATGATACAGATCCCATATACGAGGCTGATTACATGTCGCTGACGGAGGCAGACGTGGATGTGGCTGAATTAAAATCAGGGCCAGCATACGAATGTAAATCGTTGTTTCCTGCCAAAGGAAAAAGCCCTACTATCGAAACTAGTTTAAGAACTCCTGCAAAAACTTATACTTTCGATGTTAGCAAATGCGAGGAGATTTTTGATTTATTAGTCAAAGATGGTCAAATTCTAGTACCCCAAAATGCTAAATTACCACTATTAGAACAAAGACAAGAAAGAGGTTTTTGCAAATATCATAATTATCTTTGTCACACAACCTCTCAATATTTTCTTTTCAAGGATCTGGTTCAGAAGTCACTCCAGGAGGGTCGTTTGAAATTTGCTGCAAGGTAACAGAAGATTGATACTGATCCTTTGAGGCAAGAAGAAGCCTTGTTTGTTGAGCCTGTCAACATCAACATGGTTAACATCACTAAGGTGCTGACAACACCATGTTGGAGAAAGCACTAATGAGAGTCAAACGTCAACTTAGTTGACGTTTATCAAGGCGATGAATACCTACTGGGTTTTCTTTATCGTTGCAAAAACAAAGTGCTCAAGTCGGTTTGTGCCCCGGATGCGGCCTAACGGTAGCGAGTCGGCTAAATTTCCAAACTACAATTTGGAGAGGAAGGGCCAATGGAATAGAAGGACCCAAGGCGTCTCCCAATTTAGGCCAAAGACTTTTGTTCCATCGGACACTGCACCAAGCGGACGTGGATCAAGCCCCAAATGGTTGTTGGGCCATCGAATATTATTGTGTTATAAGAGAGGCAAAGGAAAAGCACCCATGAGCTATCGACTAGAGTACGTTATGAGAAGAAAAGCCATGTGTCTAAGAACTACATGGAGAAAAATACGATGAAGTCGAACTCGATTGGAGGCGTTTCTAGAGAAAGAAGTAGGCTGAAAGACAAATTGTTGTCAATGAAGGAAAAAATCCACGACAGTACAAGCCTAAGGTAGACTCTGCTATCAATCAGCAGATTAAGGAATGCGTCAACAAGCCAGTCGACAATGGTTCTGATGAGGCGACTGATGAGTTGCCTCGATTGAAGAAGAGATCCTAGACATCCTAGTCAGCGTTGTCTCTATACTCCCAGATAGTATAACATCCCAAGCAGAGTAGAGAATACTAATGATTTGGATGCCGATGAAATGGCTTTACATAAGCCAACTTGCTACTTTGTGATGAATAATGGTTCCATTGAGAGCCAGGATGCCTTTTTTGAGAGGCCCGACATGGACATGAGGATCCATTTGAAGCCTTTGTTGATCGAGGCGAAGCTCGAAGAAGCTACCATTAACAAGGTGTTAGTGGATTATGGTGCTACTATCAACATCTTCTTTGTTTCTGTGATTTACGGTAAAACAACCGCTAGTCCTCCAAACTATCGAATAATCTTAATGACTGTTATTCAATTTCTCTGGTAACTTGCAGGATCGACTAGATTGATCCTATGGGGTATCAGTCGTTTGGATAAATCTAATAACAAAACTAATATTCATTGTTAAGACTTGTATTTAGAGTGTTTTAGAAATGTTCAATGTATTCCGATTACAATATTAAAGAACTTAATGATGATCAAGTAAAGAAACACAAAGCGGCTGAATGAATGAAGGTTCGATTTTAAAAAATGTAAATCTGACAACGTAAATAACTTTAAATGTAAAGACTTTAATGTAAAAGCATGAGTATAAAAGCATGAAATGTAAAAACATGAATGTAAAGAGTTTCTTGAAGCGTAAAAATTCAAAATAGAAGAAAAGTGTTTAAATGCAGAAATAGTTAAATGGCTTTGAATGCAAAGGTATTTAAATGACATGATCTGAAGATAAAGGATAAAGTGGAAAGATAAAGAGTTTCTTGAATTATAAAGGATTGATGCTATCATCGTACTTTATTCGAGCATTCGTTTCCCTAACCATGTGGTATTTTGAATGTTTCTGAATTTTGTACAACAGACACACAATCCTAACACTAAGACTTCTATTTATACTACTTCGACCATGATCTGACTTATGAGACTCTGCTACATTCGAACATGCAGAACCTGCTCTTCTCTAGCTTCCACGCGTCTTGATAATTCAGTATATATATTTGAATTCCAATCATCCGCTCACGTTTGAATTTCAAATGCTTTGACAATCTTCGCTTCGAACTCATTTCATAGGCACGGTCTCGCTATCATTTCGAGGCTTCTTTAAATATGCATTCATAACTGTCACTCGAAGCTCCGAGCTTTAGTATGTCCATTCGAAGAACCATTTCTTCCATTCGAGTATGACATTCACTTTATTCAATCGAACACTAATCTCGTTTCATTTCGAACTTCATTACTCCATTTCAAACCTCATATATCAAAATCTTCAGCCAACAAAATGCCCCTTTAAAATATGTATTTCGAACCTCTTTTGAGAAATACTTATTTTAAACATATTCACAAAAGTTTGATGTGACTTTTGAGTAATCATGATACTTTCATGTATGACTTCCACCGTCCATCAAGGCGCTTCTTGGACTTCTAACCGTCTCAAAGCAGGTCATCACGGCATAGTGCGGTTACAAAACAATGATTATCATTAATCATGCTTATTACCAATGCTAACTCAGTGCCACCTCTTTCCGGATCAACCCACGATCCCCGTATCTAGCCTTAGTTGGTAGTGTTTCAACTTCCTCACTATAAAAACTAATCAACTTAGTCTTTTGTTCTTTTTCCACATTCGAACTTTGCTTCTTCTATTCTCATTTGAAAAAACCTAAAGCTCTCAACAATCTCAACAATGTCTTCACAACATCATCCCAAATGAAGAAGATTTCCAAGAAGAAAAGCAAGAACACGAGGAGCGATTATGGAAAGCAAAGTCGGTACTCATCAAGGTCAATCTGTACTTATTCCTCAATCAATCTCAAGAACGAGGCGCTATATGCCTCTCGGTGCGATTCCAACTAATGCTGCTGGAAAGAGTTTTGCTCTAATGGGCCCTCTTACAGTCTTTGAAATCTTGAAAGATACCAGAAAAATCTTCCCTGTTTGTTATAACTTTAAGCCTTTGTTTAATAAGATGGATATCCCTAGGTTAGGAGCTGAGAATATGAGTGAATCTTCCATTTGAAAACCATAGAAACCCCAAACGTTCCCCAAAGATCCTTTTGTCTTGGATTATGTTAAAAGCAACTTTAAACCATTCCGATCTGCCTACCCGCGTAGCTTACAGGCGGCTTACTAAGGTAGAAGCTAAGAAATCCACAATGGGAGGAACTAGGAATTTATAATTTGATCAAACAAACTTCACCTATAGCCACCCACATTGTTGCATCCTTATATTTCGGGACAGACGCAACACCTTTCACCTTCACGGAGGAATGATAACACCCATTCTTGACATAGCGCCATCAACGGTTTGTCACCGTGGGAGAGACTCATATTCACGATCTTGAAGAACACTCGAGTATCATTGACTTGATGTCAAATTTCCCGGTTTCTCTAAGTTCATTAGCCATTACCACCGAAGGAGATAGTTATCGGATGTGGAGCATATTGCCTTTCTTACCACGGTTGTCAAGATATGTGTTTTAGCGGTCTTTCTGGTGTTGATAGGTTTATTCCTCTAGCTAAGGACTTACATGAAAATAGGAGTATGTTTGAGTGAATGTTACTTGTTGATCTCTCGAAAGCTTGAGATCGGTGTTTCGGTTGAAATCCACACTCCCAAAAACATCTTGCTAGCTGGCCCTTTCTGGTTACTCCAATTATGGCTTAATGCCATGTTTGAACCCTCATTGTCCACTACTGACACCATCGTTGAACAAGATCCAGAGATAGCGGATCGAATTATTGAAGGTACAAGGCTGAGAAAACTTACTCCAAATGATGATAAAGCTGACTTCAAAGTCCTCTTCTCACAGTACATCATGCTTTTCTCGAAGAGACATAAATTTGAAGAGACTATGGCACCCTTTGCTTCGAGGACTCATGGACCATCATGGTTCACCATGTCTCTTTAGGAGGTGTCAGCAGAGAAACTCAAGACATTTGGAAAGCCTTTTTACTCCCCAGATTAATCTCCTCACGAATCACTCCGTCCAAGAATCAAATCTTCCTTTTTGCCTATCAACCTAATTTTGTTTCCAGACAATTTGGTTTATGTCAGTTAATCCCTGAGCCTCTTTTCAAACCAGTGCCATCACTTACGGTGAACCTTCAAAGCAAGAGAAGCCAGTGCAACAAGAACAATACCAAGACTTAGCTCGGTTTGAATTAATTCCTTTTAGACAACCTATTTTCAGTGAAGGGTTTTCTGGATTGGTGGACTAAATTCTACCAGTCTTATATGTTCGATACTCTCACCATTCAAAAGAAACTAACTGATGCGTTCGATGTGCAGGTACACACAAAGAAAGGTATGTTCACTCATGCCCAAGAGATTAAGGCTTTTCAGAATTATTTCGAAACTACTTATGATCCTACACGCTTAGAAACCACTATGTATCGAGCGTCCGAAACCTTGAAGGAAAAATTTAAAGAAAAAGTTTCTAAGTTCAAACTTTCTTCAGGGTTGTCACCTGAGGATAGGTATAGGTTGGCACTCGAAATGCATCCACCTAAATTTCCTAAATTACCTACCTCAGAACTGGCTCTGGCTTGGTTTCCTCCATACCCTTGGTGGTTGACTTGCAAAGAGATGTTCAAATACAAATCTCAAAGAAACTAAAGCCATCGGAGGCGTGACATGGGCTCTTAATTGGCTCCATAATTTCCAGGACATCTTAGCTATGACCTTTCTGCCATATCGATTATATCTAATCAAAGGCGCAGTGCGAATGCTTGGAAATCCCAAATGTTTCTTACTTCATTTATTTTAACATTTACCTTAATTGTTTTGATTTTGACCATCGGGATAAAAAGTTGCTTGAAGGCTAAGGAAGGAAGTAGTTCTCAACAAACTATCGAAATGATGACAACGTGCCTCTAATACTTCCAACAACTACTACTGCAACCACAACAACAACACCACAATAACAAAAGCGCTGACTCAAGGTAATCAATTAATCGATGTTTGAATGAACTAAAATTTATGCGAAGTCTAACCCATGTTTGAACCATTTCGGACTAACAAACTCCACCAACCACTCAAGAAGAAAACCAAATACCACTGGGAAGAATCCCAAGGTTGGAGGATTCACCATGACTTCAAAAAAGCGAAGAAAGAAGCTCCCAAAGCGGCCCAGCACAGCATTTGGACTCGATTCGAGATGTTGCTCCCTGAACTAAATCCAAAATCCACCTTCGACCTCCAGCGTAATGTTGGAACATATGATAACAATCTCTCTTGGATAATCCAGGGTAAATTGAATTGAATTTTTAACAAAAATAGTTATTACCTTAGTGCATGTTTTAATCTCTCTTTGTTTCATGGACACTTGAATCAATCCCTACCACTTGACTCCTCCATCAAAATTGCTGCTCCAATCCATTCTTCTCCTCATGGGGATTCTATAATCTGATGCAGAACAAAGGATCCTCCAATATGGCGGTTCGATTGGGGCTTGAGCAGAGATGACGAGGCACTTCTCCCCTCTCAGAAACAAAGCAGAGCACGCGAAGATGTTGCAAGTTCCTCGAGCTTCTCATCAAAATCTCCTCTCGAAACCCCTCGAAGCCAAAAAGTCACTCATGCTGAAGAGGAAAGGCTAACTCTTCTCATGGGAGCGAAGAATCTGGTGAGGATGGATCGAGGAAGAAGAAGAAGAAGAAGAAACTCGAAGCGGTTCGGCGAAGGAGCAGTCGATGCTCATAGCGGTGAAGATAATGACATCGAGTGGTGGATTTGGTTGGTGACGAAGAAGACGATGAGCAAGAAAGAATGATGGTGATGGTGACCAAGCTAATGAGCCAATGGAAGTCGAGATGGATGTGACTCCTTGCGCATGGAACTTCACGAGTCTTCTCGACCTCAAATGGTGAAGGATTTAGCCCTCTTGAAGCGAAATGACCCAATTGGGTATATGAGAGGCTAAGTTAGCTCAAGGACACTCCCTCGCTAGGGGCTGGTACTATTTAGACCAATGCTCCATTACCTTGATGATGAAGCGTACTTCTCAACAAAATTAGGAAAACAATCCTTGATGTGGATTTGTTCAAAGTGCTTAAGAAAAGATGCTGACTTGCTATACTATGAAGAAACTTCTTACTCAGTAAACCTTGCCACACTCTTTACCGGTCGACACCATCTATTCGACCTTGAAGCCTTCTTTGGACAACATATTTGGTGTCTTCTCGGGACGAATTTGCTACTAATAAGGTCCAAGAGAACGCTATAGATCTTATTATGAGCATGCTTGAAGCTATCTAAAAAGCTGAAGATCAAGCCATACATAAAGCAAAGCAAGGCGATTATGAGATTCGAGCTCAGTCCATTCTTCTGCAGGAAAAGCGATTCAAGCTCCAACAAAAAGTTAAGGAGGCCCAACAACAATTGGCATATGACACCAACACTGCTGGCACTCAATTGAAGAACTCCTCAACAAAGGACTTGCAGAAATGGGCGGTGAGCAACAAAGGTGAAGTTGCTACTGGAAAGGAGCAAGGCGCTTCACTCGGCAAAGGCTTGAGTCCTTTAAGTACCTTCGATAGATTGAGGAACAATGCCTATTTTAATTCTTTTGTTTATTTAAATGAATCTTGAATTTGGTTGAATGTTAGTTTGTAATATCGAGACAACGCCATTTTGGCACTATATTACCATTTTGGCATACCTTTATTGTTTCGATTACGTTGTTATTCGAATCTCCTGAGGCGTAGCTTATATTTCTTTAAATATTTCCCATTAACCTTTAAGATTCGTTTATCATCATTCAACTCTTCAATTTCATATGCATTGTTTGAAAATGTTTTATTATTCGAAAGGTCCTTCCCATGAGGTGACCATTTACCTAAAGCTTTATTTTCTTATCCATGGGCAATATGACTTTCTAGACTAAGTCATTAATAGTGAATGTTTTACCTTTCACCCTTTTGTTATATGCCTAGCTACTACTTTTCCTTTTGCCTCATTAGGATTTCCAATGCATGCAATCTAACTCCAACTCGACTCATTACTCATTCATCATCATCTCCCATATAAGGCAATTGGATTTCGTTTTGTCTTTGAATTCGAACCGATTGTAGATGAATTTCTCTGGTAGAACTGCATCATGACCAAATGTTAGTTGAAAGGTGTAGTGTTAGTAGCTTCTTTAGGAGATGTTCTGAGACCCATAGTATTTGGTCTAAAGTCTTATGCCAATTCCTTGGCTTTTTTACCAACATGTTTCTTAATTAAACCTATTATCACTTTATTGGTACTTGACGACCATTTGCTTGAGCATAATATGGTGTTGATGTTAGTAATCTAAACCTCATTTCTTGAGCAAATTCTTGCATCTTCCTACACCGTAAACACGGAACCTTGATGCATGGTTATGCTCTGCTTAATCAGAACCTATAGATAATACATTTACGTATAAACTCAATAATAGCCTCTTGATCGTGACTATTAATGGTATTGCTTCAATCACTTGGTGAAATAATCTATTCCTACCAAGATATATTTACATCCTTTAGCCGAGCGAGTTGATTTCTCCTATTAAATCTAATGCCTATCCTCTGAGGGCCATGGTTTAATGATCGAATGCAACTCACTTGCGGGAGCATGTTGAATTCTGCATGTTTCGGCATTCTTCACACCCTTTAGCAAAATCTATACAATCTTTGAGCATGCTAGGCCAATACATGCCATATCGAAATAACAACCATTTCATTTTATGGCACGCTTGATGTGCCCCATGTCCCATTGTGGACTTCGACAATGCTAAGTATGCCTCACTTTCTCGGGCATTTCGTGTCGCCTTCTTGGGTCTTTTTGAACAATTCATTTCCCATAAGGACATATGATAATGCTCTATATTTTATTTTCCTATCAACATTAAATGTTGGAATTTTTAAATAACTCACAAGTGGACTTAGCCAATACGCATCGATAAGGTGTCTACATGGCTAATACTTGAATCTATCTTTATCACCACAACCTAATTTAATATTTTCTAAATCTGAAGGTGTGAGTCTAGTAGCCATGACCCTACCTCTTATTTCGACCAAATCCTCAAAGTTTTGGCGAAACTTTATATACCACAAAGCCAACCCATGCTGCATCTTTTTGCTTCTTGATTTTCTATTCTTGGTATGTGTTGAATATCCATGTATTCGAATTTTTTGAGTAGCCTGTTAACTATGACAAAGTATGTCATCATATTTTCCTTTATGCATTTGTATTCCTTTGTTATTTGCTTGACCACTAATTAGAATCACCTTTAATTTCGACTCTAGTTGCTGATTCCAACAAAGCTTCAGTCCAACAATAGCGCTTTGTATAGAACCGTTGTTAGAACACGGGACCATCTAACTTATGCTTGAATTTTGTTGGAATTCCTTCGGGGAGAAATTATGAGAACTCGACACCACTACCACCATGGGTTCGAACCATCAAAGTATAATTTCAAGGTTGTGTTTCAACGTAACCTAGCGGATTTTCGACGATGTGTAGCACCCCAAAATTTACCCTCCTTACCATAATCTTTCTTGGAACATCGTTCATGTTCCTTTCTCTTGTATCCACAAAATTATTTGAAGCGAATAATTTGTCAAGGTTCGTGGTTACGAATTTCTTGAAGTTTATGATTTATCGAGCAATTATTCCTTTTTGGGATTTCTTTTAAGTTTGTGGTCTATGCAAGTGTTTGAGTTTTAGATCAATCTTGTACATCGAGTTTATATCAATTACAAGATACAAGGATTGTAGTTGGTGCAAATCCATCCAATTCGGTTCGCAATTGCAAAATCTGAAGCCCGAAAGAGTTCAAGTTTCGAGCCAATTGGAATGTTGGTTTATGATTTAGCAAGTGGATCGCAAGTTGGAGTTCAAGGAAATTTTGAATTCTACTTACGAACAAGGCAAAGATAAATTATTTGATGTTTATGACAGCTCAAATATTCAAATATCAATTCATTCTAAGTCCTAGGTTGGCACCAACTTTGGCAAGTTGATTTTGAACACTATTCAAATGCAAATTTTGTTAGTGTTCTAAAATGGTTACAAGTCCATTCAAGGTTTATTACGAGTTTTTGGGAAATTTTGCCAAGACTTGTTTCATTCAAAGGTCACTATGAGGACAATTTAATCAACATTTCAAAGGATGCGTCGAATATGGAACAATTGTGTTGTAAATTCAAAGATCGGAAAATGTTCGAGAACAAGTTTGTTTCTTTCTATTTTCAATTTCTTCACAAAAGAAAAAGAAGGAAAAGTTCAACATTGGAAATTTGAATTCAAGTTTTCATTTATGTCATGAATATTACAAGATATACGAATTTGCTTTCAAATTATGATTTGTTACAAAAGAATTCTAAGTCCTACAATTCTAAGTCCTACGGATCCTCAGTTTGTTACGGAGCGTTCAAATCTCCACGCCTCCGGTCTTTGTGGCTGCATTGCTTTACTTTCTCGATGTCGCCGCTCCACCATTCAGGCACATGTAACAAAGAAAAAAGCACAAGTTAGCAAGTATAAAATTGAAGCAAGCGAAATTATGAAACGTTTTTCAAGGATCATCATTAGGTGTTGGCGGAATCGGGTTTTAAGCGATAAACCTCGGAATCTTGAAGATTAATCATCGGCGAAATGGCTTATTTGCAAATCGCAGGTGACCGGTTCACAAACAAGCGTAAAAGGCTAAGCGAGTTATGTTTTACAATATCCAACGCATAAATCGAGGGGCAATTCCCAGGTTTGAGGCAACAAATATAGTAAGGCAGCGACATACATTCGAAAGAACAAGTATAGTATCATAGTTGACATAACAACGAGGCATACATATAACCATGTCTAAGCGGCGGGGGCAGTTGAGAAGATAAGAGGAAAAAGCAAAAACACAAGACGGAGACTATATACAAGCTAGCGGTAGCAACACATCATAAAGAGAAGGAAGTGGACCAAGACAAGCAAGTATCATTCAAGATATAATAGCAGTAGGAACATATCATAGAAAGAGTATATCTGTTCTTTAAAGGAAGATACAATATCAAGAAAGAGAAGACCAGCATATGTTAAGCATAAAGGAAAGGAATCAAATGAGAGCCAGTTCCAAAAGGAAAAAGAGAGCGCTCAAGAGGTATAGCAAAGATCAAAGGCATCAGTTTTCAAGATATATCATTTTCACCAAGCTACCGGACAAAGGGATAGGCATTACGATGATTTTGGGAAGCAAAGAGTCCATCGAGTTTTAAACAACGGAGAATTTCAACACGGATCATACATTTTCATGAGTTAAAAGAACAAGAGTCCGTGGGGTTTTAAAACACGGAGAAAATTCAACACACGAGAATTTTCTTGAGAAAAACAAAAGTTCGAGACCAGTTCAAAACCATTCTTCAAACGTTTGTTCAAACTAGTTACAAAGCAGGAAAAAGATCGGCGGGTAGTATCATTCTACTACAAAGAGACGAAAAGCAGGTTCAAATCCCGGAAAACCTAAGCAAGCAAGCATTCATCATCATCTCCACCAAGAGCACCCTCGGAAGGAGATTTTCGGAAATCGTTACGAAATATAGAGAACGAGGAAGAAAAGGTTTTGGAGCAATCTCACGGAACAGTTGAAGCTTCGATCAAGTTAAATCCTGCTCTAGGGTTTCCAAACCCTTCAAGTTTCAAACGGTAACAATCATCAAACAATCGAGGAAAGCGAACATTCATATAATCAAATCAAACCATCAGTACACATGCAAGCAGTTCGAGAGAGATGAAGGAGAGATTTCCGGTGCGGTGTGAGAGAGAGAGAACCTGGCGTTTGCGGCGGTGAGAAAACGAGGCTGTGAGAGAGGCGGTGAGCGAGAGGAGGCGATCATAGCGGCGTGAGGAGCAGTGAGGGTTGGGAGAGAGAGATGCGATGAGGGTTTGTGAAGAAACCGAGTGCGTGAGAGAGGTGAGCGAAGAGATGGATGTTTGCATATTTTGCCATTTTGGCGATTTTCATTTGTGTTTTAAAAAAACTTAATTTTTATTTTCTCTTTTTAAAATATTTAAAAATAATTTAATCTCTTTTATTTTGTTTTTTTAATTTTTTTATATACTTAGATCTGGTGGTGACAAATGTCACCACCTTGGTTGTTTAAAAATAATAAAATTTCTTTTTCCATTTATTATATTTTATTTCATTTATTTGTTTAAATCCATAAAATATATGTATATGTATTAGAGCAATATCATTTTGGGATGTGGTATTCTGAATAGTATTACGTTACACTCAATTCTGCGCATATGGAGGTATTACGAGACCGGTCAAAGATGGATGGTTTTCTTCTTCTTGCTCCGCGTCACCGACTATTTGAACTTATCTTTTCAATTAATTTATTTTTCGTAAATAATATTTTTGTGCGATGTATTGAATGATTATTGGATCGATAGTTTGTGTTTGATGATTTATCGATTAAATTATTAGCGATTTTTCATCAAGCAGAAAAATCATCTCGATAATTATTTAAATTCGATTATGTTGTATGATAGTTTTGTCGTTTATTTATTCATTAGCAATTATTCACCATCGTACACTTTCGCACATGATTCAAAATTAAATCAATTCGATTAAACTTTGATTGACTCGTATGTCAATTTCTAAAGGGTCTCATAGTTGGGGATGGGCATGGCCGTCCTCACAAGATTAGTTAAAGCCCTTGTTGCTTTAATCAATCATAACTTAGAATAACATTGGTCTATATACCAATTTTCCCATGCACCGGTCTCATGGTTGGGGATAGGGCACCTATCCTCACGAGGTTGTCAGTCCATATACTTGATTAATCATAACACTTCCATTCCATCTCGACCCGCGTGTCAAAACACTTTCAGCAATTAAGTTCTAACCTCGATCAACATCGGGTTCTTTCAAATAATTTTCTAAATAAATATTCTATTTCCCTCCTCGAGCATATGGTAGTGGTCCAGTATCGACCCTCGGCCGTATGTTTGGTGTCTTAATCAAATTTAATTAACGTGAACCTTGTTTCACCTCACTTTTCTTAATAAAACTTTTGGGTAGAAAAAGATGATTCGGATGTTTCTTTCCACTCATTAGAAGTGAGGCGTTAATAGTTGAGCTTTATGGTCGATACCGTCTCCTACATAAAAACAAAATAACCCATTCAAGCTCTTTTTATCGCTCATAGAAATCATTAAACTCTTTTCGGAGCAAAGTGTGCAATAGTCGTTTCAAATACGAACTAGGACTTAAGCTTTTCAAACAAACAAAACAAGTCTAGCTCACGTTTGGCGTCAAGCCTTATGATTTTTCTTATAAAATCAATGACCAATTAAAACCTTTTTGAGAGGAACTGAGGTTTGACTTTCCCGTTGCACAAGGGAATGTAGGCTACGGTTCAAGGTGCCAAACTCAAAATAATAATAATCAAATCTCACTTCTTTATAACTTAGAGATTAGCGAATACACACACACGTAGAACTAAGCGGGTCCCAGTGCGATGGATGTAAGGGGTGCTAATACCTTCCCCACATGAGCTCTCGATTCAATTTTTAGTAGTGAACCGCCTTATCCGTTTGTTTGGGTTTATCTATATTTTCCCTTTCCTCTTGGAATAAATAAAATTAGGTATGATTTCCATTTTCGAAATTTTAAAGATTTTGAAAATCGAGTTGCTTGATTGGCGACTTCATTTGAGGGAATTATTAGCGTGTCGACCTAATTTAGCTCTTGTTATGTGTGTTTATTTTAAGCTTTCTTTTTTACTCTATTTTTGTGTTTTAAATTAGTCATTTATTTCTTATCGCTTTAATTATTATCTTATTGATATATTATTGTTGTGTGGAATATTGGATGAGACTATGAGGAAAAGCCCACTACCGAGGCTATAGAACATAAATTAGAGTGGTAGCGTAATGTCGATTGCTAAGGCAAATGTCTTGTAAGTTGGTGCGAAGAACACACCTGGGGGATTCTTTCGAAGACATTATCGGTGCAAGTTATTTTTGCATTGTGATAGTGTTGTTAGAAAGGTTTTCCCTAGTTTTAACCTTTAAGGGAAACTTAACACCGTAAGTTTAAAGAATGCTCAAATGAGGCGTTCTTGGATACATCATCTAATCACAAATTTATTTAACGGTAAAATGATACACACCCAGTTGGGATCAATGATTTTGGGCTCAGATTTAGGATCCCGTTATTGAGGTTACGT
>CM038796.1:74142588-74221477 GCA_021764765.1 Vicia sativa | reverse complement strand
AGTATAAATGTGTTGTTAACCCAATTTTCCCCATAAGATTCACTCATACTTCATACCATTGCATTGCTAAAAGATCACAAATGGTTTCTCTCTCTTTCTCCTATCTTTGGGTTTTCCCTTGGGATCACCAAGCACCTTTGAATGTGTGTGTGTTAATTTATACTTGGCTAACAATGATATGTGTGCAATTTTCTCTCTAAATGTTGTAGGTGAATGGTGCACTGAGTTTCCTACTCAAAGAGTCAATAGGTTCATGTGTTTATTTTCATGCCTTATCTCCTTAACTCTCAAAGATTTTGAAAGCATTGTCTCTATTGAAGACTTCTCTTGTCATCAACCATGGTCTCTCATCTTGAGTGTATGCTTCATAATGATTGAAAGAGATCAACAAATTTGAATAATTCTCCATGCTACATCATCTATCTTGAAATTAGGGTTTGGGACTTGAGGACCATATCTTGGTGTTTATATGAAGTTTGTGGATAATTTTAAAGCCATTTGATTCTTCAAAGGATTTCTAATATGAATATGCTTTGATCCAAGAAGTTTAATTAATGAGAACATTGTTTTGGAGTCTATGATTATCCACTCTCTAGATTGGTACTTCATCTATCTTGTATGACTTCAAGGATCATAACTTGGTCATACCTTGTCTCCTTGAGCTCATTTTATTTCAAAATGAACCTAAGGATATCTAATACAACTTAGTTCAATTGGTAAGAATAGAAAATGCTTGGAAATTTGCCTATGAGGTCAAAAGATTACAAGTCCTTGATGAATTTCTCAATTGTTGGTCAATGAAGTTATAGAGATCATATATTGGTCATCATTTATCACCTTGAGGTCATTATTTTTGCATAAAATCTTGAAGATGTAAACCTTATCCCATTTAAGTTTCAAAGATTGAAAGTGTTTGAAATTGCTTGAAGAAGTCAAGAGATTATAGGTCATTTCTAATTTTTTCCTCAACTTCACAAGACCATAACTTTCTCAATTTTTGGAGTTTTTGGTTGGTTCTTTTGAAAATGTTCTTTGATAGATCTACTTCATTTCATCTTTGAATGGAAAGAAATTTTTTGAATGGAAGACCATGTTTGGATTGAAAACATTATAGGTTATTTTTGCCAAACTTAGAAATTTTTCTAAGTGTGAAAAATCATTTGTTTTTGGTGATTTCAAAGATCATAACTTTTAGCTCGAGTTGCCAAATGCTACCTTTCCAAGTGCATTGTAAAACTTGTAACCTCAGATTTCTAAAGAGTTCAAGATTGTATCATAAAGGTCCTTGAGTGATGAGAACCATTGTTGCAAAGAGGGCCTTGAAACTAAAGTTTTCATGAAGTCGATTTGTTTTCAATAATGTGGCTTCTAATGATCAAATTGATGCTGCGTTTTTACTCAATAATGTGGCTTCGATCTTCTTTCTTCAGAACGATCTCATTTCTTCTAGAAGTTCGATCTCCTTTCTTCAGGATCTTATGATCTCCTTTCTTTCGAAACTTGGATCTTCTTTCTTCGGAAGTTCGAAGTCTTTTTCTTCGAGTTCTAATCTCCTTTCTTCGAACTTCACGTCTTCTTCTTCGAGAAGTTACGATCTTCTTTCTTTGAGAACTTCCGAGTCTTCCTCTTCCGAAACTTCTTATCTTCTTTCTTCCGAACTTCTAACTCCTTTCAACACTTAGATCTTCTTTATTCCAGAAGTTCTAACCTCTTTTCTTTCAGAACTTCTTATCTTCTTTCTTCTAGAAGTTCTGATCCTCTTTCTTCCAGAACTTCTAATCTTCTTTCTTCTAGGACTTCTGATCTTCTTTCTTCCAAGTGTTTTGATTAAGTGAGATTTGAATTATAGAGTATGTGTGGCTCATTTTCTCCAATTGGTGAAACAATTGATCCCATCGCGTGCAGTGTGTTGAATTTCGGCTAAAAATAAAATGAGGGACTTCTTGACAGGATAACATATAAAAAAGAGAGCTCTCTTCCTTGCTCTCACTTTTCCCCATCGCCTCCACCTCCTCATTTTCCTCTCCTCCCTTCTTCTTGATGAGATCAACTTTTTCCTCTCACCATAAGCAGTTCTACCGACGTAACAAACTCTCACCACCATTGCTGGCGCGCAACAAACATACTCTTCCATAACAGCCTTCTTCTTTTCATCTCTAACCAACTCGATTCAACAACCATAAAAACTCTCTAAGAAAAAAACAAGAATCTAGCGAACTCTCGAGGCTTTCTTCTCTTTTTTCTTCCTACTTCTTCATCTCTGTAACCGCTTTCTCTCGTCTTCGATAACCATGAAAATCGTGGCAAGTTTCTGAAATGGTTACCTTAGAACCTCTCGTTTTTCTTCATCGTGATTGCGCTCCTTCTTCTTCACCTATATCACAGAAGAAAGGTTCTTTAGGATTCTTGAAGCTCTCGCACCGTGCAAGATTCAGACTCGTGATTTCGGTTATCTTCGAAGGCTAAACAATTCAATGAGTTTATTTCTCAGTGAGTTCAAGAGAATTGAGCGTGCTATCGTCTGCTTCAAAGAATCAGGGACAGCTGCAGAGTTTTTTTCCGAGTTTTCTGCATCTTCCCGAAGCACCTCAATTTACTCGAAGTTTTCCGGAGTATTTTCTAGCTCACAGTGCTCTTTGGATTTTATTATCCGTTTAGTATTAATTTTACTTTGTTTACCACATTCTTTTACCGCTTTTCTAGAGAGAATGAGTAAGTTTTCTGCTTTCCTTGCCATGAGAGTAGGAATAGAGATGCATGATGGGGCTTCCGTAATGGAGCATGTTGAAACCGGTTTTATTTAAAGATCCGTTTAGAATTGTACATTTGCTAATTGTGTTTGGTTATGCCTACGCTTGTTTGACATTTGTTTGTGCATTTCATTGTTTTTTGTGCTTCTGCCAAAGCACTTGTTTGCTTCATCCCTTTTATCGTCTTCGACTCTACCTTAGGTAGAGATTCGAGATAGACATAGACTTAGGATGTAAACCTTTTCCATTCCTTTTTTGTCGTCTTCGATTCTACTTTAGGTAGCGATTCGAGATAGACATAGATTTAGGTTGTAAACCTTTGCCATGTTCCCTTAGGATTCACTCGACTCTATCTTAGGTAGCGATTCGAGTTAGACCTTAGGTTGCAATCCATGCATGATAACATTAGGGATAGATTTAGATAGTTTCCCTTGATTATTTTCTAGTTTCTTTTGCATCCTTGCATGTAATAAAACTAAAACTTGTTTTCTTTTCTTTTGAAAATTAAAACACTAATAATGGTTCAAACTCCTTTTCAAGATAAAAGCAACCAACCAATGCAAATCTTTTCGCCTCACAGGCTTTCTTTTTGTGTTTAAACCTTTTTTCAAAGGATGTGCTTCACCATGCCTTTAAAACCTTTTTTCAAAGGATGTGCTTCACCCGCATTTAAAAAATCTTTTTGAAAGGACGTGCTTCACGCACACCGTTCATAAAAAACATAACCCACCAAAACATATGAGCCAAACTACGGCACTCGACTTTCCCATTGCAGGGGAATACGTAGGCATCTCGTCACGGGGATCAGTTGAGCAAACTTTGTAAATACTTCCTTCTTTTCCCGTGTTTTCTTTATTTTCTTTTCTTTCACATACTCTTTTAACATACTGATATAGTGATTAAGCGATAAATAGATACAAACACGCCCATTAGATGAAAAATAAGTGGATATCGTTGAAATCTATGACCATGGGGGTGCTAATACCTTCCCTTCACGTAATAGATTCCTTACCCTCTCTCTCTTCGTGAGACCGTGTCTTATCTCTTCAGTTTCGCGATGCGTTTACCTTTCTCCTTTGCGAGATAAAAAACGTTCGATGGAGACTTCATTTATATAGTTATCGGATGATGTTCAGCCGGTTGTTTCAAAACTTCCTTCATAATCGAGATTTTACGCAACTTGAATTAGTGTTTGACTACTTCCGGTTAAATTAATACTCATTCTTCTTCCTTGAACCTCACTGAAGCCTAACGAACAAGAATCGTGCATTGAAGCTCCTTAAATCGTGCTAACCAGGTCAGTTACAGACCTCGAAAGTGAACTACCGTTGGTGGAATCTTCATCGGATCATGTCAAATCAAGTTCTATATATTCTCCTCATCTCCATGATCCTTGTGATCTTCATCATTTGTATATTCATTAAGTGATTGTGAGAATTTACGAAATTAAGTGCTCGCTATTATTTGAGTTTTTCCAAATTATCTTCACTCGGTTGTAAATAAATTTTTCACGAGCATGTGGTTGAGATCGGTCTTGAAGAGCGAATCCAGGATACCACTTATGTGCATTAATTTTACGGTTGAGGAACTCCAATTTTAGAGTGGCGGAGGTTAAAGGCGATGACATGTCGTCTCAACCAATGAGAGCACGCCATGTAATTTTTCAAATTGGATCCGGTGATAGCGCCTTACCATACAGCGTCTCACGGGCCCTTTGATCTAATTACTTTTGTGTCAGACTCGATCCAGCGCGTGATATCTTTCTTGTTTTATTTTTAATTTAATTTTAATTCCTATCCGGTGTGAAAACCAAGGAGGCCCATATCAAGCACATCGTGTGTGATCCCATGGATCTGATTACTCACATGTTTTGATTGTGATCTGATGGTCCATATTTTTTTTGGTTTTTATTTTATTTTTTGATTTTATATTTTAATGGTTTAAACTTCAAAAATCATAGAATTCATTTTTGACTAAAAATTAAAAAAATTCACAAAAATATTTTGAAATATTACCTTTCTGATTATTATTTTTTCATAATTTTATTTTTCAGAATCGATATTTTTTATGATTTTTCTCTTTTCTTTGATGTTTTTAATTGTTTAAAAATACTTTTTGACATTTTAAAATTCTGGAAAAATTATGGAACGATCCAATGGTCGTTTAAAAAATATTGGTGACCTCATTTTATTTTTATTTTTGATTTATTATTTTTTTTTTCCAATTTTGGTTCATTTCACCTTTTGTTTTATTTTCAAAAAAATATTTTCTGACTTAAAAAAATTCTAAAAAAATTGTCAATACTTGTTGGCCTCTATTTGACTTTGGGTAATTTTCTTGGAATTTTATTTTGATGAAAAAATACTATTTATCTATTTCGTCAATAAAATCAAATTAAATAACCTAATTTCAAATTATATTTTATTCATTATTTAAATTGCTTTTAATTCCTTTTTTTTATTTTTATTTTTTTTGGACTTATTTGGAGTCATGCACTTCCTCAACATCAATGGAATTTGGGTGTTGGTAGGTCTCTTGACCAAATCCACCAAGAAAGTTGGTTGATTTTGACGAAGTTAGACCGAATAAATTCATCTGATGCAAAACAAATTTGGAATTTATTTCTTCTTCTTCATCTATTTTTCTTGCCCGATTCGGAGAAAGTGATCAATTAGTGGCATGAACTTAATGTTCAAACATAAGCCCCAAAAGATGACTTGAGCTTTGATCTTGGTCTAAAACATGGTGCTTGTCGGTGGTCGCGATTGATTTTTAATCAAGCTTCTAGAAAGTTTCCACTAACCTTGTCCATTTGAAATTCTCAATCATCTTTGATCAAGTGATGTGATAATTAAAAAAGCGGTGATATACATGACAAAAGCAATTGAAACTTTTAGGTGTGGTCGCGTTGATTCTATCAAGCTTACGGAAAGTCTTCATGCGCAATTTTCAAGATGGTCACCTTGCGACAACTAATTACTAACAATTTGATGATATACTTGAAAAGTTTCAAGATGGTCATCTTACTAACCTTTACTAATTGCCTTTTATTTTCCGCTCTTTACTTTGAATTTACTTTTATACTCTTTACTTTCGCTCTACTTTTGCATTTACATTTCATGTCATTTTCTTTGCTCACTTGAGCATTTTATTTTCTTGTTATTTTGAATTTGCTCACTTGAGATTTATTTTCCTTTTACAAAATACTTAATAATTCAACTTAAACATAAAAACTTTTTAATTGGACTTGGTTAGTATCCTTATGCTCGGAATTTGATCGTTGGACTTAGGATTAGGACCCTTACCTCAGCTTGGAGATTTATGTGCCCTTGGTGTTATTCTGTCTTGCTTGGTAATTATCTTTGTATACAGGTGTTAACTGGAAATTTGTAAAGTATGTTTGAAGGCCTTTGCTTAAAGTTAAATGTTCCTACAATTGAGGCTAACCTTAAATGAAGATATTTTTTGGGAAAAGCTTTACAAAGCTAAGTTGGAAGTGCTAGAAAACACATGTCGGTTGAGAAGCTGAGTCAGAAAGCCAACCCAAATCGACCAAACAGCCAGAATGAATTGCGTCGAAAATAAAACTAGATCGACAAAATGATGTGTTGGTCGATTCGACATAAGTTTGGGTCGAATGAGGGCGTCAGTCGAAGCGGTCGTGCTGTCGAAGGTGTAGGCCAAGGGACTTGGAAATATTATTACGCCTTAGAGTATATCGAAACCAAAGCGTTCAATTCCTTACGAAGTCATGAAGCGGAAAAAGTCGAACAAGGAGATCATGGGCGATTGTCTCGGAAGATCATGGAGTGCGAGCTATAAATGGATGGCAAAATCGTGTGCAGCGATTGTCCCTAGTTTAAATCTCATCCCTTGATTACTTTTAGCGATTATCTTGTAAAATACTATAAATAAGTCAATATGTTAGAATTTTAGGTGTGTTCATTTGTATCTTAATTGCTTGCCAAAACTACGCCCAATTTCGCTAAAGGAAGAAAGAGTCATTCAAGCCTTTGAGTATGCGTGAATCACCATATTTCTTTTCAATGCAATCAATTTACATTTAAGTTTATCTTCTTTGTTTGTTTATACTGTCTTATTTCGAACGAATCTTTTACCAAAATACTTCAAGCGTCAATCATTGAGTCACGAGTCACCAATTAGTCTTGTTGAGACTTGTTCATCCAATGCCTCTTGTTGGTTAGCGGTGGTGAAATTCGATGCAGTATGGAAAGCCATTGTGTTGTTTCCTTGGTCTTTGAAAACCGTTTGGACTAGGGTCTTTGCTTATAGAATCGTTATAATATACCAAATCTTAGCACGTGTCTTGAGATCAATGATCGATCTTGCAAGTAACCATTAGTTTTAGGACTTGGAGGACCGATGATTGTTTACCATTTTCCATAGTAAACAAATTGCCATACATCTGGTGGGACCATGTGCTAAGTGTTAGAGTTTGTCTTAGAAGTTCATGAAACTTAGAAGTGGAAATTGGCAAATAAAAACCACTACATACTAGGAAGCGTGCACCTAAAATGACAAACACACTGCGTCGAATACGGATGAAGTTCCACCTCGAGCTGGATGAATCTGCCACCCGTTATTTCCAACTTGCGCCATTTCCTCCTTTAAGTGGCACAGCGCCTGGGGCCGGCCGTTGAGATGTATCCATTCCCAGCACCCACCGGTGGTGAGTCAGGGCACTGTGGTGGCCACAGGTGCCATTCGAACAAAGCGATACCTCGATTTCGTTACTTTACAAATCCCCTGCGGAATTCCGTATTCCTTAATGACGGGATACCAGTCGACCCCAAGTGTAGCAATAGTGTTTCATAACGTGCAGAATACAAATGCTCCTTTGCAAGGATCTGCAATAGGGGAAAATAGGGAAATGTCTGCGCAACATCTAAGTACTACCTTTGTGGCAGTATTGAGGCAACAAATGGATGATAGCAACCATGAGTTGGTTAATATGTTAACTAACCAAATGGGCAACATGTTTAACTCCATAGTGCAAGAATCGGTCGAGACTAATAGACAGTCGGCTGAAACGAGGTTATTGCACAATTAACACGCCTGTGTAACTTCTTAGGAGCCCCCCAAGCGGCTGCCTGACAAGGGCATCCGGTTCGACAACCCATACCTGTTCATGGTGACATGGGGGCAGTAGAAGTAGAAACTATGTATCAAGGTCAAGCTGCAACGTCTCAAATAAATGTCGTTGTCAACCCACCTAAGGTTCGGTGCATAGACAAGAGGTGACCAGTCATTGATCAGGATTCGACGGAGGATTAAGTTGTTGAGAATAACAACCAATATTGTCGAGAGAATCATGGCCCGAAATGGTATGAATACAATGCCAAGGCCAACTTCCCATTATCGGTATATTTTATAGACCGAAAACCTAGAGGATGGAAAATCCTAAGTACACCAAGTTTGGGAAGCAGGAGAGTGTCCGACGGTCAGAACACATTGCTAGATACAGGCGAGTCGGGAGATGGCGAATAATGAAGGCTTGAGGGTGAAACATTTCCCTTCGTCCCATACTAAGCAGCCTTTACATGGTTTACTACCTTGCCCGATTCTATCCACTCATGGTGGAGAACCTTTTCCACGAACAATTTTACAAGGGGCATTCGAAAATTAGTTTGGTCGGTGTCAAGCATTAAGAGAAAGTTTTTGGAAACAATAGACAATTATCTAAATAGGTTTAGATCGTTAAAAGCAAGGTGCTTTACCCAGTGCTGAACATGAACTTGTTCAAATGGGCTGCTGGAGGTTTGGACTACTCTAATAGGAAAAAATAGATCCAACCTTGAAAGATGTCACAATTGGGCGATAGGGTTCGACACCTTGAGCGCCTTCGACTAGCGTTAGACATACTAAAGGCTAAGTCAAAGAAAGAAAGGTGGCTTATGTTGATTTCGATAATCTGAATCCCATATCGAGGCGATTACATGTCGGACGGAGGCGGGGCGATGGATGTGGCTGGTAAAATCGGGAGCCAGCATACGAATGTAAATCGTTGTTTCACCTTGAGGAAAAAGCCCTACTATCGAAACTAGTTTAAGAACTCCTGCAAAACTTATACTTTCGATGTTAGCAAATGCGAGGAGATTTTTGATTTATTAGTCAAAGATGGTCAAATTCTAGTACCCCAAAATGCTAAATTACCACTATTAGAACAAAGACAAGAAAGAGGTTTTTGCAAATATCATAATTATCTTTGTCACACAACCTCTCAATATTTTCTTTTCAAGGATCTGGTTCAGAAGTCACTCCAGGAGGGTCGTTTGAAATTTGCTGCAAGGTAACAGAAGATTGATACTGATCCTTTGAGGCAAGAAGAAGCCTTGTTTGTTGAGCCTGTCAACATCAACATGGTTAACATCACTAAGGTGCCTGACAACACCATGTTGGAGGAAAGCACTAATGAAGTCAAACGTCAACAGTTATCAAAGACGATGAATACCTACTGGGTTTTCTTTATCGTTGCAAAAACAAGGGTGCTCAAGTCGGTTTGTGCCCCAGATGCGGTATTGCGGCCCGCAGTCGTGCGAAATTTCGAAACTACATTTGGAGAGGAAGGGCCCAATGGAATAGAAAGGACCCAAGGCGATCGTCCCATTTAGGCCAAAGACTTTTGTTCCATCGGACCGCACCCAAGCGGGCGTGGATCAAGCCCCAAATGGTTGTTGGGCCATCGAATGTTATTGGTGTTATAAGAGGCAAAGGAAAAGCACCCATGAGCTATCGACTAGAGTACGTTATGAGAGAAAAGCCATGTGTCTAAGAACTACATGGAGAAAAATACGATGAGTCGAACTCGGTGGAGCGTTTCTAGAAGAAATGGTGAAAGACAAATTGTTGTCAATGAAGGAAAAAATCCCGCGACAGTACAAGCCTAAGGTAGACTACTGGCATCAATCGATTAAGGAATCGTCAACAAGCGGTCGACAATGGTTACGATGGGCGGTGATGATTTGCCTCGATTCGAGAAGAGATCCTAGACATCCTAGTCAACGTTGTCTCTATACTCCCGGATAGTATAACATCCCAGAGAGGTAGAGAATACTAATGATTTGGATGCCGATGAAATGGCTTTACATAAGCCAACTTGCTGTGATGAATAATGGTTCCATTGAGCCGGATGCCTTTTTGAGAGGCCGACATGGACATGAGGATCCATTTGAAGCCTTTGTTGATCGGGCGAAGCTCGAAGAAGCTACGCATTAACAAGGTGTTAGTGGATTATGGTGCTACTATCAACATCACTGCATTTACGGTGATTTACGGTAAAACAACCGCTAGTCCTCAAACTATCGAATAATCTTAATGGTATTATTCAATTTCTCGGTAACTTGCGGGATCGACTAGATTGATCCTATGGGGTATCAGTCGTTTGGATAAATCTAATAACAAAACTAATATTCATTGTTAAGACTTGTATTGAGTGTTTTAGAAATGTTCAATGTATTCCGATTACAATATTAAAGAACTTAATGACATGATCAAGTAAAGAAACACAAACACGAATGAATGAAGGTTCGATTTTAAAAATGTGTAAATCTGACAACGTAAATAACTTTAAATGTAAAGACTTTAATGTAAAAGCATGAGTATAAAAGCATGAAATGTAAAAACATGAATGTAAAGAGTTTCTTGAAGCGTAAAGAATTCAAAATAGAAGAAAAGTGTTTAAATGCAAGAAATAGTTAAATGGCTTTGAATGCAAGGTATTTAAATGACGATGATGCGAAGATAAAGGATAAACTGGAAAGATAAAGAGTTTCTTGAATTATAAAGGATTGATGCTATCATCGCATTACCTTTGTTCGAGCATTCGTTTCCCCTAACCATGTGGTATTTTGAATGTTTACTGAATTTTGTACAACAGATATGACACACGAAATCCTAACACTAAGACTTCTATTTATACTACTTCGACCATAACGGTCTGACTTATGAGACTCTGCCACATTCAGAACATGCAGAACACTGCTCTTCTCTAGCTTCCATGGCGTCTTGAGCTGTTCGTATATATATTTGAATTCCAATCATCCCGCTCACGTTTGAATTTCAAATGCTTTGACAATCTTCGCTTCGAACTCATTTCATAGGCACGGTCTCGCTATCATTTCGAGGCTTCTTTAAATATGCATTCATAACTGTCACTCGAAGCTCCGAGCTTTAGTATGTCCATTCGAAGAACCATTTCTTCCATTCCGAACTGTGACATTCACTTTATTCCAATCGAACACTAATCTCGTTTCATTTCGAACTTCATTACTCCATTTCGAACCTCATATATCAAAATCTTCAGCCAACAAAATGCCCAAAATATGTATTTGAACCTCTTTTGAGAAATACTTATTTTAAACAATCTAAAGAGTTTGATGTGACTTTTGAGTAATCATGATACTTTCTTGTGTGTATTCCACCACGTCCATCAAGGCGCTTCTTGGACTTCGAACCGTCTCAAAGCAGTCATCACTGACGTAGTGCGGTTACAAAACAATGATTATCATTAATCATGCTTATTACCAATGCTAACTTGATGCCACCTCTTTCCGGATCAACCCACGATCCCCGTATCTAGCCTTAGTTGGTGAGTGTTTCAACCCTCACTATAAAAACTAATCAACTTAGTCTTTTGTTCTTTTCCACATTAACTTTTGCTTCTTCTATTCTCATTGAAAAACCCTAAAGCTCTCAACAATCTCAACAATGTATTCAACATCATCCCAAATGAAGAAGATTTCCAAGAAGAAAAGCAAGAACACAGGAGCGATTATGGAAAGCAAGTCGGTACTCATCAAGGTCAATCTGTACTTATTCCTCAATCAATCTCAAGGGCGAGGCTATATGCCTCTCGTGTGATTCCAACTAATCTTTCTTTGAAGAGTTTTGCTCCTAATGGGCCTCTTGAGTCTTTGAAATCTTGAAAGATACGGAAAATCTTCCACATTTGTTATAACTTTAAGCCTTTGTTTAATAAGATGGATATCCCTAGGTTAGGCCGAGAATATGAGTGAATCTTCCATTTCGAAAACCATAGAAACCCCAAACGTTCCCCAAAGATCCTTTTGTCTTGGATTATGTTAAAAGCAACTTTAAACCATTCGATCTGCCCACCACGGCGCTTACTTGCAGGCGGCTTACTAAGGTAGAAGCTAAGAAATCGACAATGGGAGGAACTAGGATTTATAATTTGATCAAGTTATCAAACCGAGGCTTCACCTATAGCCACCCTGTTATTTGCATCCTTATATTTACGGAATGACGCACAACACCTTTCACCTTCACGGAGGAATGATAACACCCACTATAGCGGCCATCCTTTGGTTTGTCACCGGTAGAAGACTCATTCACGATCTTGAAGAACACTCGAGTATCATTGACGATGTCAATTTCGGTTCTCTAGTTCATTAGCCATTACCACCGAAGGAGATAGTGTGTGGGATGTGGAGCATATTGCCTTTCTTACCACGTGGTTGTCAAGATATGTGTTTTTGTAGCGGTCTTTCTGGTGTGTGATAGGTTTATTCCTCTAGCTAGGGACTTACATGAAAATAGGAGAGTATGTTTGAGTGAGTTGTTACTTGTTGATCTCTCTGAAAGCTTGAGATCGGTGTTTTATTTGAAATCCCACCTCAAAAACATCTTGCTAGTGGCCCTTTCGGTTACTCAATTATGGCTTAATGCCATGTTTGAACCCTCATTGTCCCTCTTGACACCATCGTTGAACAAGATCCAGAGATAGCGGATCGATTATTGAAGGTACAAAGTGAGAAAACTTACTCCAAATGATGATAAAGGCGACTTCAAGTCCTCTTCTCACGATACATCATGCTTTTCGAAGAGACATAAATTTGAAGAGACTATGGCACCCTTTGCTGAGGACTCATGGACCATCATGGTTCACCATGTCTCTTTCGGAGGCAAGCGAGAGAAACTCAAGACATTTGGAAAGCCTTTTTACTCCCAGTTAATCTCCTCACGAATCACTCGTCCAAGAATCAAATCTTCCTTTTGCCTATCAACCTAATTTTGTTTCAGACAATTTGGTTTATGTCGATTAATCCAGAGCCTCTTTTCCAAACCAGTGCCATCACCGGTCGAACCTTCAAAGCAAGGAAGCCAAGTGCAACAAGAACAATACCAAGACTTCGCTCGGTTTGAATTAATTCCTTTTGAACCACCTATTTTTGTTGAAGGGTTTTACGGATTGGTGGACTAAATTCTAGGTCTTATATATTCGATACTCTCACCATTCAAAAGAAACTAGCGATCGTTCGAGTGTGGGTACACTGAAAGGTATGTTCACTCATGCCCAAGAGATTAAGGCTTTTCAATTATTGAAACTACTTATGATCCTACGCTTAGAAACCACTTTGTGTATCGATCCGAAACCTTGAAGGAAAAATTTAAAGAAAAAGTTTCTAAGTTCAAACTTCTTCGAGGTTGTCACACGAGGATAGGTATAGTTGGCACTCGAAATGCATCCACCTAAATTTCCTAAATTACCTACCTCGGAAGCGCTCTGGCTTGGTTTCCTCCATACCCTTGGTGGTTGACTTGCAAAGAGATGTTCAAATACAAATCTCAAAAGAAACTAAACCATCCGAGACGCTGACATGGGCTCAATTGGCTCCATAATTTCCCGAGGACATCTTAGCTATGACCTTTACGCCATGTCGATTATATCTAATCAAGGCGCAGGTGCGAATGCTTGGGAAATCCCAAATGTTTCTTACTTCATTTATTTTTAACATTTACCTTAATTGTTTTGATTTTCGACCATCGGGATAAAGCATTGCTTGAAGGCTAAGGAAGGAGTAGTTCTCAACAAACTATCGAAATTGATGACAACGTGCCTCTAATACTTCCAACAACTACTACTGCAACCACAACAACAACACCAGCAATAACAAAAACTGCCCCAACTCCAAAGGTAATCAATTAATCCTGATGTTTGAATGAACTAAAATTTATGCACAGTCTAACTGTTTGAACCATTTCGGACTAAACTCCCACCAACCACTCCAAGAGAAAACCAAATACCATGGGAAGAATCCCAAGGTGGAGGATTCACCAACAGCTTCAAAAAGAAGCGAAAGAAAAGCTCCCAAGGCGAACCAAGCGGCATTCGGACTCGATTCGAGATGTTGCTCCTCAACTAAATCAAAAATCCACCTTCGACCTCCAGCGTAATGTTGGAACATATGATAGCAATCTCTCTTGAGATAATCCACAGGTAAATTGAATTGAATTTTTAACAAAAATAGTTATTCGTACCTTAGTGCATGTTTTAATCTCTCTTGTTTCATTAGGACACTTGAATCCAATCCCTACCACTTGACTCCTCCATCAAAAATTGCTGCTCCAATCCATTCTTCTCCTCATGGGGATTCTGTGTCACAGTGCAGAACAAAGGATCCTCAATGGCGGTTCGATTGGGGCTTCGAGCAACGGATGACCAAGGCACTTCTCCCCTCTCAAGGAAACAAGCAAAGCACTGAAGATGTTGCAGTTCCTCGAGAAACTTCTCATCCAAAATCTCCTCTCAAAACCCTCAAGAGCCAAAAAGTCACTCATCTGAAGAGGAAAAGGCTAACTCTTCTCATGGGAGCGAAGAATCTGAGTGAGGATGGATCCGGGAAGAAGAAGAAGAAAGAAACTCAAGGCGGTTCGGCGAAGGAGCAGTCGATGCTCATAGCGGTGAAGATAATGACATCAGTGGTGGATTTGGTTGGTGACGAAGAAGGCGATGAGCGAAAAGAATGATGGTGATGGTGACCAAGCTAATGAGCCAATGGAAGTCGAGATGGATGTGACTCCCTTAGCATGGAACTTCACGAGTCTTCTCAACCTCAAATGGTGAAGAGGATTTAGCCCTCTTGAAGCGAAATGACCCAATTGGGTATATGAAGGCTAAGTTAGCTCAAGGGACACTCCCTAGCTAGAGTGGTACTATTTAGACCAATGCTCCATTACCTTGGGATGATAGAGCTTCTTCTCAACAAAATTAGGAAAACAATCCTTGATGTGGATTTGTTCGAAGTGCTTAAGAAAGCGATGCGACTTGCTATACTATGAAAGAACTTCTTACTCAAGTAAACCTTGCCACTGCTTCTTTACCAGTCAGCACCATCTATTCGACCTTCAAGCCTTCTTTGGACAACATGGTGGTGTCTTCTCGGGAATTTGCTACTAATAAGGTCCAAGAGAGCGAGCGCTATAGATCGCTTATGAGCATGCTTGAAGCTATCTAAAGAAGTGAAGATCAAGCCATGCACATAAAGCAAGCCAAGGCGATTATGAGATTCGAGCTCAGTCCATTCTGGGAAAAGCAGATTCAAGAGCTCCAACAAAAGTTAAGGAGGCCCAACAACAATTGGCATATGACACCAACACGGCACTCGATTCGAAGAACTCCTCAACAAAGGACTTGCAGAAATGGCGGTGAGCAACAAGGTGAAGTTGCTACGGAAGGAGCAAGGCGCTTCACTCGCAAGGCTTGAGTCCTTTGAAGTACCTTCGATAGATTGAGGAACAATGCCTATTTTAATTCTTTTGTTTATTTAAATGAATCTTGAATTTGGTTGAATGTTAGTTTGTAATATCGAGACAACGCCATTTGGCACTATATTACCATTTTGGCATACCTTTATTATTTCGATTACGTTGTTGTTATTGAATCTCCTGCAGTAGCTTATATTTCTTTAAATATTTCCATTAACCTTTAAGATTCGTTTATCATCATTCAACTCTTCAATTTCATATGCATTGTTTGAAAATGTTTTATTATTCGAAAGGTCCTTCCCAATGAGGTGACCATTTACCTAAAGCTTTATTTTTCTTATCCATGGGCAATATGACTTTCCGGACTAAGTCATTAATAGTGAATGTTTTACCTTTCACCCTTTTGTTATATGCCTAGCTACTCTTTCCTTTTGCCTCATTAGGATTTCCAATGCATGCAATCTAATTCCAACTCAACTAACTTTCATTCATCATCTCCCAATATAAGGCAATTGGGATTTCGTTTTGTCTTTGAATTCGAACCGATTGTAGATGAATTTCTACTGGTAGAACTGCATCATGACCAAATGTTAGTTGAAAGGTGTAGTGTTAGCTAACTGGAGATGTTCTCTGAGACCCATAGTATTTGGTCTAAAGTCTTATGCCAATTCCTTGGCTTTTACCAACATGTTTCTTAATTAAACCTATTATCACTTTATTGCGCTTGACGACCATTTGCTTGAGCATAATATGGTGTTGATGTTAGTAATCTAAACCTCATTTCTTGAGCAAATTCTTGCATCTTCCTACCTGTAAACACAGAACCTTGATCTGTGGTTATGCTCTGGCAATCCGAACCTATAGATAATACATTTGCAGTATAAACTCAATAATAGCCTCTTGATCGTGACTATTAATGGTATTGCTTCAATCCACTTGGTGAAATAATCTATTCCTACCAAGATATATTTCTGTCCTTTAGGCGAGCGAGTTGATTTCTCCTATTAAATCTAATGCCTATCCTCTAAAGGGCCATGGTTTAATGATCGAATGCAACTCACTTGCAGGAGCATGTTGAATTCCTGCATGTTTCTGGCATTCTTCACACCCTTTAGCAAAATCTATACAATCTTTGAGCATGCTAGGCCAATACATGCCATATCGAAATAACAACCATTTCATTTTATGGCCTGCTTGATGTGCCCCACATGTCCCATTGTGGACTTCTGACAATGCTAAGTATGCCTCACTTTCTCCTGGGCATTTCGTGTCACGCCTTGGGTCTTTTTGAACAATTCATTTCCCATAAGGACATATGATAATGCTCTATATTTTATTTTCCTATCAACATTAAATGTTGGATTTTTTAAATAACTCACTAGTGGACTTCGCCAATCTGCATCTGATAAGGTGTCTATGGCTAATACTTCGAATCTATCTTTATCACCACAACCTAATTTAATATTTTCTAAATCTGAAGGTGTGAGTCTAGTAGCCATGACCCTACCTCTTATTTCGACCAAAATCCTCAAAGTTTTTGGCAGAAACTTTATACCACAAACCAACGTGCTAGGTCTTTTTTTTGATTTTCTATTCTTGGTATGTGTTGAATATCCATGTATTCGAATTTTTTGAGTAGCCTGTTAACTATGACAAAGTATGTCATCATATTTTCCTTTATGCATTTGTATTCCTTTGTTATTTGCTTGACCACTAATTCCGAATCACCTTTAATTTCGACTCTAGTTGCCCCCAATTCCAACAAAGCTTCAAGTCCAACAATAGCGCTTTGTACTCAGCCGTTGTTAGAACAACGAGGACCATCTAACTTATACTTGAATTTTGTTGGAATTCCTTCGGAGAAATTATGAGAACTCCAACACCACTACCCTCCTATGGGTTGAACCATCAAAGTATAATTTCAAGGTTGTGTTTCAACGTAACCTATGAGGTTTTCGACCGATTAATACACCCCAAATTTACCCTCCTTACCATAATCTTTCTTGGAACATTCGTTCATGTTCCTTTCTCTTATCCACAAAATTATTTGAAGCGAATAATTTGTCAAGGTTAAATGGTTACGAATTTCTTGAAGTTTATGATTTATCGACAATTATTCCTTTTGGGATTTCTTTTAAGTTTGTGGTCTATGCAAGTGTTTGAGTTTTTAGATCAATCTTGTACATCCAGTTTATATCAATTACAAGATACAAGGATTGTAGTTGGTGCAAATCCATCAATTCGGTTCACAATTGCAAAATCTGAAGCCCAAAGGAAGTTCAAGTTTTCGAGCCAATTGGAATGTTGGTTTATGATTTAGCAAGTGGATCGCAAGTTGGAGTTCAAAGGAAATTTTGAATTCTACTTACGAACAAGGCAAGATAGAATTATTTGATGTTTTATGACACTCAAATATTCAAATATCAAATTGATTCTAAGTCCTAGGTTGGCACCAACTTTGGCAAGTTGAATTTTGAACACTATTCAAATGCAAATTTTATTAGTGTTCTAAATGGGTTACAAATCCATTCAAGGTTTATTCGAGTTTTGGGAAATTTTGCCAAGACTTGTTTCATTCAAAGTCACTATGAGGACAATTTAATCAACATTTCAAAGGATGAAATCGAATATGGAACAATTGTGTTATGCGATTCAAAATCGGAAAATGTTGGAACAAGTTTGTTTCTTTCTATTTTCAATTTCTTCACAAAAAGAGAAAAGAAGGAAAAGTTCAACATTGGAAATTTGAATTCAAGTTTTCATTTATGTCATGAATATTACAAGATAGCTACGAATTTGCTTTCAAATTATGATTTGTTACAAAAAGAATTCTAAGTCCTACAATTCTAAGTCCTACGGATCCTACAGTTTGTTACGGAACGTTCAAATCTCCACGCCTCCGGTCTTTGTGGCTGCATTGCTTTACTTTCTCCGTGTCGCCGCTCCACCATTCACCGGCACATGTAACAAAGAAAAAAGCACAAGTTAGCAAGTATAAAATTGAAACGGCGAAATTATGAGCATTTTTCAAGGATCATCATTAGGTGTTGGCGGGAATCGGGTTTTAAGCGATAAACCTCAATCTTGAAGATTAATCATCGGCAAAGGCTTATTGCAAATCACGGGCTGACCCGGTTCACAAACAAGCGTAAAAGGCCCAAGCAGGTTATGTTTACAATATCCAACAGCATAAATCGAGGCAACAATTCCCACAGTTTGAGGCAACAAATATAGTAAGACAGCATAACACATTCGACAAGGCAACAAGTATAGTATCATAGTTGACATAACAACGACAAGGCATACATAGCAACCATGTCTAAGGCAGACAGTTGAGAAGATAAGAGGAAAAAGCAAAAACACAAGCTAGAGAGACTATATACAAGCTAGCGGTAGCAACACATCATAAAAAGAAGGAAGTGGACCAAGACAAGCAAGTGTCATTCAAGATATAATAGCGGTAGGAACATATCATAGAAAGAGTATATACATTCTTTAAAGGAAGATACAATATCAAGAAGAGAGAAGACCAGCATATGTTAAGCATAAAAAGGGAAGGGAATCAAATGAGGCGGTTCAAAAGGAAAAAGAGACGCTCAAGAGGTATAGCAAAGATCAAAAGGCATCGGTTTTCAAGATATATCATTTTCACCAAGCTACAGGACAAGGGGATAGGTGATTACGATGGGTTTTGGGAAGCCAAGAGTCCATCGGTTTTAAAACAACGGAGAATTTCAACACGGATCATACATTTTCATCGATTAAAAAGAACAAGAGTCCATCGGGTTTTAAAACACGGAGAAAATTCAACACACGGGGAATTTTCTTGAGAAAACAAAAGTTGAGACCGGTTCAAAAACCATTCTTCCAAACGTTTGTTCAAACTAGTTACAAACGAGAAAAAGATCAGCGGGTAGTATCATTCTACTATACAAGAGACCAAAAAGCAGGTTCAAATCCCGGAAAACCTAAGCAAGCAAGCATTCATCATCATCTCCACCAACCAACACCCTCGGAAGGAGATTTTCAAATACGTTAAATATAGAAAAGAAGGCGAGGAAGAGAAAAGGTTTTGGAACAATCTCACGGAACGAGTTGAAGCTCGATCAAGTTAAATCCTTGCTCTAGGGTTTCCAAACCCTTCAAGTTTCAAGCGGTAAACAATCATCAAACAATCGGAAAGCGAACATTCATATAATCAAATCAAACCATCGAAATTACACATGCAAGCAGTTCGAGAGAGATGAAGGAGAGATTTTAGGTGCGGTGTGAGAGAGAGACACAAAGCGTTTGCGGTGAGAGAAAACGAGAATTTGTGAGAGAGGCGGTGAGAACGAGAGGAGAGGCGATCATAGCGTGAGGGAGCAGTGAGGGTTCGGGAGAGAGATGACGATGAGGTTTGTGAAGAAACCCGGAATGCGTGAGAGAGAGTGAGCGAAAGAGAGAGATAGCGGATGTTTACGTATTTTGCCATTTTAGGCAGTTTCATTTGTGTTTAAAAAACTTAATTTTATTTTCTCTTTTAAAATATTTAAAAATAATTTAATCTCTTTTATTTTGTTTTTAATTTTTTATATACTTAGATCAGTGGTGACAAATGTCACCACCTTGGTTATTTAAAAATAATAAAATTTCTTTTTCCATTTATTATATTTTTATTTCATTTATTTGTTTAAATCCATAAAATATATGTGTATATGTATTCGGAGCAATATCATTTTTGGGACTGTCGGGGTATTTCTGAATAGTATTCGTTACACTCAATTTACCGGCGCATATGGAGGTATTACGGACCGGTCAAAGATCAGATGGTTTTCTTCTTCTTGCTCCGCGTCACCCAGGCTATTTCTGAACTTATCTTTTCAATTAATTTATTTTTCGTAAATAATATTTTTTGTGCGATGTATTGAATGATTATTGGATCGATAGTTTGTGTTTGATGATTTATCGATTAAATTATTAGCGATTTTTCATCAAGCAAGAAAAATCATCTCAATTAAATTCGATTGTGTTATTATGATAGTTTTGTGCATTTATTTATTCATTCCGCAATTATTCACCATCGTACACTCGCACATGATTCAAAATTAAATCAATTCGATTCCGCTTTGATTGACTCATATGTCAATTTCCTAAAGGGTCTCATAGTTGGGGATGGGCATGGCCGTCCTCACAAGATTAGTTAAAGCCCTTGTTGCTTTAATCAATCATAACCCGAATAACATGGTCTATATACCAATTTTCCATGCACCGGTCTCATGGTTGGGGATAGGAGCACCTATCCTCACGAGGTTAATCAAGTCCATATACTTGATTAATCATAACCCTTCCATTCCATCTCGACGCAGCGTGTCAAAACACTTTCGCAATTAAAGTTCTAAACCTCGATCCAACATCGAGTTTCTTTCAAATAATTTTCTAAATAAATATTCTATTTCCCCCTCCTCCCAGCATATGGTAGTGGGTCCGTTATCGACCCTCGGCCGTATGTTTGGTGTCTTAATCAAATTTAATTAACGTGAACCTTGTTTCACCTCACCTTTTCTTAATAAAACTTTTGGGTAGAAAAAGATGATTAGGATGTTTCTTTCCACTCATTCGAGGGGTTGGTAGCGTTGAGCTTATGGTCCAATACTCGTCTCCTACATAAAAACAAAATAACCCATTCAAGCTCTTTTTATCGCTCATATGAAATCATTAAACTCTTTTCCGACAAAGAGTGTGCAATAGTCGTTTCAAATACGAACTAGGACTTAAGCTTTTCAAACAAACAAAACAAGTCTAGCTCAAAGCATTTGAAACGTCCAAGCACTATGATTTTCTTATAAAATCAATACAACCAATTAAAACCTTTTTGAGAGGAACTACGAAGTTTTGACTTTCCCATTGCACAAGGGAATATGTAGGCACGGTTCAAAAAGCGTGCAAACTCAAAATAATAATAATCAAATCTCACTTCTTTATAACTTAGAGATTAGCGAATACACACACACACGTACTAAACGGGTCCCATCGAGTACGATGGATGTAAGGGGTGCTAATACCTTCCCCTTACATAACCGACTCTCGATTCAATTTTTAGTCGTGAACCGCCTTATCCGTTTGTTTGGGTTTTATCTATATTTTCCTTTCCTCTTGGAATAAATAAAATTAGGTAGCGATTTCCTTTGTTTCGAGAATTTTAAAAGATTTTGAAAATCGAGTTGCAGATTGGCGACTTCAGCGGGAATTATTGACTAAGCGTGTCAACCTAATTTAGCTCTTCGTATGTGTGTTTATTTTACTTTCTTTTATCACTCTATTTTGTGTTTTAAATTAGTCATTTATTTCTTATCGCTTTAATTATTATCTTATTGATATATTATTGTTGTGTGGAATATTGGATGAGACTATAGGAAAAGCCCACTACCAAGGCTATAGAACACATAAATTAGAGTGGTAGCGTAGTATCGATTTGCTAGGCGGAAATGTCTTGTAAGTTGGTGCGAAGAACACACCTGGGGAGGTTCTTTCGAAGACATTATGCCGATTGCAAGTTATTTTTGCATTGGCGATAGTGTTGTTAGAAGATTTTTCCCTAGTTTTAACCTTAGAAACCTAACAGTTTAAAAGTGCTCAAATGAGGGCGTTCTTGGATACATCATCTAATCACAAATTTATTTAGGTAAAATGATACACAAGTTGGGATCAATGATTTTGGGCTCCCGTTCGGATCGGTATTTGGGGTTACGTTTGTCGGATCGATAGACACTGCTTTTTGCATTCGGTTGTCGTAACTCTCCCTCAAACCAAATTCTCTAAAGGAAAAAGAAAAGAGAAGGGTTGTAGCGTTGCAAGTATCTTTTGCGATGCACAAGAATTTGTGTTTGTTGTATCAAAACCTAAGAGCCACCAGGGGTTGTTGGGTAGATGTCAAAATACTCGGCCACTCTAAAAAAAACTTTAACATGCTATTTACGCATCACATTACATCATCGGCATGCATGAATTAATCATCAACATTATTTGTTCCGATTTTGTAGGAATCCTAAGGACTTGGTTCACATAAGCAAACGGTTAACAAATGGATGAGAAAAGGCATACCAATCCGATCAAGGTCAAGATGCCGAAGTTGGAAGTCTGTTACGTCTGAAAGAAAAGGTTAAGAAGGCTGATATGACCACTTTCACTAGAAGATATGGTCACATTCTGAAGTTGTTGGACACAAATGTTGATGTACGAGCTATGGTTGCTTTGTACCAGTATTATGACTCTCCGCTCCGTTGTTTCACTTTTCAAGACTTTCAACTGACTTGACCATAGAAGAGTTCGAGATTCCGCTAGGATGGCCTCTGAAAGATGGTATCCCCTTCACCAGCTTGGGAGAAAGAGTGACATGTGACCGATTAGCTGAAGTGTTGTATCTGCCGGTCAGAGAAGTTGCGCCCTTGTGCAAAGCTAAAGGGATTCCCCGAAAGGCATTAGAGAACAAGGCAAAAGAATTGGCAGAAGCGGGTATACGAATGCTTTTTATGCTGTTCTTGCTCTACTCATCTTTGGGATTGTTATGTTTCAGTGGTGAAAAGATTCGTGGAAGAATACGTTGTTAATGTGTTTGTCTCTAGAAGGAATCCAGTTCCCGCTCTTGTGGCAGATGTGCTTTATCACCTCCATGTAAGGCATGAGAAGAAGAGAGGTGTAGTTCTATGCTGTACTCCTCTGTTATACTCCTGGTTTTTATCTCACTTACCGACCAGAGGTCCGTGGTACGATGTGTTAAAGGATTTGTCATGGGCTCAAACGTTGGCTTGCCTCACTTCTGATGCTATAGTTTGGTACTTACCAAATTGGAATGTGGGGGAAATTATTACTAATTGTGGAGATTTTCCCAATGTCCCATTGATGGGATCTCAAGCATATTAATTACAACCCTAGGTTGGTGTTAAAGTTGGGTTATCCTTTAGGCAGGCGAATGATGCGGTGTTGGAAGAGCTTCTCTTGGAAGACTTTGGGAGAAAAATCCTCGATTATTAAAACCAACAGCGCTTGGACTCGGATCCATAGGAAAGGAAGAGGTGGGGAAAAGAGATTGTGTGGCTAAAGAACCTTATAAGCGTGGGTGATGGGTAGGGTCAAAGAAGTCAAGCTTTCGTATGCTCGATTGGTTTCATCAAGGCTCGAGAACTTGAAGCCACTCATGTTCCTATTGAAGAATTCAACAAGCTTAAGCTCACCATTCTTGAAATGGTGCGACAAGCTATCCCTCGTGTTGAGAAAGGGCGATTTGATGCAAAGCCTCGAGAAAGGGATGATGAAAAAAGTCGGGCCGGTAGAAATAGAAAAGCGAAGTTCGTGTAAAGACAACTTGGATGCGCCAATTTTGAGCTAAGGAGTTCAATCAAAGTTGAGGGCCGAACAACAAGAGGAAAGCCTACAGCGGATGAAGAGCGAGCCATCAAAGCAAAGTCGGTTTGAAAACAACTCTTACCACCCAAATCGAAGAGTTGAAAGCCGCACTAAAGACATTGAATCGGCTTGCGCATGAAACCGTCTCAAAGAGGCCCGTTTAGCACGTAATGTGGACTCCGAGGAATGCTGAAAAATCCAAGAGTTGGGCCTTGCGAGAGATCGTGGTCCGGTGGAAGCTTATCGTATGGAGTTGGAAGTCCAATGTGAGGGATGGCAAGAAGAAGCCGGCGTCGAGAATGAGCTTTGGGTGAATAGAGGAAACCATTTTCACTCTGGAAGAGCAGAACAAAAGCTTGTATGACAATTACTCAGGTCTGGTTGAATTCTGATGACAATTGATGGTAGAGGTCCCATGGAGACTACAATCAGCTGTCGAAGATTTAGAAGAAAACCGAGTGCCCCCGGCGGTGGAGTATTTCATCGATCTTTGTAGAGACATGGTGGAGCGTTTTCAGAAAGAAATAAGGGAGTTCAAGCCCCGAAGAGGCCAACATTTCTAGTCTTTTATAATGTTTGTGTATTTTCCAGCTTCATGGTATTTGTAAAAACACTTTAGCGAGCTGCAGTCTTACTATTTACTTTAAAAATGATGTTTATATTGACTTCCATGATTAGAATGAAGGCATTTATCCATTTGTTGTGCGGTTTGCTTATAAGCTTGGTGGGTAATAGATTCTTTAAAAAGGAGAACCAATCATAATCATTTGCATTAATCATACATAATCATGCATATTATTAAAAGCGAGAATACCAAGCTCATTGCATTTCCTATCGCTGATTCAGTACGACTACCGACGCCCGTGCAACAAGAGCTAACGTGAGGAAAGAGCAATGGATCAATTTGATGCAAAATGAGACGGCCATGCAAAGCGACATTGATACCTTGAGGACGGGATGGATCAGTTGTTGGAATTGCTCACGGCTCGGCATGCTAGAGAGGAAGAAGCGAGGCCGCCACCGCCGCTTGTTGCCGTCGTTCTATGACGCTGCTACCGCCTCCCTTGCCCTTCTGAACAACAAGCTGACTGCTCTTGTTCCTCCCGTTGTCACGAAATGCGAGAACTCTTGGTGTTGCTCCATTCGGAGTACAAGCACATGTTCCTCCGTTTATGAGGGTACATCTTGATTTCTTCAATGGAATGGACAAAGGGAATGATGAGCAAGGAGGCGAGGGAGGACGAGCAAGAGAATGCGTGGTCAACAACTCCTCAAGGTGAGGAAGATGCGCAAGATGATTATATGAGGCAATTCTATCGAGATCACGGCACATATGGGTAACCCGACTCCTTTCGGGGCGTGGCCGCGAGAGGATGTGTAAGGAACTTGTCGAGCAAGTAAGGGGAGGCGAAGGGAAGAATGTTGTTGGCACGAGTGCCGCGGATATGTGTCTTGTACCGATGTGGTCATTACGCCCAAAATTCAAGGTGCGGATTTTGAGAAGTACAAAGGGGTTGCCCAGATACCATCCCGAAATGTATTGCCACAAGATGGCGGCACATGTTAATAATATGGTGATGATCCACTATTTTCAAGATAGCCTCTCGGGGCATCTTTGGATTGGTATATGCAACTCGAAAAGGCAAGCATCCGCTCTTGGGATGATCCATCCATTCTTTCTTCAAGCAATACCACTTCAATACAACTATGGCCCCGATCGGGTACAACGAACATGTCTCGGAAGGATAGGGAATCGTTTAGTCGCCCGAGAGGTGGAAAGTGGCCGAGGGTTCAACGGCTTTAGCGAAAGAATGAATGATCATTCATGGGAACATTGCCGTGCGGTACTATGAAAGGTTGATTGGAAGCACTTTCTCAGTTTTCTCTAATCGGTGATGGTGGGTGAGAGGATTGAAGAAGGATTGAAGGAGGAAGGATTTCCGGAGGAAATGTAGGACCGTGCGATGAAGAAGGCGTTTAATGGTTTCAAGAGGAAGGGCGAGAAGCCAATCGGTATATGAAGCAAGAGGTAGAGGAAGGGAAGACCACCAGCTAGGTCTTCTCTGTTCAAGTTCCGTACATGTCATACCCATGTGGCCGCCGTGCAATTTCTTGGTATGCCGTGTATCGACAACCAATGCGATGCCGATGCCGTATTCGAATCGAGGTTCCTCGGAATCAAGTTCAACCACAACCATGACAACAAATCAAGAATCAAAACAAAGTGCGGTTCAGCGACTGCACTACCACAAGTATACCAAGGAGGAGATCCGGCTATCGATGACCTACACGGTCTCTTGCCGTACTTAATCCAAGATGGAACCAAAGAATGAAGCTTTCGGGGCCTCCTAAGCCATGGTTTAATGAAAATGCGGATCGTTTTCCATGCTAATTCCCCCGGACATACAACAGAAGATTGTTTTGCTTTCAAATGTAAAGTCCAGGAATTAATTGACCGAAAGTTGTTAACTTTCGCTGATGTCCCCAATATTGCTAATAATCCGTTACCGAGACATGGGCGTCATCATTGAATGCTTTGATTGAAGAATGTAGTGCGGTTATGGAGGTGGGACAATTGAAAGTGTCTTTGAAGAAGGTGTTGGAAGAATTGAAGAATCTTTGATTTATTGGAAGAAGGTCACGATGGTACATTTGATTTGCCAGACAACCCGAGCGTTGTGAAAAGTTTAAAAAGTATTTGCAAGGATTGATGTATCAACATTTGATCCAGTTTAGCGAGTTCCGCTGAAGTGGAAGTGGGCGTGGTGGTCCCTACGATCAATAATAGGAGACTTCATGTGTCTCCAATCCAAGAAGAAGAGCACATACGGTGGAACCAATGATGGTTTACCGCCCATCGGATCCTTATAAAGCACAAGCGGTACCTTGGAATTATGAACCGAAGTTGTCGTTGGAGGTAAGCCATTGGTTTTAGAGGAGTCTCTTGTGGAGAACATAACCGTATGAGTGGTATGACCCGTGGCAGTCGAATTTATCACCAAGATCAATGAAAACCGAGCTGCGAGAGAAAGTGTCGGATGTCCTCAAGAAAAGATGGGCTGTTGATTTGAATGCGGAAGAGTTAAGGATATCTTCAAGCAGTGATGAGACATTAAAGATCATTAAGAGGGTGACAAAGTAGTTGACCAACAGTGAGACTCGACCAAAATCTCAATCTTGTCCTGTTAAAAGTTGAAGCCCACAAGATGGCTCTGTTGAAGTTTCTTGACAGCTCATACGTGGCCGAGGATATTACAATCAATCAATTAGATGTTGCAATCTCGAGCTTAAATGATGGCAGTTGTTTGTCATTCACCGATGCTGATCTCCCTCAGAATGGAGGTAGTCATAATATGGCCCTTCACATTTCTGTTACATGTGGTGGAACAACTTTTGCCAGAGTTCTAGTTGATCTGAGCTCGATTGAGCGTAATCGAAGAGCGACATTGGCTCATTGCGGTAGAAGGGCAATTTTGAAACCTAGCTCTCTAATTGTGAAGGCTTTCGACGGATCGCGCAGGATGGCGGTAGGGGAGATTGATCTTCCAGTGCTCATCGGACCTCAAATCTTCAGTATTACTTTTCAGGTGATGGATAACTTTCCAGCTTATAGTTGTTTGTTGGGAAGACCCTGGATACATGGTGCAAAGGCCGTCACCTCAACCTACATCAGTGAAGTTTTTGTTGAACAACCAGGTTGTGGAAGTTAGTGGTGAAGAAGACTACAGGTTGAGTCACTTGTCGAATTCAAATATGTGGATGTCGGGAGATGATGAGACCCTATTTCAAGCTTTGGAGATTGTGGGGAATGTGCAAAGAGAAGTCAGGCTGCTTGAAAAACCTAGAGTAATATAACGTTGTTAAGATGTCAAGGCTCTTATTGAGGCCGGAAACCCTAAAGGTTGGGGTACGGTGATAAGCGTGGCGAAGAAAAAGGACAAGAGCGGGCTCGGCTATCAATCATACTCTGGGATCGGCAAAAGTTCAGAGATAGGAAAAGGAAAGACCCCTCGTCTAGAGGATACTTCTGTTGCGAAGGGTTTCCGCTCTGAGAAGGCTATCAATGCTATTGAAGATGATGAGCGTGCAGTGGAGCTTTCTCAGATGGTGTTCCGTACTCCTCCCGGTGTGGCACTTAAGAATTGGAGCGTCAAGGATGTTACCCCTCTCATTTCGTTTTCAAAGTAATTTCATTGTTTTTAATTAAAAAAATCCTGTGCTATGCCCAAGGCACAAAGGATTGCTTTGTAGGGCTTGAACTTTTATCTTCAATAAAAAGCGCATTTTGTTATTCAGTTTGAGATCCCTTTTGTTGTTTTTACTTTTACTTTCCAGTGCATTTTTAAAAAAAACAACAACATTTTTCACTATTTTTCTGCTAAAATAAACATACATATCTAAAAGATAAAATCAATCATTTATGCAGATCACCTGAAACTGAGCTTATTGAACATAGCCATGCTATAACTCCTTTGACTTGATTTCCCGATCAACCAAGCCAAAGATGACGGTGAAGAAGACTATGAACTCCCTGAATAGTTAGCGCATCTGATTGAGAATGAGGAGAAGATGATCCAACCTCATCAGGAACCAGTGGATGTGATCAATCTAGGTACTGAAGAGGACCCCAAAGAAGTAAAAGTTGGAACCGCCTTGGGGCAAGAGATAAAAGATGAGTTGGTCAACTTATTGCGAGTTTGCGGATGTGTTGCATGGTCATATCGGGATATGCGGACTCGTCTGGATATCGTTGTGCACAAGTTGCCACAAAAGCCCGATTGTCCGCCCGTGAAGCAAAGACCGAGGAGGGCGCTTGAGATAGCTAAGAAGATTAGAGGCAGTAAAGAAAGCGATTCGGCCTTGGTTTCCTTCGTGTCGGTATATCCAGTTGGATTGCCAACATTGTACACATCCCCATGAAGGATGGAAAAGTTCGGATGTGTATGTAGACTAGAGACTTGAATCGAGCCAGCCAGACGACTTTCCCTTACCTCACATTGATGTTTTGGTCAATAGCACCCGATTCGATTTTCTCCTTCATGGATGGTTTCTCCGGTATAATCAAATCAAGATGGATCCTTGAACAGTGAGAGAGACAACATTCACCACCCGTGGGGCATACATTACAAAGTCATGCCTTTCGGATTGAAGAATACGGGGCAACTTATCAAAAGAGCCATGGTAGCTCTTTTCCATGATATGATGCATAAAGAAATTGAGGTCTATGTGGATGATATGATTGCCAAGTCTCGGGCCGAATAAGAGCACATGTCCATCTCAAAAAGCTGTTTGAAAGATTGAGGAAGTACAAACTTCGTTGAATCCCAACAAGTGTACCTTGGTCCGGTCGGAAGTTACTTGGATTCATAGTGAGCCAACGAGTATCGAGGTGGACCACGATAAAGTGAAAGCTATTCAAAAATGCGGCACCAAGAGCGGAAAAGGAAATTAGTGGTTTCTTGGGACGCTTAAATTACATCTCCGGTTCATATCACATTTGGCCTACTTGTGAACCCTTGTTCAAATTGTTGAAAAGAATCAAGCCATCGTATGGAATGATAATTGTCGTGAGCATTTGATAAGATCAAGGAGTACTTACAAGAACCACCTATCTTGATACCACACACGGAAGGCCTCTCATAATACCTCACCGTACTCGAAGGATCTATGGGTTGTGTTAGGGCAACATGGCGAAGCGGGAAGGAAAGAGCATGCAATCTACTATCTGAAGAAGTTCTTGAATGCAAAGTCGGTACTCTGTTAGAAAACTTGTTGTGCTTTAGCGTGGGCTGCCCGTCGTTTGAGACAATATATGGTGTGTCACACTACCATCTGATATCAAGATGGATCTATCAAATACATTTTGACGAGCTTTGGTTGGAAGGATTGCTGCGTTGGCAAATGTTACTATCGAATATGATATTCAATATGTAACTCGAGAAAGCCATCAAGGGAAGTGTGGTATCGAATATCTAGCCCCACGACCTATGAAGACTATCACCGATGAGGTTTGAATTCCCGAGATGAAGATGTCATGTTTATCGAGCAACAACATTCTCGGACGGAGGAAGGACGAACCAGGATCGGTGGACACTTGTGTTTGATGGAGCGTCAATGCGGTAGGAGCACGTTATAGGGGCAATCATAACCTCCCAGCAGGTTTTCATATTCCTTTCACATGATCTGTTGATTGTACCAACAACATGGCGGAATCTGACTTGCATTTTCGGGATAAAAGCGACCATTGATTTGAGAATCAAAATTCTTGAAGTTTATGGAGATTCGACACTCGTTGTTTTCGAGTTAAAGGAGAGTGGAAGCTTCGTAATTTGATTCCATACAGAGATCATGTCTTGAAGCTGATACCATACTTTGATGAGATTACTTTCCATCACATTCCTAGAGAGGAAAATCAGTTAGCTGATGCTTTAGCCACCTTGTCTTCAATGTTCAAGGTCAAGTGGGCTAATGAAGCGCCCTCCATCACTATTGAGCGTCTAAACGAACCTGGCTACTGTATGATGGTTGATGAGGAAACTGACGGTAAACCTTGGTTTTATGACATCAAGCAATATATGGAGAATGGCGAGTACCCAGAAAGGGCATCTATCACTGATAAGAAGACTTTGTGGAAGTTGTCTGCCAACTTTTTCTTGAGTAGTGGGGTGTTGTACAAGCGAAATTTTGATTTGGTCTTGCTCAGATGCGTGGATAGGCACAAAGCGGATCAACTCATCAAAGAAATTCATGAAGGTTCTTTTGGTGTTCATGCAAATGGACACGCTATGGCAAAGAAGATCCTCAGGGCTGGTTACTATTGGATGACCATGGAAACAGACTGTGTTGTTTATGCAATGAAATGTCACAAGTGTCAGATTCACGCTGATAAGATGCATGTGCCACCTTCACCTCTGAATGTTTTGACCTCTCCATGGCCATTCTCTGTGTGGGAATTGATATGATCGGAATGATTGAGCGAAGCTTCCAATGGACATCGCTTCATACTAGTCAGCCATAGACTATTTCACCAAGTGGGTTGAGGGCACTTCATATGCAAATGTGACACGACAAGTGGTTACGGTTTATCAAGAATGACATAATCATCGCTCGGTACTCCTAGCAAGATTATCATGACAATGGGACGATCGAACAACAAGATGATGAAGGAGTTATGTGACACCTTCAAGATCGATCATCAACTCATCTCCCTAGACCAAAGATGAATGGTCTTTGTTGAGAGCTAACAAGAATATCAAGAAGATCCTTAGGAAAATGGTGAAGGCATTACAAGGATTGTACGAGATGTTGCCTTTAGCTTTGCGGATCTGAGCGTCATTCGCACCGACAAACCACGCCTTACTCTCTTGTTTATGGCATGGAGGTACTTCCTATAGAAGTTGAGATTCCTTCCTCGAGTCTGATGGAAGCGAGTTGGAAGAGGCGGAATGGGTCCGAATAGATACGACCAACTCAATGCGATCGAAGAAAAGGTTGTGACAATACATCATGGCCAACTTTACCGGAAAAAGAATCAAGAGGGCTTTTGACAAGAAAGTACATCCCGTGAGTTCAAGATAGGCGAATTGGTGCTAAAGAGGATAATCTCCCCGCGAGACCCTCGTGGAAAGTGGGTGCCAAACTCTGAAGGACCATACGTGGTAAAGAAAGTTTTCTCGGGAGGCTCTTGTTCTCACCAACATGGATGGAGAAGACTTGGCACACGCTATCAACTCGAGACCAGTCAAAGTATTACGTCTAAAAAAAGAAAAATTAAGCCGGTGGTAAGAAAACCGAAAGAGCGACAACAAGCAAAAGGGTAGATATCCGGTGAACCAAAATCTTGAAAATGGTTCGCGCAAAAGTTGAGAATGTATAAAGACATAATATTGCGATGTGTGTTTCAGCGCATACAACGAGAAGCTCATATGGAAAGATTAGTTCAATCACCATATTGAGCAGTGATGAAGAATAGCGATCAAGAGAATAGCATGTTCGGTTCAATGAAGTTAGGTTCAATTTCGTTGTTGTTTTAAGAAATGTGTAATAGATTCACTTTCCGTATGTTCCTTCTAAAGGAATGTGCATCTTTATGTACAAAATCCCTACTTATGAGCTATTTCTCTCTATTTTTAAATAAAGACATTGAGTTGAACTTCATTTCTTGTCTTACTTTTTATCTTTTCATGAGTAACTTAATGTCGTTGCTATTTTAGATAAAATTTAAATCACTCAAGCGGTAAAACAGGAGCTTTTGAAACTTAAAATTGCTTTGATTTACGAATGTTGAGGATGGTGACTCTCTAAGTATTACACGACTCTAATATCTCCGTTATCCATCTTGATGTTAGCGAAATGTCGGAAGATATTTTCCACGTGAAACTTCGTTACATTAGCATTCGTGACACGGATTACGGCCTTTGCCCTTCATTTGATTTTCAGCGGTGTAGAAATTCGATTGATAAACCAATACATCAACGGTATACTAATGCATGCATTCATTCATCCATGTCATATCACGATGCGGTCATGCATAAACCCTTGCGGAATGGGATCTGTGAGAAAATTTTGGATTGAAGTAAAAGTTCTCAGACGACATATTTACCCTTTTCTCCCCAGTGTCGGGTGAGCGCTTGGGTGATAGATAATCAACGATAGTGTCAACTCTCCAGTGAAGTCTCTTCCCCAGAAAAGTGATTGGTCATCCCCAGTGAGTTCTTGTGACAACAAGATCGTTCGATTAATTCGGTGATATCTTCCTTCTCTCAACGATGAAATCATACACTATTTGCATTAGAAAAAAATCATCATATCATGCATGTCATACTCATGCATTAGCTTGACTATCATTTTTGCGGGTTTTCAAGCGAAGCGTAGATGTCCTCGTAAGGATCAAATTTGAAGGATTAGTTCTCGAGACGATGAATTATCCTCTTCTACAAGCACAAGTTATATACTTGTGGACCTCTCAACGATGGTTTTCTCCAATGAATTTCTTCCCAGTAGAACAATTGTTCCTTCGATGGACTCAAGCGTCGGTGAGTATTCAGCAAGGAATCCCGATGATTTTCCACCGGTTTCTTCTGAAGTTTCCATGACTTCTTTACTTCCCAAGTGAATCTCCTTGAGAAAGGATTACTACAATATCATTCTTGGTATTTTGAGATTTCTTTTGGACAAGAATCTTCACAACAAACTCTTGGCGTGAATTCCGCATTTAGTTCTCGAGTTCTCGAGAAGATTATATCAAACTTACGGTGCGTTTATTTCCCGATGAGTTATCAACTACTCAGCGAATAAGTATCCACCGGTAGGATGTTTATTCTATCTCGGGATGTTTCTCCAACTCGAAGTTGATCCACATATCCACTTGCTACAACGCATTGTTTATATAATGCCGCAAATTGAAGCTCATTACCCTAGAAGTTGAGTCCACGGTCTGAATATGATTCTTCTATCATAGGTAAAGCTATCTGCTACAAATTGAAGATCTTGTCCTCGAAGTTGTTCAACATGTCCGTACATGTTCGGTAAGATCTCTCATCGTGAAATAGGAAACAAGATTTACCGACTTCATAAACATCTATATCGCACCGTGTTGGATATTGTTATGTTTATCCCAGTGTACTCTCGGGTGCGCTACTGATTTTGGTTACGCGGTAACTCGGAAGTTACGGTCAAAGACATTCGACATGCCATGGCTCCTCGCACTTTCGTGCACAAAATTCGATATTGTTCTAGCAATTATCGAGAGAACTCTTTGTTAAGTTCTCAATCATGTCATCGAGAGAACTCTTTGTTAAGTTCTCAATCATGTCAATCAGAGAACTCTTTGTTAAGTTCTCAATCGTGTCATTTTTCAATTTTGTTTAAGGTCTCGGTATTCCTTAGTTGAAGAACTCTTTGTTAAGTTCTCAATCATATCATTTTCAATTTTGTTTAAGGTCTCGGGTATTCCTTAGTTCGGAGAACTCTTTGTTAATTCTCAATCACGTCATTTTCAATTTTGTTTAAGGTCGGTATTCCTTAGTTAGGGAACTCTTTGTTAAGTTCTCAATCGTGTCATTTTCAATTTTGTTTAAGGTTTCGGTATTCCTTAGTTAGAACTCTTTGTTAAGTTCTCAATCGTGTCATTTTCAATTTCGTTTAAGGTCTCCGGTGTTCCTTAATTATCGGGGAACTCTTTGTTAAGTTCCCAATCATGTCAAATTTCCAATATATTGTTTCTCTTTTAGCTTGAGAAGTTCGTTTAGCTTCTCATAGCATTTTCATTAAATTGTTGTCAACTCATTTGGTTATCCCCGATGTTGTGAAATCTAATTATTTCTCGATGTGCCTTTGTTGTTAAAACATTCCGTTGATGCTTAGCAAGTTTTCTCTTCAAACATTTTTCTTGGCTCCGTAGTCAATATATTTATCAATTTCTTTTATAGGGCAAATTTTGGGGGTTCCTACGGTATTCAATCCTCTTCCACCTTGAATGTTCGGCATCAATCTTTCTCACTTATCGAGTTTAAGATGATTGAATAGAACCTTGTCGCACCCAAAATTTCGCTCCTTACCATAATCTTTCTTGGAACATCCGTTCATGTTCCTTTCTCTTGTATCCACCAAAATTATTTGAAACGAATAATTTGTCAAGGTTAAATGATTCGAATTTCTTGAAGTTTATGATTTATCGGCAATTATTCCTTTTTGGGATTTCTTTTAAGTTTGTGGTCTATGCAAGTGTTTGAGTTTTTAGATCAATCTTGTACATCCGAGTTTATATCAATTATAAGATACAAGGATTGTAGTTGGTGCAAATCCATCCAATTCAGTTCACAATTGCAAAATCCTAAAGCCCAAAAGGAAGTTCAAGTTTTCGAGCGATTGGAATGTTGGTTTATGATTTAGCAAGTGGATACATGAAGTTGGAGTTCAAAGGAAATTTTGAATTCTACTTACGGAACAAGGCAAGATAGAATTATTTGATGTTTTATGATAGCTCAAATATTCAAATATCAAATTGATTCTAAGTCCTAGGTTGGCACCAACTTTGTAAGTTGAATTTTGAACACTATTCAAATCAATTTTATTCGAGTGTTCAAAATGCGTTACAAGTCCATTCAAGGTTTATTCACGAGTTTTGGGAAATTTTGCCAAGACTTGTTTCATTCAAAATCACTATGAGGACAATTTAATCAACATTTCAAAGGATGAAGTCGAATATGAAACACTTGTGTTATGCGATTCAAAGATCGGAAAATGTTCAGAACAAGTTTGTTTCTTTCTATTTTCAATTTCTTCACAAAAAGAAAAGGAAAAAGTTCAACATTGGAAATTTGAATTCAAGTTTTCATTTATGTCATGAATATTACAAGATAGCTACAATTTGCTTTCAAATTATGATTTGTTACAAAAAATTCTAAGTCCTACAATTCTAAGTCCTCTGGATCCTACAGTTTGTTCTGAACGTTCAAATCTCACGCCTCGGTCTTTGTGGCTGCATTGCTTTACTTTCTCCGTGTCAGCTCCACCATTCACGGCACATGTAACAAAGAAAAAGCACAAGTTAGCAAGTATAAAATTGAAGCAAGCGAAATTATGAAAAAGCTGTTTTCAAGGATCATCATTAGGTGTTGGCGGGAATCGGGTTTTAAGCGATAAGCCTCGAGAATCTTGAAGATTAATCATCGGCAAATGGCTTGTTGCAAATCACGGGCTGACCGGTTCACAAACAAGCGTAAAAAGCCGAGTTATGTTTACAATATCCAACGGCATAAATCGAGGCAACAATTCCCGGTTTGAGGCAACAAATAGTAAGGCAACAAGCATAACACATTCCGGCAAGGCAACAAGTATAGTATCATAGTTCAGCATAACAGCAAAGGCATACATAGCACCATGTCTAAGGCGAGGGGCCGAGTTGAGAAGATAAGAGGAAAAGAAGCAAAAACCACGGCGACATGAGAGACTATATACAAGCTAGCGGTAGCAACACATCATAAAAAAGAAGAAGTGGACCAAGACAAGCAAGTATCATTCAAGATATAATAGCAGTAGGAACATATCATAGAAAAGGTAATATACATTCTTTAAAGGAAGATACAATATCAAGAAAGAAGACCGCATATGTTAAGCATAAAGGAAAGGAATCAAATGAGGCAGGTTCAAAAGGAGAAAAGAGGCGCTCCAGAGGTATAGCAAAGATCAAAAGGCATCGGTTTTCAAGATATATCATTTCACCAAGCTACAAGGACAAAGGGGATAGGCATACGATCGATTTTGGGAAGCCAAGAGTCCATCGAGTTTTAAAACAACGAGAAATTTCAACACGAGATCATCTGTTCATCGATTAAAAGAACAAGAGTCCATCGGGTTTAAAACGAGAAAAATTCAACACCACGGAATTTTCTTGAGAAAAACAAAGTTCGAGACGGTTCAAAAACCATTCTTCCAAGCGTTTGTTCAAACTAGTTACAAACAGAAAAGATCAAGCGGTGATATACATTCTACTATACAAGACCAAAAAGCAGATTCAAAATCCCGAAAACCTAAGCAAGCAAGCATTCATCATCATCTCCACCAACCAAACACCCTCGAGAAGGAGATTTTCGAAATAGTTACGAAATATAGAGAAGAAAGGCGAGGAAGAGAAAAGGTTTTGGAACAATCTCACGGAAACAGGAAGCTCGATCAAGTTAATCCTTTGCTCTAGGTTTCCAAACCCTTCAAGTTTCAAGCGGTAAACAATCATCAAACAATCGAGGAAAGCGAACATTCATATAATCAGAAATCAAACCATCAGAAATTACACATGCAAACAGTTCGAGAGAGAGATGAAGGAGAGAGATTTCCGGTGCGGTGTGTGAGAGAGAGAGAGACACAAAGCGTTTGCGACGATGAGAGAAACCAGAATCGCTGTGAGAGAGACGGTGAGAACGAGAGGAGAGAGCGATCATAGCGGCGTGAGAGGCGGTGAGGGTTCGGAGAGAGATGAGCGATGAGGGTTTGTGAAGAAACCCAGAATGCGTGAGAGAGAGTGAACGCGAAAGAGAGATGACAGATGTTTCTGTATTTTGCCATTTTGGGCAGTTTTCATTTGTGTTTTAAAAAAACTTAATTTTTATTTTCTCTTTTTAAAATATTTAAAAATAATTTAATCTCTTTTATTTTGTTTTTAATTTTTTATATACTTAGATACTGGTGGTGACAAATGTCACCACCTTGATTATTTAAAATAATAAAATTTCTTTTTCCATTTATTATATTTTATTTCATTTATTTGTTTAAATCCATAAAAATATGTGTATATGTATTGAACAATATCATTTTGGAATGTCGGTATTTAAGATAGTATTAGTTACACTCAATTCTTGGCGCATATGGAGGTATTACGGACCGGTCAAATCAGATGGTTTTCTTCTTCTTGCTCCGTCACAGGCTATTTGAACTTATCTTTTCAATTAATTTATTTTTAAGTAAATAATATTTTTGTGCGATGTATTGAATGATTATTGGATCGATAGTTTGTGTTTGATGATTTATCGATTAAATTATTAGCGATTTTCATCAAGCAGAAAAAATCATCTCAATAATTATTTAAATTTCGATTGTATTGTATGATAGTTTGTACATTTATTTATTCATTCGCAATTATTCACCATCATACTCTGCGATTCAAAATTAAAATTAATTCGATTCGCTTTGATTGACTCATATGTCAATTTCCTAAAGGTCTCTCATAGTTGGGGATGGGCATGGCCGTCCTCACAAGATTAGTTAAAGCCCTTGTTGCTTTAATCAATCATAACCGAATAACATTGGTCTATATATACCAATTTTCCATGCAGGATCTCATGGTTGGGGATAGGAGCACCTATCCTCACGAGGGTTAATCAAGTCCATATACTTGATTAATCATAACCCTTCCATTCCATCTTAGCGCAGCGTAAAACACACTTCGCAATTAAAGTTCTAAACCTCGATCAACGTCGAGTTTCTTTTCAAATAATTTTCTAAATAAATATTCTATTTCCCCTCCTCCCAGCATGGTAGTCGGTCGGTATCGACCCTCGACCGTATGTTTGGTGTCTTAATCAAATTTAATTAACGTGAACCTTGTTTCACCTCACCTTTTCTTAATAAAACTTTTGGGTAGAAAAGATGATTCGGATGTTTCATCACTCATTGAGACAATGGGGCATTGGTTGAGCGCTTATGGTCAATACTTGTCTCCTACATAAAAACAAAATAACCCATTCAAGCTCTTTTTATCGCTCATATGCAATCATTAAACTCTTTTCGACAAAGGTGTGCAATAGTCGTTTCAAATCGAACTAGGACTTAAGCTTTTCAAACAAAACAAGTCTAACTCAAAGCATTTGAAGCGTCCAAGCGCGATTTTCTTATAAAATCAATACAACCAATTAAAACCTTTTTGAGAGGAACTACTGAGGTTTGACTTTCCCATTGCACAAGGGAATATGTAGGCTACGGTTCAAAAACCGTGCCAAACTCAAAATAATAATAATCAAATCTCACTTCTATAACTTAGAGATTAGCGAATACACACACCGCATGAGCGCGGATCCCATCAGTACGATGGATTTAGGTGCTAATACCTTCCCACATAACCGACTCGATTCAATTTTAGTAGTGAACCGCCTTATCCGTTTGTTTGGGGTTTTATCTATATTTTCCCTTTCTCTTGGAATAAATAAAATTAGGTGGAGTTTCAGCATTTTCGAGAATTTTAGATTTTTAAAATCGAGTTGCTTCACAATGAATGGTCCTGATGAAATCAGAACTTGATGACCTTTCACGACTCTTAAAAGGCAGTGAAAGTATTCTGTTAGACTAAAACCCATTTACCAACTCTGCTATGCATTATTGGTTTAAGCATGTGTTTGATAACATCGAAATGAGATGAAACATAAACATCAACGAGGATTTATATAATACTTAAGTTTCATACAAGAAAAGTATAAACAAAGACATAGCTTTCTATATTGCTATATCTAGTTTCTGCATCATTCAATACTACTTAAATAGTATATGGCTCTTCGATGCCATTGCTATCTTCTTATGCTAACATACTACCTATATACCTTGGTGATATTACAATCTCATGGGCTTTCCCATGAAGGTGGAACAAGATAGGAGGTGAGATATCTTTTATCTTGTCAAATGCCTCCATGTGCTGGTTCCTTTCGAAAGCTTGGCCTTGCTTTAAGCGAGGTGGAAGAAAGCTGAGTTCTTCCACTTAAATTCGAAATGAATCTTACGAGAAAGTTAATCTTCCCTAGCAAAGATTAAGCTCCCTTTTTGATGTGGGTGCTACCGTCTCCATGATGGCTTTGGTCTTATTACGGTTGATTTGATTCCTTTTTTTGAACACAACTAGGAAATCTCCGGCACACACAAAAATGCACATTTAAGGGGTTCATTTTTAGCCATGTTTTCTCATTCTTTCGAATGATTGGCTCAAATGATGCAAATGGGTTTACTGCGAGATATAGATTTGATGACTATATCATCAATATACACTGCATAAATGTCTCAAGAAAATCATGGAAGATTGAATTCATTGCTCTTTGGTAAGTTTCCCAGCATTTTTTAAACCAAAGGCATCACTACCCATTAAGTGAGGTGCCTAAGGCTCTGAGCAGCAAATCTTGTCTTAGAAACATCTTCTTGACAATAAAAATCTGGTTATATCGGGTATCCATCTAGCATACTTAGGTATTCAAATCCTGCAGCGAGTCTAACATCTACATACGGGGCATAGAATATTCATCTTTAAGGGTATGATATTTAAATCCTAAAATCTATGCAAATTCTCGAGATCCATTTTCTTAATAATAGGTACTATATTTGCTAACCATTCGACATACCTTGTGGTTCGATGAATTTGCAACAACCTTCGACCTCGACTTTAATCTTTGTGAGCTGTACAGCGCGATCTTCTAGGAGTTTGTTTGATGGGCTTCTTGCCATCCTTAATTGGAAATGCATTAACCACTAACTCTCTCTTAAACGAACATTGTCATAGTCCCATGCAGTCTTTATTTCTCTTGAGGACTTGATTACTTCGCTTGAGAGTGCAGGTTAAGTTTTATTGTATGTAAATTATCCACCGTATGGTCATCCCCAAATTCACCTCTTGGTGGTCCTGTGCTACTGTTGGCACACAGTACATGGGGTCCTTTCTCCGAAGCCTAGGGGTTCCTTATCTTGAATGGCATCTGTCTTCCTCTGTTAGTGTACTTCAAGGGTGAGGTCTTCAGGCCATTCCCTCTTCGTTTACTTCACGGCCTCTGAGGGCCTTTCCATTATTCTCGTCCACATATGGGCGGGAAATCCTTCGAAGAAGGAATACTTTCGATCATATGACAAGGTTGTCCGACTCCGGCCTGCTGGCGTCTTTCAGTGCCTTCCGACTCCCTCGTCTCCTTTAATTATCTTAACATCACGGTACATGCCATCATGGCGAAGGGTCATATAATAGTGTGCGCATTCGGTTTGGTTATCTAAGTCACTTGGGGTACAAGGGCTATTAAACAAATTACTTGTCATAATTCCTCTTATTATTAAGTTAACATTTGTCATAAATAACTAGGTCGCTTGATATTCTCACAATACCATCTTCTCCCGCAGAACCAACCTACGATGCATTGAGCAGCTGCTCCTTATGTCGGTGAGCCGACTTTGTAGGATTTTGTATCAAAATGTGCGGATAGCGAGTCGCCACCGACTTTTATTTTATCAATTAAGGAAAGGTAAAAGTAAGAAAAAGACCTTCGTTAGATTACGAGTTAGAATGGTTATGAAAAGGGAAGGTATTAGCACCCTTTCCATCCGATTTATTCTACGGCTCTTAGTTGCTCTAGATCACTTTTTAAAATTGCTTTACGTGTGTTTGACAAAATGTTTTGAAAAGGCATTTCGCTTTGACTTTGTAATGACTCATGTAGGAGTGTATACAAAGTGTTCGGAATGTTTTGTTTTGAAAAGAATTTGAACTTTGAAAAAGTGTGTGGTGTGAAAAGCATTTGATAGAGCAAGCAACTAAAAGACTTATTTACCTTTCGAATTGGTCGTTTTGTTGTACTACATTCCTTTAGAATAGCGCTAGCCATACCATTAGTTAGTAGGTAGCTCCATTCGTTGGATGTAAGCGGGACATTCGAAGGGACATCGGATGGTCATAGAAGCAACTTGTAGGAAGTATCCTAGCACATTCGAAGGACTATCATCATTTTTAGTGGCGACAATCGGGTCAAGATCATGTATTCGGGCGACATCGTGGGTCTTATGATCTTTGTATCGAAGGGACTATGATGATTTGTTTGGAAACAGGTGCTAGAATACCTCTACGTTCGAGGACATGACCATTTTGAATCGAAGGCATCGAGAGAATTACCCTAAGGGGTGCGTGTGAGAGAAGTGTGTCAAATTCGATATTTATCTTGAAATTAGTGTGAGCTATGTCCAATTATTATCTTGCCATACACGCTAATTACTAGCAATTGATAAGGGTGCGGAAAGTAAAATGCGGAATGTAAAGTGCGGAAAAGATAAACCTACGCTATTACATGGCTTTGAATGAATAATAATGGAAAATAAAAAGCCTAATTAAACTATTACAACCCATGAGCAATTACATTATTGGAAAAAATAGAATAATAAAGAAAAACGTCCGAATCGAACAACACGTGAAAGAATAAGAAAATCGGAAATATGATGAAATTGAAATAAGAGAAAAATGTTAGAAAAATGCAATTTTAATATGAGAAAATTAATATGCTGGAAATAAGATAAATAATAAAATAATTTTTGGGATTTTTGGAAAAGATTTAATAATTAAAATGCAATTTATAATGATTTAAATGCAAAAATAAAATAAAATAAATATGCATGCAAAATTATATTTTTAATTTATTAAATTAAATAAAGTTTTATGAAAATAATGTAAAAAGAAAAAATGTTTTGGTAATTTTTAATGCAGAATAAAATTATGAAAACAATTAAAATAATGCAAATATTAAAATAAGAAAAAAATATGAAAATAGAGTTTGGAAAAATGTAAAAAGGGATTATACGAACCGGGGAATCGAGCTAGGACATCGCTCAAATATAGCCAGTATCTTGACCAGCGGAGCTAGCGTGCGCCTTGTTTGAAGCAGGGATAATTTGAAATAACACGTATCGTCTGTCATCTCCTCCCGCTCGCGCCATCCGATCGTCTTCTCCGGTTGAATTTTTAAAAGATAGCGTCGGCTTTGGTTCCTTCTGGGATATTCTGAAAGCAAAATCAAAAATGCAACACATATAAATAAAATCTAAAGTCATGGTTCGATTGAGAGATCATTCGGATGCAATGGTATAGTCTCATGGTCCAATTTTCCGTATGGGAAAAACCCTAAATCGGGCCGAAAACCTAACAATGTATCGTATTTCCGACCATGGAAACTCAATCAAAGTGCCGAGAAAGCTTGCAAACTCACACTAATCACAAAAACAAACATAAACATGTTAATAATGCATGATGATTGAAAACGATTTCAAAAAACAAGAACAAACCGATTTGGTTGGCAATTCGGATGGTTTTGATGAGTAAAGGTGCGGATCGTTCAATGGATGACGAGGAATGTGTTTGGATGCTCGAAACCATTGAAACAAATTGAATCAATATTTGATTGCTTGAAAGGTCACAATTTTTTGAGTTTGGATTAGGGTTAGGAGCAATTTTTTCGTCCTTAATCATGTATGCATTGTGTATTTATTGGATGGATTTGGGAGATTTGAGAAGAAATCATCATCAATCAATGCAAATCAAATTTGATTTTCTACAAATCAAATTTTCAAATTTTGATCAATTTCAATCCAATCTTGCCATATCAATCCAATTTGAAATTTTGGCTTTGTGAGTTACTTGGATCTTAAGGAAGAGAAAAATCAATTTGCAATTAATTTTGATTTTATAATTTATTTTTAATTTAATTTGTTTTAAATGAATAAATTCCAAATTAAATAGAAAATAAAATAAAATTCGTGGCTTTGGGCTTTGATGTTCCAAATTGCATGAGGAACAAGTTTGGATGAAGAAAAAGTAGGCCCATTTGCAAAGATTTGATTTTTGAAGTATCTCTTTGTGCATTCTTTCAAAATTGCCCAACTTGTGAATGGTGTAACTTGCTCAATTTTCCACATTTTGAGTGTTCTTGGACTTTTGGAAAGCTCTAAGAGTCCTCTAACAATGTCTTTGGTCTCATCTCAATTGGAGTTACCATGCTCAAAATATCTTCAAAACAAAAGTTGACTTTTGTTGACTTTGAAAATGACACATAATGTTTTGAGCTATACCTCTCAAATGAAGCATTTTTGGACATTCTTGTGAGACATGAAGTTGTAGAGAATTGAATTTCCTTCAAAACAAGAGGTGGTGGAAAATTTACGAGAAAGTATGAGAAAGTTATGATCGGTCAAAGTTGAGTTGACTTTTCATCTAGAAACCCTAATTTAGAAAGTTTGACTTTTGGGCAAATCTTGAGTTTTCTTGATGAATCATGATCAACCCTTGATCAAATGATGAATGTAACTTCAAAATGAGGATGTTGACCAAAAATCATGAAGTTTTGTATGTGTTGACCACAGTTGACTTTTGTCCAATACACGATTTTCGACCATCGAGCAATTGTCGGAAACTTGACTTGAAGCTTGAAACTTGACATGGAGAATCTTTGAAGCATATGAGGAGGCATGAAGGCCATTGGAGATGTTGGAAATCCATCTTGACTTGAGAGATACCAAACCCTAGTTTGGGTTGATTGTCTAGGAGAGTTTGTGCGATCGACTCTTGAGGAATCCTTGAGTATGGATGTATGAAATCTCTTGAGTAGATGGAGGGCAAATTTTGGGGTATGACTGCCCTGTTCAATCTTCTTGTCTTGGAAGGTTAGATTGACATGCTTGTCTTCGTGACACGGAGGTGAAGATGATTGAACACTACCCACACAATTTGCACTCGTCGTTGGTGGATGATGCGGGGAATGGGCTTCTGGATGCCATTTGGAGAAGTTGGAACTTATTTGAGGGGAGCAGTCGTGCAGCTAGACTCGAGGTTGTTAATAGGAGAGCTGACGAGATGGGCTTAGATGCCATCTAGAAAGGTCGATCTTTGGAGGGTGAGTAAATGCGTTAGACTACATAGATGTTCTGGAATGGAGAGGAGATGGGCTTAGATGCCATCCAAAAGTGTGCAGAGTAAAATACGCTGAACTACGTAGTTCTTTGTCGAGAATAAATCTTCGGCGTTGATTACTACGGGAGAAGATTGTAGTGGCGAGAATGTGGATAGCTTCTGTTGTGCATCGGGTGTTGATCCATTGCCATTATCGGAGGATAACGGTAGTCTTTTGAATAGTTTTCCGTCGGTTCGGGGCTTAATCACAGACCCGATCGTCGGGCGGTCTTTCGGATAGTTTTCCGTCGGCTCGGGGCTTAATCACGGACACCGTTGCGGTGATCTTGGATAGTTTTCCGTCGGCTGGGGCTTAATCTGGACTGTTTGCGTCGGAAATGGTATACATTTTTGGAGAAAACAAGAAACTTTGATAGAATATTTGTTAGTCTTATGCAAAGTATGATGCATGGCGATGTATATGAATGACATATGCATGAATTATGACTTTATGAGAAATGTATGAATGATGAATGTTGTGATATTTCAAAACATATCCATCTTGAAGAAGATCACGGATATTACATTTGAAGATTTCGACTTACGCTTGGGGAATTGAGTAGGTGAGAACCACCTTTTGAAGGAGAAAGATATCTTGGATTCCTCGATGCCTATCGACCAAGTCTTGGGCCTAGACGTTGTTGAGGAAGGTAGAGATTTGAGCTCGTTGTTGGAGATCTCATATATAGACCTGCGAGGAGAGTGCGGGAGGCGATCATTGGGGACCTTGTATGTAGATCTCTTTGAGGAAATTTAAGGAGGCTCTCTTGGGGATTCAGGTGTAGATCTCATTGGAGGCATTTGATGGTTCTTTGAGACCGGGCTTGAAGAGTCTAGAGTCCGTTGTAATCTCGGTGGGAATAAAGGTGTATGTTTCCTCGATGCACTATCGACCAAGTTTTGGTCTGGATACTTCTTAGGGAGAAGGGGAGGATTGAGAAATATCCATGGGGGATGAAGTGTTCTTGCTAGGCCGATGTAACGTTGCTCGATTGAGTGGAATTGTTGCTCGTGGATTCCTTATACTCCATTGGGAAGGTGTGTTGTGGTGACACCTTTATGCTCTGTGGGGAACTATTTGTTGACTTCGTATCATCGATTCCGGAACACAGTAGTAAGTACTTTTGTATGTTCACTTTTCGTATGTTTGTGATTAGATTTTTGTCAAATGCGTATAGTCATTCAAAGCGTTGGACTTATTGCAAATAACAACAGAAATTGTAAAGAGAAAGAAAGTATATATTTGAAAGGTGGCGTATGGCCAGTGGTTTGTACACAAGAAAGTAAAAAGCTATCGGAAACAATCTCGTTAAGTTCAACTATGCTAGTACTCATATATTTCGACTATCTCATCTCCTTCTTTGTCGTTAGAAAGTGAGTGGTGATCTTCGCCATTTGAATCTTGAATCGATAGTATGCAGGCGGCGGTGATCTGGAAGAGACATAGTAAATGCGCTTAAATCTAACTTTTGCCTAGACCGCCCTTTCGGGTTTCGATCTCAGGGATACCCTTTTTGCCCAAACGCCTTTTCGGGTTTCGACTTGCGGGTGTACATGTTTTGTATATATCCTTAATTTTGCCGAACCTTTTGGTTACATGGATCTCTATTTTGCCTAGGCCGATCGACCTAGCGGGTCTCTTTATCGTAGTATTTTTGACTATGTCTGCGTTCACGGTGTGGGAAGTCTTCACCATCCATGGTGCTAAGTATCATAGCTCCGCGGGAAAATCTTGTCTTGACTACAAATGGTCCCTCATAGGTGGGAGTCCATTTGCCCTGGATCACCTTGTGGAAGAATGATGCGCTTGACTACTAGATCACCGACTTGGTAGACTCGGTGCTTGACCTTCTTGTTAAATGCTCCGATCATTCGTTTAAATAATCATCCATGGCGGATGGATGCGAGTCGTTTCTCATCAATCAAGTTAATCGGTCGGCGATGCGGACCCATCGTCTTCGCTTCTTCTGCCTCTGGAGGACTACGGTTGAGGTATACGAACCTCGATGGGTAAGGCGGCTTCCATACCGTATACAAGAGAGAGGTTGCCTGTTGATGTTAAATCTTTGTAGTCCGATAACCATGAAGAGCAAATGGTAACATCTCATGCCAATCTTTGTAAGTCCAGTCATCTTACGTATAATCTTCTTAATGTTCTTGTTGGCGGCTTCCACTGCGCCATTCATCTTAGGCCGATATGGAGAAAGTTGTGATGTTTGATCTTGAGCTGCGTGCGAGTTCGGTGATCATCTTGTTGTTGAGATTGGAACCGTTATACGTGATAATCCTTTCGGGAGTGCCATACGGCAGATAAGATTATGTTGATGAATCGAGCCACTACATTCTTGGTAACAGATGCATACGGTACTTCTACCCACTTGGTGAAATAATCAATTGCCACAAGGATGGCGATGTCCATTGGAGTGGGCAATCTCTCCAATCATGTCAATGCCCACATTGCAAGGCCACGGAGAAGTTAAAACATTCGAGAGATGCGGAGGTGCGTGCACTTTGTCGGCATAAATCGGCATTTGTGACAAGATCGAGCATAGCGGTGACAATCGACTTCCATGGTGGACCAATAGTAACTTTGTTCTCAAAATCTTCTTAGCCATGGTGTGTCCCTGGTGGGTACCAAATCGCCTTAGTGTAACTCTTCCATGATACGTTTCTTTTTGGTCTACAGTAGATACAGAGTAAGTGGTTGCGCTTGTATAAGATGTATGTTCTTTGAGGAAGAATTTGGATAAATCTTCTCATGAACTTCTTATCATTAACGAGATGCCCTGCGGGATATTCACGAGTCTCAGATACCTCTTCACGTCATAGTACCAAGGTTTCTCTACGTATCAAGCTCATAACAATCGTGGTTAGTCGAACTTCTCAATGATGATCGGGGAGCCTCGTTGTCCCATCGACCTTGAACATAGATGACATAGTAGCAATGCGTCGCGGTGATTCTCTTCTGTGGAATATGATCAAAGTAATCTCTTGAGTAGGAATCAAACTCGGAACATGCTCTCGATATGGAATGAGATTCGGATGCTTCGTATCCCACTCGCCCTGTCGACTGATCACTAGTGAGTCTCCATACACTTGTAAGAACTTGATTCTTAAGTCAATAGCGACTTTGATACCCATGATGCTGCGCCGTATTGGCCATGTTGTTAGGTGCAGGCCCGGAAACATGTCTGGCGGTGAAAGGGTATGTCCGCTGCGGGGCTCGTAATGATGGCCATTGCCATTGCCAAGTCGTTTGGCTCTAAGTCAGTCATCTAATCTGTCATGTCTGTCAAGCCAAACTGAGCCAATGTCAGTGGTCAAATCATTGCCATCTTGCTATTCTTCGGAGCTGGTTTCTCAGATGTATTTTATCGGATCCATCTTGAAATCAACAAGGTAGTGTGAGTCAACATATCTTTGTCTTAGTCGGCGAGCAGCCCAAAAGCGTTGCAAGTTTTCTCGGTTGTGAGTATCTTGTTTCACGGTCGGTAAACTTTTTAAGGTAGTATATTGCATGCTCTTTTCGACCAGACTCGTCATGTTGCCCCAACACACCCATTGAGTTCTCTAACATTAAAGTACATGATAAGAGGTCTTCCTTGATGACATCGGGATAGGAGGATTACATGGGTACTCCTTGATTTTGTCAAAGCGATCGGCAATCGTCGTTCCATTCCTACTTGATCTTTCTTTAGTAACTTGAAGATTGGCTCACAAGTAGTTAGATGTGCAATGAATACGGCAATGTAGTTGATCGGCCCGAAAGAAACCTCGACTTCCTTCTCGGTGCGGGGCATCTCTTGAATAGCTTTAACCTTGGCGGGATCAACCTCAATACCTCTTCCACGACTACAAACCCTAGGAGTTTTCGGATCGACTCCAAAGGTGCACTTGTTGGGATTAAGTCTCGTCTGTACTTCTTGACCTATCAAACAGTTTACGCAAATGATCGAGATGTTCTTCTTGATCGTGATCGAGCTATCATGTCGTCGGCGTAGACCTCTATCTCGTGATGAATCATGTCATGAAATAATGTACCATAACCTGATGATAAGTGGCGCCGCGTTCTTGATCGAGCGGCATAACCTTGTAGCGAGTGCCCGTGTAACAAAGTAGTCTTCTCCATGTCTTGAGGCCATTTTGATTTGATTATGTAGGAGAAACCATCCATGAAGGAAAACCTTATCTTTGGCGGTGTTGTCAACGAACATCAATATGAGGAAGTGGAAAATCGTCTTTCGGACTCGCTTTGTTCAGATCTACGTAATCCACACACATTCGTACCTTACCATCCTTCTTAGAGCACGGGTACCACATTGCAACCAGTGGGATAGGAAGTGACAGCTAAAACCGGCGTTGAATTGCTTCATAACCCGACATTTTCTCGACATCTCGGGGCGCATCACGACGAACTTACATTTCAGGGAAAACCTTCTTTTGTGGCAATCGGTGTACCACAATATCAATGTCTAAACCGGCATGTCTTCGTATGACCAAGCAAAAACCTCAATATAGTCTCGTAGCATCGAACCAACCTTTCTTTAACCTTTGTTCTCAAGACCCGCTCCTATCTTGATCTCTTTTACATCTTCGTCGGTACCCAATTCACAACCTCGACTTGCTTCGTGTGGGTGTATAACTCGCTCTTCTTCTTTATGGCGATCGGCAAGTTCTCCACGGCACTTCACAATCTTCCTCACTTTCGTCTTGGCTTGGTAGATCGGATTATCGAAGTCATATTGCACTAGCATAGCTGTTATTACGAGATTCGGAGTGATTCTGCGGTGTATCCGTGGGTGTGTAAGAACACATAGCTTTTGAAGGGTGATAAAGTAAAGAAGAAAAACACAATTGAATGCAAAAGTCAACGATTTATTGAATGAAATAAGCGACGAGATAACCCTACATAAGCGAGCCATGATGCCCGGGCAAGGCACTAGGCTTTCAAAGTTTATTGTTCAAAACATAAAGAAATCGAAAAGCAAAACAAAACAAAGCAATTACTCGACTAAAGGAGATTGGTATGGCGTCTTGATCTTCAATTCTTGAGCCCATGATCGGAGTTGGGAAGATCCACTTGCGATGTCGAAGTCGTTGTAAATCGTCTTCTATAGCATGGATTCCACTACGTCTTGGGAAAGGAAGTTGGCCGACGTTCGCGTATCATCTTCGACCCTTGATGGTGAAGCCTAAACCGGTCTTGTCGGAAAGGAAGATCGGGAGTGTCCCCAAATAGAACTACCTCCTTGTTCACAGCGACTTGAGCATCTTTCAGTGAGGCCATCTAGGTGGGCTTGTGTAACCGAGGTGGCGGGGAGTCGCGAGGCATGACTCGGGTATTGTTTCAAAAGCTTGCGAAGTCTCGAAGAATTCACCCTCCATCTCGAGATAGCGGAATGACGTAGATGGTGACCATATACTCTTCTTCACACACCTTGTAACAACTTTCCCTTTCACGGGTACTTGGTTTACGATGTAAGGTAGAAATGGCCTTTGCCCATGTATCAAGGGCGTCCAGTAGGCAAGAATAAGGCTGGCGGATGTCCACAAAGAAAGTGGAATCAAAAGTGGGAACCGACTTTACTGAGATGAGCTCTCCAATCTGCGTTGCTTAGAACCATCAAAAGCTCGATAATGCGGGTCTCGGAACCAACCTTGACATCAAGTCGATCAGCGATCTTGGAAGGATATTGAGGCGAACGGTATCCACCAAAACATGAGACAGGTAGTGCCCTTGCATTCAGAAGATGTGCAAGGCTTTGTTATCTTTCCGGAAGAGTCAAATCGACATCGAGAGAAGCCTAGGCGTTGTTGGCGGAGGCTAGCAATACAAACTTGAATTGATCGGTGGTAGTGTCTTGCGGCACATGAGCATTCTTGAAACTTCACCAGGCATTAGCATGAGCCTCGAAGCACAAGCGAGCAAGCATGGAATCTTGGACTGTCCCAAGCTGTTCCACAACATTGTAATCACTCTTCTTGATAATCTTGAATTTCCTCCATTTCTTGTTTGGAGGTGTCTTGACAACTTCCTTTGGTACTAGGTTGGCGGGATGAGTCTTGGTTCTTTCCCTCTAGTTGGGGATATTGATTGAGTAGGCGGAATCTGTTGGAGTCATGATGTCTTTTGGAGGAGAGATCTCGGAGAGAATACCCTTCAGTTCGGTCACCTTCTTGGATCCGTTGATGTTGTCAATGTCGGGAATAGAAACTTCATGATAAGATCTTCAATGGTCGAGAGGATCTTGCTTGACACCATGATAGTAAATCGACTCCATAATTCAAGGGATAGCTTTCGGAGGAATATGGGCGGTCTTGGAAGTGATAATGAGAGTGCCACTCTAGGCACGGAATCGGAGAGGAAATCCTTATGTTAACATCGGCATAGTCTTACGAAATCGTCACCCCATCCGGTCGCCTTAACATCTTCAATAGGAATCTTGTAACTATCGAGGTGCTTCACCATGTAATCATACTTTCCACTTGCTGCCAAGGTATCCCACACGGAGATGATACAGTTTCTTCGCATTGTCAATCTTCACTTAGACATTTCTTCACACAACACGCGGTGGTTTGAAATAGTATCTCACGGTTATCCATCATACCTTGAACCGTCTTCTCAACCAAGCACAACCATCGGTGCGGATGAGCACCAACGACAATTCTCTGGGCATCACGGATTGACACGGCTTGCAACAAATTCTTCTTAACGATCATCGGAGGAATGGTCAAGTCATCTATGTTGAAAACATAAGTATAGTCATGTGACATTGGAACTCTTGTCATGGTTAGGCATAGGCGCGTTGATCACATTCGGTCTCAGCGGAGGATCAAACTCAATCTTAGCTTGATCATATCTTGAATCTTGTTCTTGAGCAACATTGTCATTGTCGTGCCACAGGGCTATTGGAATGGTAAGCACACTTAGCATTAGGATTGTACTTTGGAGAGGAAGTGTTGACATTACGAGGGATCCCTCAGTAATCATTCTGCTTTCAACATGTGTTGCAAGGCTTGCGACAATGGCATGTTGATCTTAAATGCTTGTCTTCGTGGCGGCGTTAAGCTCTGCGCGTTGTCTATTGAGGTTGTCTTGATGTAGGATTGGAATCCAAGCCCCCCCATTAGTGCGGTCGGTCTTGGCTCGGCTTTTACGACCATACACGCATTCTTCTTTCTTAGCACCAAAGATCTCTTGGCGGCATTTGAAGATGTCTCACAGATCTTCCACTCTTGATACCGCTTCGATCGCTCGCTGTCAATATCACTCGGTGAATCCGGATGAAGAATTTCCATCGGATGATTGAAGAATGGGCTGTCGGTGTTCCCATGAACATATCAACCAACTCCCATTGGACAAGGGTGGTTGAACTCACTGCTAGATCTCTCCACTTGAGCATACTCCTTGAACTTCTCGTCACGACCCATAGACATGCTTTGTAGTTGCATGCGGTGGGTGTCAATTGACATTATACTCATCGCATCTGAAAGCATCAGCCAAATCACTCCAATGCGGATACGGTCATTCTCTAGTGATAGTACCATTCAAGCGGAGTTCGGGACAAACTCTCTTGAAAATAGTGCATCCTGACTTTACATCATCGATGTGGGGATTGATCTTACGGACATAGGACTTCAATGCGCTTAGGGCAAGACATGCCATCATACTTGGCAAAAGTAGGAACTTTGAACTTGGGAGGAATCCAACACGGGAGAAGACTCGGATCATCAAAGTTCAGCCGGACATCTTGAGTTTTCCACGACATTGACGGATCTTGAGTTGTTGTACTTGTCATCTTCATCAGTGTTGGCTATCGAATGGTCCTCTCCTCCTTTCTTTGGCTCACGCTATCACCTTCATCACCCTTGGTACTCCCCTCGGTATGGACACTTCCTTGGAGAGCTCGATCTGACTGACCATAGGACCCCTTTGAAGCGTCTACCCATGTTGGAGACCAACAACCTTCTTCTTCTTGTTGATGAGCTTCTTGGATCTTCTTGGCCTTGGACCAAGTTGTGAACATCTGTGGCCCAGGCATTACGAGGCACGGAGATCTTTGTGATCGTTCAAGAGCCATTTACGCTAAAATAAATAGCGAGCAAATGAGAAAACCAATCTCAATGTACACATGTGATGCAATGTTATGCTATCTATGCAATGTTTATCGAATGCAATAATGTTTTCAAGGACCTAAAGATTTAAATTTGTTAAACAAGCAATGAACAAACATTTATTAGTACTTCTTATTATTCTTTTCTTTTTAAGTACAAAGATAGTTAAAACAATAAAAAACAACATCCTAAAGCTCTAAGTCTCCATGGGCGCTTCCTCTTGGTGCCGATGTAGCGTTGATGTTTCGCTCCTCGTGAAGTAGCTTGGTCAACTCTAGAACTTTCTTCTCCTTGCATAGCATTGAGCTTCAAAGTATCCTTTCTTCTTTAGTTGAATCGGGATCTCTTCAAGTCTTCAAAATCGGTAGGCATGTCGGGATGGAGCAGATAAGTCGTCACCTATAGCAGGTTCCATAATTCTTGGTAAGCAGCAGTGAATGGCATCATGAGGTTTGAGCTCGAGCTACACCCATTTGAGGTAAGGTTCCCAGGAATGGAGTTGGGTGCCCCAAAGTCTTGTATCGGTCTTCTTTACCCCAAGCATGTATAAACCTTAAATCGGTGATGGAGATCGTGATTGTAGTCGAACACACATCTTGGAGAAGCATATCATGTGGACCATCTCTTGAGCAAAACAAACTGGCGTAGAGCTAGAAGGGTTGTAAGTAATACCTCCCTTATACCAAGTAGTGGTACATTAGAATTCTCCTGGCAGCTCGATGAATGAAGTCCTTTTGAGAGAAAGATTCCAGGATATCGAATGAGAGAGTGACATCAATCTTTGAGACCATCTCAACCTTTGTTCATTCTTCAAAGCGATGGAGGAAGGTGCGAAATAAACCACCTTGAAAGTAGCGGTATACAACACATGAGGTTCCTTGTCTTAGTAAATGCAGTGTGGAGAATGTAGAATGTCTCAAGTAAAGTAGGCCTTTGGATTGCGGGTGAGAAACAACTTGATGGCATTGACATCTATGAATTGATCGAGTTAGGAAATAGAACCAAACCATAAAATTGAGCCACAATGTTCTCAAATGCATGGAAACTCATAACTTTGAGGAATTCTCGGGCTTTCTTGATTAAGAACTTGGAAAGTAAACCCTTAACTCACTTCTAGTTTCCCAATTGGCTTCAATGTCGGCGCTTAAGATGTAAAGCGGATGCAATGTCTTGAACTTAGGAACCTTTTCTAAGCCGGTGAATGGCATTTGGTCAGAATAGGTATCCCAGTAACAGAGAACTCTTCAAGGTAGGAACCAGCGATAATCTGAAATGTAAAGCAATGGTGTTTGGATCAAAAGCTGAATAGGACATACATCATATCTTCTTCAAAACGGAGATAACCAAATCAGATAACCATGTCTTTTGATGAGCGAGCATGGTGGGAATTTAAAACCAATTCTTTGAGTTGAGAGGGATACCCATGAAGTTGATTCGGATAGTCTTTCTAAAGCCATAATCCTACAAAGCAGGCAAAGATAAATCCTAGGTCCTTGAAATAGTTAGAAATGATATGCAATGCGATGATGTCATGATGTCATGTTTAGCACACAAACAATTCACACAATGAGCCTAGGTTTAAGGCTTGCATGAGGTATAGGTGATTACCCACCAAAAGTTTGAGTTGGTTCATCACATCCTATAATAATGTAGGGTTCTAGGAATCTCATATCACAGATCTTTCGTGGGCGCTTATTTCAATCTGACGGCCAGTGGTCGATCGAAAATGTCCCAAAGTCTAATCTCGATAGTAGCATCGGTATCAACCAACCTCGGTCTACACCAAAGCCGGCCATCTCACTACCTTCTAATGGCCAAGATGGGTCAATTAAGGTTCTAAAAGTTTAGTTAGCGCTTGATGACACCACGACCAAATACTTTCTTCAACTTGGGAATGAAGAGTATCGGGGCAACCAAGTGTCAGCTAACGTAGCCATCATGTTGACGTGGTTATCGTCTAGCATGCGATGATCTAATGCTACTTACCTAAAAGAAACCGGATCGGTGTAGGATCCCCAACAATATAATACCCAAGCAACCCTTAAAGATAAAGCATACAAGTCAAACAAAAAGCAATAAGGTTATCTAGAAATCCTAAAGCAATTCTCTCTTTTGGGTGTCTCCCAGTAGTCATGATTACATGTCTGATGGGCCCGACTTTGTAGGATTTTGTATCAAATATGCGGATAGCAAGCATGCAACTTTTATTTTATCCATTAAGGGAAGGTAAAGTAACGAGAAAAAGACCTTCGTTAGATTACGAGTTAGGAGAATGGTTATGAAAAGGAAGGTATTACCCTTTCCATCATGATTTATTCTCGGGCTCTTAGTTGCTCTAGATCACTTTTAAAATTGCTTTACGTGTGTTTGACAAAATGTTTTGAAAAGGCATTTCGCTTTGACTTTGTAATGACTCATGTAAGTGTATACAAAGTGTTAGGAAATTTTGTTTTGAAAAGTTTGAACTTTGAAAAAAGTGTGTGGTGTGAAAAGCATTTGATGAGCAAGCAACTAAAAGACTTATTTACCCACTCGAAATTGGTCGTTTGTTGTACTTCTACATTCCTTTAGAATAGCGCTAGCCATACCATTAGTTAGTAGGTAGCTCCATTCGTTGGATGTAAGCGGGACATTCGAAGGGACATCGGATGGTCATAGAAAGCAACTTGTGGAAGTATCCTAGCACATTCGAAGGGACTATCATCATTTTTAGTGGCGACAATCGAGGTCAAGATCATGTATTCGGAGGCGACATCGTGGGTCTTATGATCTTTGTATCGAAGGGACTATGATGATTTGTTTGGAAAACATGCTAGAATACCTCGTTCGAGGACATGACCATTTGAATCGAAGGCATCGAGAGAATTACCCTAAGGGGTGCGTGTGTGAGGAAGTGTGTCAAATTCGGATATTTTATCTTGAAATTAGTGTGAGCTATGTCCAATTATTATCTTGCCATACACGCCTAATTACTAGCAATGATAAAGTGCGGAAAGTAAAATCGGAATGTAAAGTCGGAAATAAACCTACGCTATTACATGGCTTTGGGGCAGATACATAATTTAAAGTCGGAAAATAAAGCCTAATTAACTATTACAACCCATGAGCAATTACATTATTGGAAAAAATAAATAATAAAGAAAAACGTCCGAATCGGATCAACTGTGAAAGAATAAGAAAATCGGAAATATGATGAAATTGAAATAAGAAAAAATGTTAGAAAAATGCAATTTTTAATATGAGAAAAATTAATATATCTGGAAATAAGATAAATAAGCTAAAATAATTTTTGGGATTTTTGGAAAAGATTTAATAATTAAAATGCAATTTATGATTTAAATGCAAAATAAAAATAAAATAAATATGCATAAAAATTATATTTTTAATTTATTAAATTAAATAAAGGTTTTATGAAAATAATGTAAAAAGAAAAAAATGTTTTGGTAATTTTTAATGCAGAATAAAATATGAAACAATTAAAATTGAATGAAAATTAAATAATATGAAAAAATATGAAAATAAAGTTTGGAAAAATGTAAAAGTTATCGAACCGAGGGGAATGAGGCGGGGACATCCTTTCAAACATATGGCCGATATGCGACCAATACAGCCTAAGCGTGCGCCTTGTTTGAAGCAGGATTTGAAAATAACAGCGTCGTTCGTCATCTCCCTCGCTCGCGCTTCCAGTCGTCTTCTCCGATTTGAATTTTTGAAAGCAGCGTCGGCTTTGGTTCGGCCTTTCTGAGACTCTTAACAAATCAATAACACACATAATATAAATGAAATCTAAGGTCATGGTTCGATTCAGAAATCATTCGGATGCAATGGTATGGGTCTCATGGTCCATTTTCACCATATGAAACCTAAATCGAGGCGAAAACCCTAACAATGGCATATCGTGTTTAGGCCATGGAAACTCAATCAAGTGTCGAGCTTGTAAACTCAACACTAAACAAAAAACAAACATAAAACAGGTTAATAATGCATGATATTGAAATCGATTTTAAAAAAACAGAACAAACCGATTTGGTTGGCAATTACGGATGGTTTTGAATGAGTAAAAGATGGATCGATTAGGTGGATGGCAAGGAATGTATTTGGATGCTCAAAACCATTGAAACAAAATTGAATCAATAGCGCAGGTTGCTTGAAGGTCACGATTTTTGAGTTTGGATTAGGGTTAAGGCAATTCTTTAGTCCTTAATCATGTGCTATGCATTGTGTATTTATATTGGATGGAATTGGGTGATTTGAGGAAGAAATCATCAATCAATGCAAATCAAATTTGATTTTGTACAAAATCAAATTTTCAAATTTTGATTAATTTTCAATCCAATCTTGCCATATCAATCCAATTTTAAATTTGCGGCTTTGTTGAGTTACTTGGATGCCAAGGAAGAGAAAAATCAATTTGCAATTAATTTTGATTTTATACTTTATTTTTGAATTTAATTTGTATTTAAATGAATAAATTCAAATTAAATAGAAAAATAAAAATTCGTGGCTTTGGGCTTTGATGTTCCAAATTGTATGAGGAACAAGTTTGGATGAAGAAAGTAGGCCCATTTGCAAAGTTTTTGATTTTTAAGTATCTCTCTTTGTGCATTCTTTCAAAATTCCCAACTTGTGATGGTGTAACTTGCTCAATTTTCCACATTTTGAGTGTTCTTGGACTTTTGAAAGCTCTAGAGTCCTCTAACAATGTCTTTGGTCTCATCTCAATTGGAGTTACCATGCTCAAAATATCTTCAAAACAAAAGTTGACTTTTGTTGACTTTGAATGACACGTAATGTTTTGAGCTATACCTCTCAAATGAAGCATTTTTGGACATTCTTGTGAGACATGAAGTTGTAGAAATTGAATTTCCTTCAAAACAAGAGGTGGTGGAAAAATTTACGAGAAATATAGAAAGTTATGATCGATCAAAGTTCGATTGACTTTTCATCTAGAAACCTAATTTAGAAAGTTTGACTTTTGGGCAAATCTTGAGTTTTCTTGATGAATCATGATCAACCCTTGATCAAATGATGAATGTAACTTCAAAATGAGGATGTTGACCAAAATTATGAAGTTTGTTGTATGTTGACCACGAGTTGACTTTTGTCCATACACAGATTTTGACCATCGAGCAATTATGCGAAACTTGACTTGTGAGCTTGAAACTTGACATGGAGAATCTTTGAAGCATATGAGGAGGCATGAAGGCCATTGGAGATGTTGAAATCCATCTTGACTTGAGAGATACCAAACCCTAGTTTGGGTTGATTGTCTAGGAGAGTTTGTCGATCGACTCTTGAGTCCTTGAGTATGGATGTATGAAATCTCTTGAGTAGATGGAGGGCAAATTTTGGGGTATGACACTCTACATGGATCCACTCTCTTCCCAACAAAAAGGTTGTAGTTGGCTTTGGCTTCGATCACCATGAACATGGTGAGCTATGACTCGATCTATGGTTAAATCCACTTGAACTACCCCCAACGTCTGACCTACTTTCCCTTCATAGTTGATAGGACCATGTTGTGTGGTTTGATGTCACCTTCTTGTATTCCTAACTTTTTCAACATAAAGTGAGGCATTAAATTAACTCTGTTGCCTCCGTCTACTAGACCTTATTTAAGCCATGGGTCCGGCCTTTGCTCGAATGAACAATGGCTTGAGATATTTCATGGTGAGCTCACAGGTGTTGAGAAACGCTTCGCTCTTCGATCGCCCGTTATCCATTACGTAGTAACAAGCTGTACGTGCCCGGCAAATATGATATCATCCTCGTACTCTTGATTTCAATTTCTGTCCAAACTCACGGTGTCACGAGATACCACGTTGCAATTAATGTTAAGTGAAGACTCCCTTGACTCGAGGTTATGCATCGGACATATCCTCGTCTTCTTAGGACTGGTGTGTACTCCTTCGTTTCATCTTGTTGTTTTCGGAGAAGTCTCCTACTGGCGGAGGTTTGTCTTGAGTTGATTATTGGTTTTGGTTTGTTGGTGCTTGATTCTTCTTGGTTCTTGATCGAAGTTGCTCCTTTATCTGCCACAACTTCCCTTTCAGCCTTTCGAATTCTCTGTTGCCTTCGCCATTGTGATCTGGACATGGGGTTCTTGCCTTTGTAGTTTTCTAGTCTCAATTATTCTCTCTTTGCAGTGTTGAATTGTCTTCTATATATCATGGCATGGCGTGCATTTCGTTCACTGCCTCTCCATTTATCCTTTTATGGTCGACTTACTTGACCATTTATCGGTTCGCGCCTGGCGGGATCTTGAACGTCACCCTTCGAGCACCTTTAGGATAGGGGCTGTCAGGCTTTCGTTGAGTGTGGTTACCCTCGAAATGTTGACTCATCTGACCAACTTCCTTGTGATTCCAGCATGGGGCAAAAGGAATAGTTTGCATCCGACCGTGTTACGATCATACTGCGAACACCTTGGGCATATTAGGAACTTGGTTTGCTTTGTGACGTGACTAAAACTCAATAAACTCTCTCCGGCTCTAGGGTAACACACGAATAGCGGTTATCTTGGCGCTGATTGATGCGATTCGAGCCACTTTTCCTCTCAAGTTTCTGACAATTCTCTGGTTGCGGATGATCTTTGTCGGGACATAGTATCATTTGACATTTCCCTTGTGTACTGACATGAGATAATCTTTGAGGTGGTATACGCAGCATAGCCATCCTCCATTTGTATTTTTTCCTTTTCTAGGTATCTTTCCTCTCCTCCATCTCGAGCGAGGTCTCTCCATATCCACCATGTTGACATCAACATCTTCCCTTTTCGTCATCATCTCCCCATCCGATGGTTTGACATCTTGATTCAGATCTTTGAACTTTACGGGGAAGTGTTTTCACCGGGTAGTCGAACACTGGGTTCCTAAAGTATCCCGGACCTCTTTTGAGGAATGTTAACATCTCCATCCTTCCTTTTATGTCATCATCTCCCATCCTGTGGGTTTGGCGTCTTCGATTGGGATTTTCGAACTTTTCGGGTAGATTATTTCACGGATAGTCGAACTTCAGGCCCCTCCCAAGGTATCGATTTCTTTACGAGGGAGGGTGGCTTTGATCTGGACTCTCTCAATTTTATTCTCGAGCCTGGTAGCACATGTCAACTCTTTCTTTTGGTTCTCACGGCCTTGATGCTTTGGATCTCTTTAAAGCTTGACCAAAATCTTTGTTGATCGAAGCCTCTAGTTGCTTGTGGGCGTCTCGGTGACCCCTTGTTGACTTGACTCCCATAGTTTTTGTTCTGATGCTTTTTCTATTAGGTGGCCTCTTGATCTGCTTCCACCATATTGATTTCTCCAATGCCCGACTCGGAGTAGTTGGTGTCTGCAACATCCAGAGGGTCTTCATCTACTTTCATTTTTGGTTTGTCAGCAAATCTCAATCTGCCTTCTTTAATTGCATTTTGAATCAGATCCCTGAAAAGAAAACACTGTGAGGTTTTGTGGCCTAGGAAACTATGATACTTACAAAATCCTCTTTTCTTTCTTTGATCTAAAGGAGGTATTTTGACGTTTGATGGCACAATTAGTTGGCCATCTTTGACAAGCAAATCAAAGATCTCATCACATTTTGTTACATCAAAGGTATACACTTCTTTGGGAATTTATCACTTTTCTCATTTCAACAATTTCTTTCCCTTTTTGTAGGAACTAATAGTTTTACAAAGTAGGTGGAGCTGTTTAATTGACGAGATCAATTCGACCTCTTGATTCGAGGATAGTCCTCAACTTCCTCGGTTTGACGTGAAATCCTTTCTTTCTTATTACTTTTAAAGCCACGGCCTCGGCCTTTAGTCTTCGACATCGAACCCTATCTAATTGAGCCATGTCCCTCGGTATTGTGTGTCTAATTTCTTTCTAATAGAATAGTCCGGGGCCACCAGCGACATTTCGACTAACTCTGCTCAAGGGACTACTGTGATGCATCTAGATTTCAAAGTCGAACCTATTCGGTTAATCATCTATGGGTTGATGAAACTTCCTCTTAACAACGGCTAGTTCCTTGAGACTTATCTTGGATTGTCCCATATAGAATTGTTCATGGAACAATCTCTAAGAGGTCGGTATCTATGGATCAGGAGGCAATATGGTGAACCATGTGAAAGCATTCTTAGTGAGGGAGCTTGGAAATATTTAATCCTAAGGCTCTCATTATTTGCTATGTCTCTGCTTGATCGGATATCGGCTATGTGTTCATTGATTCGTTCATTGTCTCCGGCAAACTTAAGTAAACTTAGGGATCTTATATCCCCAGTAAATCGATATGCATTACATAATCTGCTATAGGAGGCATAATTGACCTAATCCCGTATTAAGACGTTTTAGGCCATAATCCTCTCTATCATGGTGGTTAAATTATTTTACACTTAAGATATTGTCGTTTCAATTCTATGAACAACTTGCATCAGCATCTTGGTTTGACCCACCATGACAACTCCTCTATGTTGTTCTTCTCAAAGCAATGGGGCTTCTAGCCTTTAGACCACTTGCCCTTGGTTCCATAACTCCCCTTTGTGGTTCCTCTCGAATCAACGGGGCATCTAATCTTCGACCCTAGCCTTGGTTCTATAAATCCTTTGTGGTTCCTCTCGAATCAGCGGGGCATCTAACCTTATTGCCCTTGCCCCAAATTAATCCTCTCTCTTCTTGATGCGTAAGGTGGGTCATCACAATTTGTTCTATGATGAGTAAGTTCGCTAGAACCAATGTGCAGTTACATCTCGCCTTCGTGGATGAAAAATCTACTATTAGAGCTCATATTATCGCGTTCTCTCATTTGTCATAGTCATTTTGCACTATTGGGCGAAGATTTCTTTACATAGTTGCGTAACACTCCTATCATGTTATGGTTACTATCATCCATTAGCGCTAAAAGCCATCGATTTTACGTGGTTTAGGATCAAACAATACTCTTACGGTGTGTCATAAATTGATTAGCCCAGATCCGGACCTAGTTGTGGTGGCGTGTTCGTCCGAAGTTTACCAAACGCCATAAAAGATGTTGGCATCCCATAAGGGATTACGGTCTATACCATTGGCTGGTTGGTCTAGTTGGTGGTGGGGTGGCGAAATGGGTTTGTGTCCACGATGGTGGGACTAATCCCGAGGATACCAGTGGTTCTGTATTCCCTAGGATCGGTGTTAGTTGACATGCCACTTGTTCCGTTCGTGGCCATATTACTAGTAGGGATGCAGCAGTTGTGCATTGAAGGGATCGGGTTAAACGTTCCCGTCGAAGCGAGCCCATTAGAGCATTCCATGTAAGAATTTTGTTCCCCTTGTTATTTGGATTAGACATCCTATTATTACGTTTTCTTGGGTAAGGTTGGTTGCTATTATTTCTACCACTCCTAAGGTTCATATACAACGAACTTAACACTCAGAAAGAACTTTTATAATGATTATGTCTTAACAATTTTTAATTTTGTTTTAATTTTAATTTTGTAACGACCAATGACGGTCCCACTGGGCGTGCCAATTCGTTTCTGATGATTTACGGTAAAACAACCGCTAGTCCTCCAAACTATCGAATAATCTTAATAGCATTATTCAATTTCTGCGGTAACTGAGGATCGACTAGATTGATCCTATGGGGTGTCGGTCGTTTGGATAAATCTAATAACAAAACTAATATTCATTGTTAAGACTTGTATTTAGAGTGTTTTAGAAATGTTCAATGTATTTCGATTACAATATTAAAGAACTTAATGACATGATCAAGTAAAAACACAAAACGACACGAATGAATAAGGTTCGATTTTAAAGAAATGTGTAAATGAATAAACGCGTAAATAACTTTAAATGTAAAAGACTTTAATGTAAAAGCATGAGTATAAAAGCATGAAATGTAAAAAACATGAATGTAAAAGAGTTTCTTGAAACGTAAAGAATTGAAAATAGAAGAAAGTGTTTAAAAAGTAGTTAAATGGCTTTGAATGCAAAGGTATTTAAATGACATTGATGCGAAGATAAAGGATAAACTGGAAAGATAAAGAGTTTTACTGAATTATAAAGGTTTGGTGCTATCATACATACATTGTTCGAGCATTCGTTTCCCTAGCCATGTGGTATTTTGAATGTTTCTTGAATTTTGTACAAGGATATGACACACGAAATCCGAACACTAAGACTTCTATTTATACTACTTCGACCATAGCAGTGCGACTTATGAGACTACCACGTTCGAACATCGAACTCTTTCTTCTCTAGCTTCCACGTCTTGGCCCCATTCGGTATATATATTTGAATTCAATCATCGCTCGTTTGAATTTCAAATGCTGACAATCTTAAACGAACTCATTTCATAAACGCGGTCTAGCTATCATTTGAGGCTTCTTTAAATATGCATTCATAGCGCTCACTCGAGCTCCGGGCTTTAGTATGTCCATTCGAAACCATTTCTTCCATTCGGTGACATTCACTTTATTCCAATCGAACACTAATCTGTTTCATTTGAACTTCATTACTCCATTTGGACCTCGTATATCAAAATCTTGACCAACGGCCCATCATATTACGAAGAGAATCGGTAAGTTCGACGATATAAGATCTCATAACGTGGTCTGTCGAACTATGAAGGAAGAACCAAAACTACCATGGGGTAATCCGGTGATATTCTGTCGGCTCAGTCTGGGCCGACAATATTCATCGGTCATCAAAATAAACCAAGTTATAATCTACTAGTGGGCAGGGAATGGTTACATGGAGTCGGTGTTGTGCCATCTTCCATGCATCAACGCCTGATCATATGGCAAGAAGATGGCATCTTAGAGAACATTGAGGCTGATCAAGGTTACTTTATGGTAGATATCAATAATGTCGGCCAAAACCAGTTCGACAGGAAGTTGACTAATATTGCTCCTTTCCAACCAGCGGAAGAAATGTATGCCAACTTAAATGAGGCATTCGTCTCTTTGAAGCTACATGAAACCCACAGATTTGTGTGGGATGTTGAACCTCTGGAGGATCCCTATGCAGAGGAACCCGTGCCAACAAGCTGGGGAAACCATCACGACAATGATGTTTAAGCTAGAAGCTCTGAGAAGGTTTTCGTCGTACATTGCCGAAAGTAAGATAAATTCGGCTCTAGAAGCTGAAGAAGAAAAAATGGCCACAAAAGCTGCTAAATTTCCCGTTCCAGAGGAAGTAATTTTGGCTGTAGAGCTAGAACCACCAGATAAAAGCAAGCTGGTCAACAAAAACGTCGATGAGCAGCGTCTAGATTTCATATACGACGACGAACCTCTAGGTTTCGAAAAGGATCATATGGCACCAGAAAAAATGCAGCCATAAGATCCTTTGGAAGAAATTGACCTTGGTGCAGAGGGTGATAAAACACCAACCTAAATTAGCGTAACATCGGTAGGAAACTCGGATCACGGTAATATATTTACTAAAAGAGTTCAAAGATTGTTTTGCTTGGGACTATAATGAAATGCTAGGTTTGAACAGGGAATTGGTCGAGTTAAAATTACCAATAAAAGTTGGAAAAAATCCAGTGAAACAAACACCTCGACAATTTGCGCATGCAGTTATGTGGAAGATCAAGGAGGAGATTGAACTCCTTAAGCAAATCGAAGCGCAGGTATGTGAATGGTTAGCTAATATTGTGCGATTATTAAGAAAAATGGAAAGCTAAGTGTGCATTGATTTTAGAGATTCCACTCCTAAAGATTATGTTAGGTATGCTGATGGGCTCGGCTGCGGTTTGAATATTTAAGTATGCTTGATGGTTATCTTGGTTATAACCAAATTTATATTGCATATGATGATGTGCCGAAGACGGTGTTTCGTTGCCCAGGGGCATTAGGCACCTATGAATGGGTAGTCATGCCATTTGGCTTGAAGAATTCCAGAGCAACATATCAGAGGGTAATAAATACTATGTTCCATGATTTCATTGAAAATTTCATGCAGGTTTACATCGACGATATTGTAATCAAGTTGAGCAGTAAATCGACACACTTAGAACACCTTTGGAGATATTTCAAAAGAATGTGAGAATATGGATTGAAAATGAATCCATTAAAGTGTGCTTTTTGTGTGCAGGCAGGAGATTTCCTTGGTTTTGTTGTGCATAAGAAAGGCATTGAAGTCAATCAAAGCAAGACCAAAGCTAACATGGACGTCAAACCGCCGTCGACCAAAAACTGTCGTTGGCCAAAATAAATTTCTTAAGGAGATTCATTTCTAACTTAAGTGGTAAAACAAAGGAATTTTCACCACTACTTGATGACAGGCGTTTATCTAGAAGAGAAGCATCAAGGCTTTCGACAAAATAAAGAGTATCGGTGAAGCCTCCTATATTAGCACCTCACGAAATAGGCCTGAGGTTGTACATAGCCTCGGAATCGACCATAGGTAGTATGTTGGTTCAAGAGGACGACAATAGTGTCGAACAACATATTACCTTCATTATGTTAAATGGTCCTGAAACTAGGTATAGTGACATAGAAAAGCTATGCCAGTGTTTGTATTTCTCTTGTATCAAACTAAAGCAATATATAAATCCAGTTGATGTTTACGTTTCCTCTTACTTCGACATTATTAAACATATGTTGTCTAAACCAATTTTGCACATTTGAATTTGTAAATGGGCTTTAGCATTAATTGAATATTCCCTAACGCACTTGCCTTTAAAAGCAATGAAAGGGCAAATAGTGACAGATTTCTTAGTCGATCATTCTATGGTGACTATGCCGAAAATTTTGTCGATCTAGTATCTTGGAAATTGTATTTCGATGGTTCTAGTCACAAAAACGGTGCGGGGATAGGAGGAGTCATAATTTCTCCCAATGGAATTCCAGCAGAGTTCAAATACACCATCGATGGCATCTGCACTAATAATGAGGCAGAATATGAATCCCTTATTACTGGACTTGAACTGCTGCTAGAATTGGGGGCAAGAAATGTCGAAATAATGGGAGACTCTGAATTGGTAATCAGACAAGTATCAAAAGAGTATAGATGCGTTAAAGAGAATTTAATCATGTACTTTTTGATTTCCATAAGGTTGTTAAGCAGTTCGAACAGCGAAGCCTTGACACATACCTCGGCAGAAAACCAAGAAGCTAATGACCTGGCGCAAAAGCCTCGGGATACAAGAAGAATGAAGATGAAGAGCCTATTCAAGTAAAGAAAAGGTTTGAGCTACATTATCCCTTGGTTTATCAATTATAAAATTAGGTGCAATAGATACAATTTTGAAATTTTATGATAAAACAATGATTGGCGCAAGCCTGGTCCTTCTTATGTTCGCCCAGCGGGTTTGACAGATAGTAAAATAAAATATCGTGCCACAGTTTGTTTGATTGAAAATGAATTATTTAAGAAAGCTATCAGAGAATTATTAAGTGCTTAGGAGAAAGTGAGGCATCGTGGCGATTAATCGGGGTGCATAGTAGAGCATGTGGTGCACACCAAGTTGGACACAAGATGAAATGGTTATTGATGTGAGCAGTGTTTATTGGCCTCAATGTTGAAAGATTGTATCAAATTTACTGAGGATGCCAAAATGCCAAATGCATGGGGCATCCGGCACTTCCGACCAGCGGTGCATGCCATTATAAAACCTTGGCCATTTAGAGGATGGGCCTTAGATGTGATTGGGAAATAAAACCAGCATCATCTAAGCAGGCGGTACATTTTAGTCGATTGATTATTTCTAAAGTGGGTCGAGTCGTAGCTTTAAAAATGTCGACCAAGAGGGCATGATTGATTTATACAAAATCATATTATGTGTCGGTTTGGAATTCTGTGACAATCACAACCGACCAAGGGCTTGATGTGTGTCTGGTGAAGCGACTTTGTAGGATTTTGTATCCAAATGTGCGGATAGCAAGAGTGCCGACCGACTTTATTTTATCAATTAAGGGAAGGTAAAAATAAGAAAAAAGACCGTTAGATTACGAGTTCGGGAGAATGGTTATGAAAAGGAAGGTATTAGCACCCTTTCCATCCGTAGTTATCTACGACTCTTATTGCTCTAGATCACTTTTAAAATTGCTACGTGTGTTTTGACAAAGATGTTTTGAAAAAGGCATTTCGCTTTGACTTTGTAATGACTCACGTGGGAGTGTATACAAAGTGTTCGGAAATGTTTTGTTTTGAAAAAATTTGAACTTTGAAAAAGTGTGTGGTGTGAAAAGCATTTGGTAGGCGAGCAACTAAAGACTTATTACCCACTCGGTGGGTCATTTTGTACTACATTCCTTTAGAAATAACCATACCATTAGTTAGTAGGTAGCTCCATTCGTTGGATAAGCGGGACATTCGAAGGGACATCGGATGGTCATAGAAAGCAACTTGTAGGAAGTATCCTAGCACATTGAAGGACTATCATCATTTTTTGTGGCGACATCGAGGTCAAGATCATGTATTCGGGAGCGACATCGTGGGTCTTATGATCTTTGTATCGAAGGGACTATGATGATTTGTTTGGAGAGCAGCGGTGCTAGAATACCTCACGTTCGAGGACATGACCATTTTGAATTAAAGGCAGCGAGGAATTACCCTAAGGGTGCGTGTGTGAGAAGTGTGTTGATTTCGGATATTTTATCTTGAAAATTAGTGGGCTATGTTCAATTTTAGTCTTGCCATACCGCTAATTACTAGCAATTTATAGGGTGCGGAAATTAAAATCACGGAAAGTAAAGTCGGAAGGTAAATCCTCACGCTATTACAAGGCTTTGGGCGGATACATAATTTAAAATGCGGAAAATAAAATCCTAAATTAAACTATTACATCCCATATCAGTTACATTATTGGAAAAATAGAATGAAAAGCGAAGAATAGTGCGAATCGAACAACACATGAAGCGAGAAATCGGAAAATATGATGAAATCGAAATAAGAGAAAATGTTAGGAAAAATGCAAATTTAAATTGGAAAAAATATGACATCTGAAATAATGTAAATATACTAAGATAAATTTTTGGGATTTTTAGATGCAATTTAATAATTTAAAATGAATTTACAATGATTTAAATGCAAAATTACAAATAAAAATAAATATGCATACAAAAATATTTTAATTTTATAAAATTAAATAAGGTTTTACGAAAATAAAATAAAGGAAAATAATTTTTTGGTGGTATTTTAATGCGGAATAAAATTATGAAAAGAAATTAAAATATAATGAAATATTAAAAATAATTAAAAATAGAAAATATGAGGTTTGCAAACTTGTAAAATAAATGTCGAGCGAGGGGATGAACCCAGAACACCAACTTCAAACTTTGACCACTCCCTTGCCCACTTGAACCAACTTGCTCTTTGTTTGAAGCGGATTGAATGGATACGTCGCTCTCACGGCTTCATCCCTTCGCGCAAGCTTCATCTTCACCTTTTGAATATTTGAAAAGTGCGTCGGCCATGGTTCGAGAAAGTCTACAACAAAACATCAAGCATACATAATATAAATAAATCTAAAATGGTTCGATTCCTTGGGCGTTCGAACACGATTGTTTAGGTCTCTTGTCAATTTTCCTTTTAAGAAACCCTAATTCGTTCGAAACCCTAATCATGGCATATACGATTCAGGCCATGGAAATTCAATTAGCTTGCCCGAAAGCTTGTGAACACATCACTAAACACAAAAACAACAACAATCGAGTTAATAATGCATGAATGAATGAATTGAAATTTGAAATTTCAAGAACAAACCAAAATCGGTTCGTGATTCTTGATGCTTTTGGGCAATGTAAAGATCGGAATGCTTCCGGGGATGTCAAGGAATGTTTGGATCTCAAAACCAATTGAAACAATGGGGATCGATGAGCGCAAGTTGCTTAAAGGTCACGTTTTTGGATTAGGTTAGGGTTTCTTGAGCAATTTCTTTTTCTTTTGATTGGTATGCATCAAGTATTTATATTGGATGGATTTGAGGCAGTTTTGGCAAGAATCAATCACCATTCAATGATAATCAAATTTGATTTTGTATAAAATCAAATTTTCAAAACAATCAATTCAATCCAATCTTGCCATTTTTGTCAAATTTCGAACTAGGCTTTAGTGAGTTCTTGAATCTCAAGGAAGAATAAAATCAATCTTTCAATTAATTTTGATTTTATAATTTATTTTAAAATTTAATTTGTATTTAAATGAATAAATTCAAAATTAAATAGAAAATAAATCAAAAATTCAAGGCATTGGGCTTGGATATTCCTAATTGTATGAGGAATAAGTTTGGATGAAGAAAAAGCAAGCCATTTGCAAAAGATTTGATTTTAAGTATCTCTCTTTGTGCATTCTTTCAAAATTGCCCAACTTGTGAATGGTGTATCTTGCTCAATTTTCCACATTTTGAGTGTTCTTGGACTTTTTGAAGCTCTAGAGTCCTCTAACCAACGGTCTCATCTCAATTGGGTTACCATGCTCAATATCTTCAAAACAAAAGTTGACTTTTGTTGACTTTGAAAATGACTGTAATGTTTTGAGCTATACCTCTCAAATGAAGCATTTTTGGACATTCTTGTGAGACATGAAGTTGTAAGAATTGAATTTCCTTCAAAACAAGAGGTGGTGGAAAATTTTAGAAAAGTATGAAAAGTTATGATCGGTCAAAGTTCGGTTGACTTTTCACCTAGAAACCCAATTTAGAAAGTTTGACTTTTGAGCAAATCTTGAGTTTTCTTGATGAATCATGATCAACCTTGATCAAATGATGAATGTAACTTCAAAATGAGGATGTTGACCAAAAATTATGAAGTTTGTTGTATGTTGACCACGATTGACTTTTTGTCAATACTGTGATTTTCAACCATCGAGCAATTGTTTGAGAAACTTGACTTGTGAAGCTTGAAACTTGACATGGAGAATCTTTGAAGCATGAGGAGGCATGAAGACCATTGGAGATGTTGGAAGTTCATCTTGACTTGAGAGATACCAAACCCAGTTTGGGTTGATTGTCTAGGAGAGAGTTTATCGATCGACTCTTGAGGAATCCTGAGCATAGATGTATGAAATCTCTTGAGTAGATGGAGGGCAAATTTTGGGGTATGACGGCCATTCAATCTTCTTGTCTTGGAGGGTTAGATTGACTGCAACTTGTCTTTTGTGACTGATGAAGATGATTGAACACTCAATACGAAAATTGCACTTTTGTTGGTGGATGATGCGGGAATGGGCTTCGGATGTCATTTGGAAAGGCGGATACTTGACTGGAGAAGATGAGTCGTCGCTAGACTCGAGAATGTCGATGGGAGAATTAGCGGAGATGGGCTTAAGATGCCATCTGGAAAGATCGATCTTGGGAGTGAGCGTCGTGCTAGGCTCTGTGAGCGTTCTGGAAGGAGCATGGAGATGGGCTTAGATGCCATCTAGTCATCACGTTAGACTTGTGTTCATTTTTTTTTGAATGAAGTTATTGGTTTGTATTGATTTTTTAACCATATAGAAGCATTCGAAAGTGAAGCTTAATGTTGATAAGTAGTGGGAGATGGGCTTAAGATGCCATCAAGGCAAATGAGTCTCATGCTGACTCTATAGTTGCTATTGATAATAGGAAGGGTAGAATAAATCTTAGTGCGATTACTACGAGGGAGATAGTAGTTGGCAAAAATGTGGATAGCTTCACTGTTGTGCATCGTGTTGATCCATTGCACATTATCGGAGGATGACGGTGGTCTTCGGATAGTTTCCCGTCGGTTCGGGGCTTAATCACAGACGGTTGTCGGGGCAACAGGCGATCTTCGAATAGTTTCCGTCGATTCGGGGCTTAATCACGGACCCGATCGATGGAGGACCAATGGCGGTCTTTGGATAGTTTTCCGTCGATTGGGGCTTAATCTGGACCGTTCGTCGAGAGGACAACCAAGGGCGGTCTTCGGATAGTTTTCCGTCGATTGGGCTTAATCTGGACTGTTTGTGTCGAGAAGGGACATTACATTTTGGAAAAACAAGAAACTTGGATAGAATAGTGGTTAGTTTATGCAAGAATGATGCATGACCGATGTATATGAATGACATATGCATGAATTATGACTTTATGAGTAATGTATGAATGATAGATGTGTGATATTTCAAAACATATCCATCTTGAAGAAGATGCGGATGTTACATTTGAGGATTCGACTCACTGCAGGGAATTGGTGGGTGAAGTCCACCTTTTGAAGGAGAAGAAAGATACCACTGGATTCCTCCGATGCACTATCGACCAAGTCTTGGGTCTAGATATTGTTGAGGAAGGTAGAGATGAAGCTCGTTGTTGGAGATCTCATAGACCTATTTGAGGAGAATGCGGGAGGCGATCCGTTGGGGACCTTGTATGTAGACCTGTGAGAGGAATTTGGGGGCTCTCGGGGATTACAGGTGGGGAATATCATTGAGAGCATTTGATAATTCTTTGGAGGCGGGCTGGAAGAGTCGGGATCGTTGTAATCTGGGTGGGGAATGAAGATGTAGGTTCCTCCGATGCACTATCGACCAAGTCTTGGAGTGCGGATCTTGCTTGGGGAAAAAACCAGATGAGAGATACCAGTGGGGATAAATACCTTGCGGGGGTGAGGTGTTCTTTGCTTGAGGCAGATGTAACATTACTTGAGTCGAGTGGAATTGCAGCTCGTGGATCCTTTTGCTCTGGGGGAAGTTGTGTTGTGGTGACACCTTTGCGGGGATCATACTACGTGGGGCAGCTTTGGTGACTTTCGTCGTCGTCCCAATTCACGGAGCACAATAAAAGTACTTTTGTATATTCACTTTTATGTGTTTGTGATTAGATTCTTGTTATCATAAGTAGTCATTCAAAACAAGCGTTGGACTTATTGCAAATAACAACGAAATTGTAAAGAAAGAAGCTTGCATTTATTTGAAGGTGGCGTATGGCCAGTAGTTTGTACACAAGAAGGTAAAAGCTATGCGAAACAATCTCGTTAAGTTCCACTATGCTAGTACTCATATATTGAACTATCTCATCTCCTTAACATCGGTGAAAGTGAGTAGGCGATCTTCGCCATTTGAACCTTGAATCTTGATAGTAGTGCAGGCGGTGATCTGGAAGAGACATAGTGCGCTTAAATCCTAACTTTTGCCTAGACCGCCCTTTGGGTTTTATCTCTGGGATACCCTTTCTTGCCCAAACCGCCTTTTCGAGGTTTCGACTTGCGGGTGTACATGTTTTGCATATATCCTTAATTTTTGCCCAACCTTTTTGGTTAGCGAGGATGCCCTATTTTTGCCTAGGTTATCGACCTAGCGGGTCTCTTTATCGTAGTATTTTTGACTATGTCTGCGTTCACGAGGTGTGGGAAGTCTTCACCATCCATGGTGCTAAGTATCATAGCTCCGTAGGAAAATCTTGTCTTGACTACCATGGTCCCTCGTGGTTGGGAGTCCATTTGCCTGGGATCACCTTGTGGAAGAATGATGCGCTTGACTACTAGGTCACCAATTTGATAGACTCGGTGCTTGACCTTCTTGTTAAATGCTACGATCATTCGTTTACGATAAATCATCCATGGCGGATGGATGAGTCGTTCTCATCAATCAAGTTAATCACGGTCAGCGTGATGAGACGATCATCTTCACCTAGCTCTGCGTCTGGGACTACGGTTGAGGGATATCGAACCTCGATGGGTAGAGCGGCTTCCATACCGTATACAAGAAGGGGTTGCCCGTTGATGTTCGTGTTGTGAGTCACGATAACCATGAAGAGCAAATGGTAACATCTCATGCCAATCTTTGTAAGTCACATCATCTTATATAATCTTCTTAATGTTCTTATTGGCGGCTTCCCCATTCATCTTAAACCGATATGGAGGAATTGTGATGCTTGATCTTGAATTGCGTCGAGGTTAATGATCATCTATTGTTGAGATTGAACCGTTATACGTGATAATCCTTTCGGGAATGCCTTGGCGAGATAAGATTATGTGATGAATCGAGCCACAACATTCTTGGTAACGGATGCATGCAGGCTGCTTCTACACTTGGTGAAATAATCTATTGCCACAAGGATGACGATGTCCATTGGGCGTGGGCTTAATTTCTCCGATCATGTCAATGCCCACATTGCAAAGGCCAAGGAAGTTAAAACATTGAGTCTCTGAGTATGTACTTTATCGGCATAAATTTGGCATTGTGACAAGATCGGCGTAGCGGTGACAATCGACTTCCATGGTGGACCAATAGTAACACATTCTCAAATCTTCTTAGCCATGGTGTGTCCAGGTGGGTACCAAATTAATTCGTAACTCTTCCATGATGATCTTCTTTGTTTTCGGTCTACAGTAGAATAAGCACAAGTCGTGGTTGCGCATAAGATATCGTTCTTGAGGAAGAATTTGGATGCAAATCTTCTCATGAACTTCTTATCATTGACGGATGCCCCTACGGGATATTCACGAGTCTCAAGATACCTCTTCCGTCATAGTACCAAGGTTTCTCTTACTGCGTCAAGCTCATAACAATCTGTTGGTTAGTCGAACTTCTCAATGATGATCACGGGAGCCTCGTTGTCCCATCGACCTTGAACATAGGCGACATAGTAGCTAATCGTGCATAGCGATTCTCTTCTCGTGGAATATGATCAAAGTGATTTCTTGATGAGAATCAAACTCAAGCATGTCTCGATCGGAATGAGATTCGGATGCTTCGTATCCCTCGCCTTTATCATTGATCACTAAAGTGAGTCTCCATACACTCGTAAGAACTTGATTCTTAAGTCAATAGCGACTTTAAGACCCATGATGCAGCCGTGCTCGGCCATGTGTTAGGTGCAGTGAAACATAATCTGGCGGTGAAAGGGGTATGTCCGCTGTAGGGGATGTAATGATGGCGCCAATGCCATTGCCAAGTGCGTTTGAGGCTCCATCAAAGACCATAGTCCATCGGGATCCTTGTTCGGGTCCTTAAATCCGGGCACAGTTCTTCACAATCTATAACTAGTAAAACATCTTAGATGGAAATTGAGCTGCAGACTAATAGTCATCTGACTTGATGAGCCAAATGATCGGCTACCACACTTCCTTTGATCGCTTTACGAGAAGTGTCTTGGATGTCATATTCGGTCAAGATCATTTGCCATCTTGCTATTCTTCGGAAAAGTTGGTTTCTCAAATATGTATTTTATCGGATCCATCTTGAAATCAACAAGGTAGTGTGAGTCAATATCTTGTCTTAGTCGTGACATTAAGAAAAGCGTTGCAAGTTTTCTCAATTTGTGGTATCTTGTTTCAGTCGGTAAACTTTTGCTAAGGTAGTATATTGCATGCTCTTTTCGACCGGACTCGTCATGTTGCCCCAACACACCCCCATTGAGTTCTCTAACAACATCAAGTACATGATAAGAGGTCTTTCTTGATGGGCGGCATCGGGATGGGAGGATTACGTAGGTACTCCTTGATTTTGTCAAGCGATCGCAGATCGTCGTTCCATTCCACTACTTGATCTTTCTTAAGTAACTTGAAGATTGGCTCACAAGTAGCGATTAGGTGTGCAATGAATCGGCAATGTAGTTTAATCGGAAGAAACCTCGACCTCCTTCTTGTCGGGGGCTGGCATCTCTTGAATAGCTTTAACCTTGGTGGGATCAACAATACCTTTTCCATGACAATAAATCCTAGGAGTTTTCGGATCGACTCAAAGGTGCACTATTGGATTAAGTCTCGATCTATACTTCTTCAATCGTAAATAGTTTACACAAATGATCAAGATGTTCTTCTTGATGCGTGATCGAGCTATCATGTCGTCGGCGTAGACCTCTATCTAGTGATGAATCATGTCATGAAACAATGTCACCATAAGCGGCCGATAAGTGGCGCTAGTTCTTTAGTCCGAGCAGCATAACCTTGTAGAGAAAGTGCCCGTTGTGTAACAAAGTAGTCTTCTCCATGTCTTGAGGCCATTTTGTCGATTGATTGGGAGAAACCATCCATGAAGGAGAAAACCTTATCTTTGGCGGTGTCCTTGAACATCAATAGTGAAATCGTCTTTCGGACTAGCTTTGGGATCTGTAATCCACACATTAGTACCTTGCCATCCTTCTTAGATGCAGGTACCACATTGCAACCCAGTGGATAGGGGTGTGACTAAGAAACGTTGAGCTGCTTCATAACCGGCTTTGATTTTCTCGACATCTCGGGGCCTGTCTGACAGAACCTACATTTCCTTTGGGAGAAAACCTTCTTTTAGGCAATCGATGTACCACGATATCAATGTCCGACCCAGGCATGTCCGTATGACCAAGCAAAAACCTCAATATAGTCTCGTAGCATGTCTGAACAACCTTTCTTTAACAACATTCTCAAGACCATCCTATCTTAATCTCTTTTCTGTCTTGATAGGTACCAAATTCACAACCTCAACTTGCTCTTCGGTGGTGTATAACTCGCTCTTCTTGTTGTAGCGATCGGCAAGTTCTCCTGGCACTTCACAATCTTCCTCACTTTAGTCTTGACGGTAGATCGGTTATCAAGTCATATTGCTTTAACATGGCATTATTATGCGAGATTCGGAGTGATTTTGCGGTGTATCACGTGGGTGTGTGTAAGAAACACATAGCTTTTTGAAGGGTGATAAAGTAAAGAAAACAAACAATTGAATACAAAGTCCAGCGAATTTATTGAATGAAAACATGCGACGGATAATAACCCTACTAAGCGAGCCATGATGCCCAGACGAGGCACTAGGCTTTCAAAGTTTATTGTTCAAAACATAATCTGACAAAACAAAACAAAGCAATACTCGACTAAAGGAGATTGGTATAGCGTCTTGATCTTCCAATTCTTTGAGCCTTTATCGGAGTTGGGAAGATCCACTTGTTGATGTCGAAGTCGTTGTGGTAGTCTTCTATAGCATGGATTCCACGGGCGATCACGGAAAGGATGTTGTGCGTTGTGGCGTATCATCTTGACCCTTGATAGTGAAGCCTAAACCAGTCTTGTCAAATTTGAAAGGAAGATCGGGGAGGCGTCCCCAAATAGTACTACCTTCTTCAACAGCGACTGAGCATCTTTCGGTGAGGCCATCCTAGGAAAACTTCGTAACCCGGGAGGAATGGGAGAGTCAGCGGGATGACTCACGGGGATTGTCTCAAAAGCTTGACAGTCTCGAGAATTCTCCTTCCATCTCAAGGTATCGAATGATTGTAGATGGTGACCATATACTCTTCTTCACCACATCTGTAACACCCTTCCCTTTCACCCACTTAGTTCGATGCAGGTAGAAATAGCAGCCACCGCCCATGTATCGAGGCGTCCGAGTAGACAAGAAGGTGGGACGGATGTCCATGACAAAAGGTGGAGTCAAAAGTGCAGGAACCGACTTTAACGAGCGAGTGATCTCCGAAATCTTGTTAGCTTGGAACCATCAAAAGCTCTCACGATTATGTCAGGGTCTCGAGAACCAGCCGACATCAAGTCGATCAAAAGCGATCTTGGTAAGATATTCAGAGCGAACCGGTATCTACCAAGACATGAGATAACGTGGTGTGCCCGTCGGCAGATGTGCAAGGCTTTGTTGTGTTCTTTCCGTGAGGAGTCAAATCGACATCGAGAAGCCTAGGCCGTTGTTGGCGGCGAGGCTAGCAATACAAACAATTGATCGATGGTAGTGTCTTGCGGCACATGAGCATTCTTGAAACTTCACAAGGCATTAGCATGAGCCTCGGGCACAAAAAGCATGCGAGCATGGAAATCTTGGGCAGATGCATCTAGCATTCCATAACATTGTAATCACTCTTCTTGATGATCTTGAATTTCCTCCATTTCTTGTTTGGAGGTGTCTTGATAACTTCCTTTGGTATACGGTTGAAGCGGGATGAGCCACTAGTTCTTTCCCTCTAGCTTGGGGAGGCGGTTGAATAAATTGGAATCTGTTTGAGTCGCGGTGTCTTTGGAGGAGATCTCGGAGAATACCCTTCGGTTGGTCACCTTACTTGATCAGGTGATGTTGTCAATGTCGGGAATGGTAGCTTTAGCGTAAGATCTTCAATGGTCAAGGGTCTTGTGAGCGCCATGATAGTAAACATCGACTCCATAGTTCCAAGGATAGCTTTGTCGAGGAATATGGAACTGGTCTTGAGAAGTGATAATGAGAGGTGCCACTAGAGCACGAGGATCGTGAGAAATCCTTATTGTGTTAACATCCGGCATAGTCTTACGGGAAATCGTCACCCCATCCGGTTATTAACATCTTCAATAGGAATCTTGTAACTATCCGAGGCGGTGTACTTCACCATGTAATCATACTTTCCACTTGGCTGCCCAAGGTATCCCACAGATGAACAACCGTTTGCATTGTCAATCTTCAACTTAGACATTTCTTCACGGCTTACGCACAGGTGGTTTGAGAAATAGTATCTCACGGTTATCCATCATGCCGAACACGTCTTCTCAACCAAGCACAACCATCCAGTGCGGATGGGCACCAATGACAATTCTGGGCATCTGGTTGACACGGCTTGCAACAAATTCTTCTTAACGGTGATCGAGAGGGATGGTCAAGTCATCTATGTTGAAAACATAAGTATCGTCCCACGAATTGGAACCCTTGTCATGGTTAGGCATGGGCGCGTTGATCACATTGGTCTCGGCAGGAGGATCAAATTCAATGCAGCAAGCTTAATCATATCTTGAATCTTGTTCTTGAGCCGACAATCATCGATTACTATGTCACAGCTATTGGGTGGTAAGCATACTTAGCATTTGGATTGTATCTCGGGAAGGAAGTGTTGACATTAGGAGGATCCTCAAGGTTATCGACTCTGCGTTCAACATGTGTTGCAAGGCTTGCGACAATGGCATGTTGATCTTAAATGCTTGTCTTAGTGGCGCATTAGCTTCTGCGTTGTCTCGTTGAGGTTGTCTTGATGTAGGATTGGAATCACTGGCCCCCTGATTGAGCATGGTCGGTCTTGGCTCGGCTTTTCGACCATACGGCATTGGCTTCTTTCTTACCAAAAGATTTCTTGCGCGTTTGAAGATGTCTCTACTGAATCTTCCACTCGATACCGACCTCATCGCTCGCTTTGTAATATCATTTCGGTGAATCCGGTGAAGAGTTTCCATCGGATGATTGAAGAATGGGCTGTCGGTGTCTCCATGAACATATCAACCAACTCCCTATTGGACAGGGTGGTTGAACTCACTGCTAAATCTCTCCATACAGGCATACTCCTTGAACTTCTGTCACGACCCATAGACATGCTTTGTAGTTGCATGCGGTGGGTGTCGGTTAACATTATACTCATCATGCATGAAAAACATCGACTAAGTCACTCAAATAGGATACGAATTCTCTGGTGATAGTACCATTCCAATGGTTCGGACAAACTCTCTTGAAAATAGTGCATCCTGACTTTACGTCATCGATTGTGGGGATTGATCTTACGGACATAGGACTTCAAATGACTTTGGGCAAGACACGCCATCATACTTAGCAAAGTTGGAACTTTGAACTTGGGAGGAATCACAACACCGAGCGAGACTCGGATCATCAAAATTCAGCCGGACATCTTCAAGTTTTCCACGACATTCAGACGATCTTCAGTTGCTTGTACTTGTCATCTTCATTAGGTATTGGCCATCATCATAGTTCTTCTCAAGTTTGGGCTGAGCGCTTCACCATCACCCTTGTTACTTTCCTCGGTGGACACTTCCTTGAGAGAGAGCTCAATCGGTGACCACCTTAGGACCACCTTTGTAGCGTGCGCCCGGGTTGAGAGACCAACAACCTTCTTCTTCTTGTTGATGAGCTTCTTGAAATCTTCTTGGCCTTGGACGGTGGTGAACATCTGTTGGGCCGGGCATTACGAGCTTGAAGATCTTTGTGATCGTTCAAAGCCATTTACGCTAAAATAAATGAAACAAATGAGAAAACCAATCTCAATGTACGTGATGCAATGTTATGCTATGCTATGCAATGTTTATCACGAATGCAATACAATGTTTTCAAGGACCTTAGAGATTTAAATTTGTTAACAACAAACATTTATTAGTACTTCTTTTATTCTTTTTCTTTTTAAGTACAAGAGATAGTTCAAAACAATAAAAGAAAAAACATTAAAATCCTAAAGCTCTAAGTCTCCATGGCTTCCTCTTGGTGCCGATGTAGCGTTGATGTTTGCTCCTGGTGAAGTAGCTTAGTCAACTCTAGCACTTTCTTCTCACTTGCGTAACCTTGAGCCTCAAGGTATCCCTCTTCTTTAATTTGAATCAGGATCTCTTCAAGTCTTCAAAATCAGTAGGCATGTCGGGATGGAGAACAACATAGATGCGTTACCTATATAGAGGTTCCATAATTCTTTGGTAAAGCAGTGAATGGCATCATGAGGTTTGGAGCTCGAGCTCGCACCCATTTGAGGTAAGGTTCCCAAGGAATGGAATTCAGGTGCCCCAAAGTCTTGGTATCGATCTTCTTTACCATGCCCCAGCATGTATAAACCAAATCGGTAATTCTAGAGATCGTGATTATATCGAACACAACATCTTGGAGCGTATCACATGTGGACCATCTCTTGAGCAAAACCAAGTTAGCGTAGAGCTAGAAGGGGTTGTAAATACCTCCTTATACCAAGGGTGGTACATTAGGAATTCTCCTGGCAGCAATGAATGTGATCTTTTGAGAGAAAATTCCAGATATCACTGATGAGAAAGTGACATTAACCTTTGAGACCATCTCAACCTTTGTTCGTTCTTCAAAAGCGATGGAGGAAGGTGAGAAATAAACCACACAGGAAAATAGCGGTACACAACACATGAGGTTCCTTCTCGGCTTAGTGATACAGTGTGGAGAATGTGGGATGTCTCAAGTAAAGTAGGCACGAGTTGCGGGTGGGAACAACATTGAAGCGTTGACATCTATGAATTGATCCGAGTTGGGGAACAGCCAAACCATAGATTAGCAAGGCCACAATGTGTCTTGAATGCATGGAAACTCATAACTTTGAG
>CM038796.1:74079944-74142488 GCA_021764765.1 Vicia sativa | reverse complement strand
TTTCCTTCTCCTTTTGCAAAAGACTTTGCTTGCCCTCTAAGCCAAGTTTGAATTACCAATGCCAATTTTTGTGCCTAACATTTCAAATCTTGCCCTATAAATAGAATTATCATTTTCAAGTCCAAGACACACAAAGCCATGCAAGTACATGCTTTCATTCTACTTTCTCAAATTTCATGAATCATAGTTCAATTTGAAAACTTGCAATTTGAAAACTAATGAAAAACTACGATCAAATTGAATTGTCTAATATGTTTAATATTCATTTGAAACTTAAAAACAACATAAGAGCAAGCTAAAACTCAAATTACATGCCATATCACTAAACACAAAAGCGCATAAAGATTTAATTCATGGTTTTGCAGGCATCTTGAGTTCGATCATCAAACACCATCCATATACATCATAGAGATGATGCGGACCCTCGACAATAATCTGTAACTCTCTCACCAATTTCAGTTTCATTTTGAAGCTCATGCGGAGTCGACTTGGTAGGTTGGTTCAAATAAGCTCACAAGTGGAACCACTCATCTGCTCCATATAGACACCGTTGGTGCTCGGGCATCTAAAACTCACCAGGAAACACTCCTTCATTGGTTGATTCCAAACTGGTAAGAACTTCCAACTCAAACTCTATGATTCCTTGCCTCTAATCAAAAAACTCTTGGCCATTTGTTTTGCCACTTACTCCGATCATTAACCCTCGATCAATTGATAAAATCATCAACCATACGATTTCAATTAGGTTTTTATTTTTAGGGTTCTTTGTGTTCACAATTGATCATGTTAGGCTTAAAATAAATGAGAATTAAGTGATACCATCATGTTCCTGCAGTTCAAAGCGGTCAACTTTCATGTTTCATTCAATTTCATCAAAAACAATCCATGGCTAGTTAAAGTTGGAGGAAGAAGATGAAATTTCTTGTGCGATTTTTTCAAATTCAAAACTCGTTTTAAAATATAATTTCATTGTTTAAACACAATACGGATGTATTGCATGAAAGCGTTGCCATTCACTCGTAAGTCTTTGTGCGTATTATTACGGTCCAGGGTTTCAGAAGCCTCCATGGGACCAATTTTTTCAAACTTTCATTTTCTTCATATGTTTTACAAACTTTAACATTTTTAACCAATCAAAACTCCTCATTTTGGGGTGATTTTTTGTACACTTGTCAATAAATGTATCTATTTTATGATAGTGAAAAATTTTCAAAAACTTTCATCCGATTATGTTTTAATCGGGCAGCGATACATTTGAGTACTTTTCAAAACACTTTCAAAGTGATTTTTTCAAACTTTCAGAAACCAGATTCTTTTCCAAGCTTCTTGTAAGTAAACTTAATCTTTCAAGACACTTTCAAAACCATTTTTCAAAACTTTTCATCAAACTTACATCTTTTACCATTCGATCCGATTTAAACAATAAAAACCGAATCGTTTCTCTCGAATTTCTTAATGATCATGGGCCTCCCATCACGGTGTAAGTCCAAAAACATTCTTTTATGTACATATATTTCTTTGTACATATCCATTTCTTCATTACACATCTTTTTACACTGTATAATACGGACAAACTTCTTCGTTTGTTTTCATACCATTAGTATTGAAAGGAGCATTATTCCACATTGAGCGCTTTTAAACCAATGGGCCTCCTCTACGGTGTAAGTCCCCGAACCAACATTCTTTATGTACATACATATCTTTCCTTGTACATATCAAATTCTTTTCATACAAATCTTTACACATATCTGAGATACTTTTCAGAGACAAACTTCGGTGCGTTTCCGTTTAGTGTACATATCTCTTGATACCATTGATATTAAAACATTATTCTGTGAAACTACTTTTAAATCAATAGGCCACCCTTCTGATGTAAGTCCCAACCATCCTATGTACATCCATCCTTCTGCTGTACATAAATAGCTAGATTCGTGTACATATTCACTTCCTTGTACCACGAGTTTAAACTTATAAATAATCAAATTCGCTTTCGTTTTAGCGTTGATTTCAAGACACTTGTTTATATTTACTTCATAAACTCTTGTAAATAAACATCATGCATCGTTTATATTTCCTTCATAAAATCACAGCGAATACATATCACACACACACACACACACTTGTTTATACAAGCTGTCTAGTTATAACATTTCACAATTAGTCTAACCAATAGGTTCCCCCGGTTATAGCCTCCTCTTGGGCTTTATCAAGATAACTCTCCTTGAGTTAGCCTCCTCTTGAGCTTTGTACAAGGTAACTCATTTCATACGAGTTGACCTCATCTTAGGCTTCATATAAGAAAACTCATTCATCGCGAGTTTAGCCTCAAAACCATGCTCATTGAAACTCCCCTATTTGAGTCGGCCTCCTCTTGGGCTTCGTTCAAAAGAACTCCTCCACGAGTTTAGCCTTCTCTTGGGCATCATCACACAGTAAAGAAAGGCAGGAAATCTCTTACTTGACCTCTATTGGGCTTCCAATACAAAAATCACCAGCTAAGATAGAATCACGAGGTATAATTTCCGGTGAAATTGCTCTAAATTCAAAAAGGATGGTTTCGGTGAAATCTCTTTTAAGACAAAAGCCGACCATACCCTATAGCTTCCTCTTGAGCTTCATACAAGAAACCTCGATGACCCTCGATGACCCTCGGAATGCCTCCTCTTAGGCTAACAATACGAGGACCCATGGGCTTCTTAAAGCATCCATAATCAATCAAATTTCTCCTCGGTTTGAGACATCTATCATCTCTATGGAAGAAGTATCTCATCATCATATCACATACAATCAAAAACTTTTAAAACTCTTTTCAAACAAAACATCTCTTAATTGTAAGTAGTAGCAGCTTGTACACTCAAGCAAAACACCCAATACTTAGATTAAAAGATTGATCATTTTCAAACATCTTTCTTAAACATGTGAGTAGTAAAGCTTGTACACTCGAGCAAAACACCTATAACTTCTGAGAAGGATTTCAATCAGGTCAAACTTTTTCAAAATGTATGTGATGACATGGATTAGATACATTTTCATTAAGATGAAACATTTATCATCTCTTACTAACATCCAGTTGCTTCACTAGCATAAGTAGGAACTACGATTGCTCGACTTTCTCAACATCCTTTTGAGAATGCGTAGGCTGAGGTCTCATCCTTGCCGAGGCAAATTTCTTTCTCTCAGGACCAAAACAAACCATAGATCCTTTAGATCCGAGCTCAAAGTCTCTGATTCCCACTAGGGGATATGTATACGAGAAGATACAAAGATCTTTGCGAGAACAATAATAACAAACACTAGGATCCCGCATAATCTACCTTTCTTAAAAATCCAAAAGGAAACTTTCCCAATCATAGAAATAGCAATTAAAACACACAAACATATCAAACATATTCATATATAAAGCTATGGATAACTATATATATTTAGGGTGCTCCATCTATTCCTTTATATAACAAACCCCTTACTCGGAATCTCCCCAATGCGTTGCGTCTAGTTTGCGATAGTCGTTACACATATCAAAATCAATTGAGGGTATTAACTTTCCCTTTTCATAATCATTAAATCATATTTTCTTGTGTTGAAAATAATAAAGCTTGATGCTACGCGGCATCTTTATAAACAACTCAAAAGAGTAAATCGTTTCGGGCCGAGAATCCAGAATTCATATTGAATCCTCAAATCACTTTACTTTTGAGCAGGAAAAATGGCGACTCTGCTTTGAGAATCTACGACAAAATTTTGATTTTCAAAAAAAATGTGACTACTGTTCGAGCATCGAGCTTTTTGTTTCAAAAGAAAAGAGTTAAGCTTTCATATGTGCATATGTTTGTTTTCTTTTATTGTGTGTTTCGCGATTTCATCGATGGAAGAAATCTAACCGGTTAAGAAACATTTTAAGATCTAGGTGGGGTATAGTCCTCTTAACTTATTGAAAGTCTCGATATACAGTTAATTTGAGATCCCTCTCGGTGGAGGTTGTCTTGAGGAATTTTGTGTTGTAAGTATTTGCGAAGACATTTTTCGAGGGAACTTGCGGTTGGTGGTTGTAGAACACATAACCCGTCACGGCCATTTAGGATGTAGTCAGAGGTCAGCCGGGCGTAAGCCTAGAATAGTGTCATGCGAGACTACGATCGGCCGAGTTTCTCTTGAAAATATTATTGGACCATAATTATTCAACAAATCAAATAATATTTCAAAGAGGAGTGTTGAGCTGTGTGTATCGATAGAACCCGTTTCACGGATGAATAAGCCCTTAGAACTTACCCACGTTTGATTCTTATCGTTGGCCTCATACTTTCGTGACTTGACGCTTGGTCGTGTGTATAACTACTACCATGTTTTCCACATTCATGCATTCATTCATTCATTTAAAAAAAACTTCATTTCTCTTCCCATTCCAAGAATTTAGAGATTTTTCTTTGTAAAATATTTTAGGTTAGAGTGATGGACGTCGGAAGATTCACCAAGAGATACGGTTTAAATTCACGGCGTAGGAAAGTTAAAAGAGTTAAGCGTCCTTGGTAGAAGATCCTGGGACTTGACTATGGAACTCTTTTAACTAATACAATATGTTGATGAAGGACTTCTCAAAACTTTCGTTCGTTTACGATCCGATCTATCATTTGTTTCACTTTCCACGATTATCCGATTGATGCCTACTTTGGAAGAAATGCGCACGCATCCTAGGTATCTCGGTATTAGACAAAGTGTCTTTCAATGGTTTGGAAGCCATTCCCAAGTCACAGTCATTGCCACAATGACTCACTTAAAAAATGAGAGATAGACAAAAAAACTACACAGAGGAAAACTCTTAGGGCCGACTTCAAAGTTCCTAATGGAAGGCTCTTAAATTCTCTGAGGCGGTAGTATGGTGCCTTTGAAGCTATTTTAGCTTTACTTCTCTATGGATTGGTTTTGTTTCCCAACGTCCCAAATTTCGTTGATATCAACGCCATAAGGATCTTCTGATTGGAAATCCGTTCCCTACCTTGGTGACATACTTTTCCATTCATCGTAGGAATCGTCAAGAGATGGAACTATGGTATGTTGTGTACCTCTGTTTTTCAAATGGATTGTCTCACACCCTAAATCTCCTATCTTCAGCGAAAACAAAATGATTGGCATTGGTCAAAGACTCATGTCTCTTACAAGCGGCGATATCCATTGGTATACCTTGGCGAGACAATGAGATGGAAATCATTGAGGTGGGAGAATTTGCCAGCGTACCTCTCATTGGTACAAGGAGGAATCAACTTCAACCCATTCCTGGCGAGGCGTCACTGGATATACAAACTCTAGTAAACCTCTTGGTTTCTGGTGAAAGCTACTTCTATCATGAGGAGAGGATTCCTAGGGATTGAAGGCTAGGATGATCGAGCTTGGCATCACATCAGAAGGAAGGAAAAAGGTAAAGAATTGTGTAGCCATGAAACCTACACTTCTTGGGTAAAGAAAGAGCGGAAGAATTTTGAATGCCTTAAACATGAGGACCTATTCTCGATCGCTTCCAAATCAACAATTTTTCCGTCGAAACTATGGGAGAATACCGAAGCCTTGACCAAGATAAGGCTTGAGAAAAAGCTTTGGAAAACAAATTCATAAGGCCAGTCTCGAGGGAGGAAGCTCAAGAAGCAAGTCAAAGATCATGAAAAGGCGCTTTACTTCCAAGATGAATGGCTCATGGAGAGATGAGAAGATTCGTGGGAGGATAGCGATCAAAAGATACATCAAAGAAAGGAAAAGAAAGCTTGAGGAAATGACAACCGTGATCACACTCTGACAGTGAAGAAAGTCATTAGCAAGCTAAAGCGAAAAGTGAACAAAAGCTCACTATGGAAAATCACAAGTTGAGCTACATCGAGCCTTTGGATCTTCATCCCAGCGAAGGCGTTTAATTAATTTAGTTTGTAATTTTTATCATTTGTGTGAAATGATGCTCCAAAAACCTTATTGTTGTAATCTTCTTTCAATAATCAATAAATTAAGTGTTTTCCATCCAAATATTTGCGAAATTTCTCTTTTAGCGTAAATTCTTTGGAAATCTTTCTTTACTAATAATCATACATCATATTTTGCATATTGAGTCTATTGTCACAAGTCGATCTTTTGAAAATTTCTCAGCGAAAGGAAAAAAGATAAATCAAGTGATCGCGTCTTAGATTTCTCGACCACGTCCGACCCGACTCGAACATCGATACATTCAAAAAAGAAGGAAAGTAATGGAAGGATTTGAATAAGAAAATGTTGAACTTAATGCCACGGTAACAACGGCTGCGAAAAGTGGAAGACTCCGTCTTTGGTCAACTCATTAGCGGCGCAAAGTCGATAGCGACATCGGCGGTCAAAAATCAGCGTTGATTTGAGAGATACCTCGATTTCCAGCATTGCAGCCGGTAGCTCACTCTTTAGTATGCGGAAAGGCTATCCATGGGCATGCCTTTCAACTTTGGCATCGTGTTATGTGGGCTTCTCAAGTACAAACAACCGCTTGAAATACCCACTTTGCAACAAAACTCAATGCTTACTCCGCAACATGGAGTAACTCTTATAGTAACAATAGCGGTTCTCAACCAATCATGGCGAACTTCGACTACATGGTAGCTTACACACCATGAGCGAAGAAGTTCACCACATTCGAGCGATAACACGGTGCGTGGCTCGATGGAGATCTCGGAACAACTCCTTAAAATCGACTTTAAATTAAAGCGATCGATGGAAAAGCATTTGGGAAGCTTCGGGATGCGTGCTTGGTTCCTCGCGTGAAATACTGCCAAAATTCAAAGTCCACGACTTTGAAAAATACAAAACTCCACCCCCACAAAGTCATCTTACGATGTATGCCGGAAAATGTCTACCTAGCAGCGATGCACGGTTGTTAATCCATTACTTCAAAGGCAGTCTTCACGGTGCCGAAATGGTACATAGGATTAGGCAGTAGAAATCCAAACATTCATGACTTAGGTGAAGCCGTGCGACAATACAAATTCAACTTGGATGGCAAACCGATCGGGATCAACTCCGCTCCATGTCTCGCGAGAAAAAGAGACATTCGAAAATGCATTTCAACGATGGAGGAAAGTTGCTGCCCAAGTCGACCGCCCATAAACACTCTTGGCCCCATTTTACTACGAGCGAATGATCGCGGCGCTCGAAGATTTCACCAAGATGGTAAGCATGGGAATGCGGTTAGAGGAAGGAGTTCGAACCGGACGCCTAACCAGGAAAGCGAGATCTTCTAGTGGAACTAGGAAGGTTGGAACGTTCCCAAAGAAAAGGAACATGACATGAGTATGGTATCCGGGAAACCACAGCGAAGAATGTCGGCCAACAACGGCGGTGCGCCATAGCACCCACCGTTAACGCAAGTCCAAACACGGGGATTGCTCCATGATTCCAACAAACTCAACAACCTCGTCAGCCAGCTCGTGGTTTAACAATCAAGCTTAAATGCCTCGGTCTCGCCAGTCGATAATTCAATGGCGTGCCTTTGAACTATACCACCGCATTGATAGAAAGGTCTTGTGCGAGACAAAGGTCTCTTGCCACTTTTCACCAAGGGCACGAGGCCACGATCTTGAGTTGCATAGCGTTGAAAGCGAAGTGTAGAGATTAGTGAAATCTAATCTTCTTTCCTTTAAATCGAATCAAGCGTGCAAGCAAAATCCTTCGATCCACGTGGACATGGTGATCATCTAAGAAATACGAGATAGGTATCTCGTCGGGCGTGAATCTAATCGAGAGAAAACTTGGTACATCTTCATGATACATACGGTACAATGGGCCTTTACTAAGCATGTTGTGACTTGCAACATACAGCGGGAATCTTCGGATGTCCCACATAGGCGGAGACATTCAACGTTGTTAGACATTGGTGACACTGCTGATTCACCGAAATAGAGATGACCATGGCGTCATCTGATGGGGCATTTTCGCATGAGCTTTTGAATCTTAGATATCAACTCGGAAAATCCCGAGTAAGCGTTATCATCCCTATTTCAATGTACCCAGCTTAATGTAAATTGAATACAATGGTTCCGGCATTCGAGGGTCTCCTTTGGTGATTTGTTTACACGGTCTTATTCCATACGAGTTCTAGCAAAGCAATTCCCTATCAATACAATGCAAGCCATGATAGAGAATGGGAAAGAAACCCATACCAACTCTTCACTAATGTCAACATAACCGAGAGTAGGGCGATGAAGTGGGCAGTACACACTCCATTGCCACCAAGACCCGTTGCCGTTCTGTTGTTAGACAAAATCCGGTTAACATATCCCGAGAATCTGCAATGATTCCATTTGTTAATCAAGCACAAATGTTGGTCCTCTTGATAGAACCAACATCGACCACATTTACGATGAGATCTTGAAGTTAATCAGAAGAGCGAATACCGAGTCATGGATCGGTGATGCGAGACTCTCTCCAAATTCGATCTGTCTCTACTATTGAACTCCAGGCGCGCCGAGAAGCTTTAATGAAAGTACTAGATCAAGCTAATGTAGATCCGCGATGTGACTACAGACCAATTAATTATACGCCAACATAACGCTGGTAATAATCTAAGTTTGAGTGATGAGAACTTCGGAGGAAGGAAAGATCACAATTTGGCATTACATATCTCGTGATTTGTCATCAGTTCCATGCCCAATGTATTGGTGAATCTTTGGTTCATCCTTAAGCGTATGCGGGAAATGACTCAACTCGTTTATCTTATAAAGGACGATGAAATTCAATGACATAGTGGTAGGCCTTTGGCCGGATCACGAGAAGTCGATTATTGGAAGTCGATCTCCAGGTGACAATTGGTCCGCATACTCCAAATCACTTTCGGTCGTGGATGTGTGTGTTGCTTACGGTTGTCTACTAGGAAGACCATGGATCCCGAAGCGGGCGGTGACACACTCTCCATCGGAAGCTAAAATTCACGGTAAATGGGAAGTTAATAACCATCGCCGGAGAACAAGCTTTGCTCATAAGCCATTTGTCGATTTTCTTTCATCACACTACGATGTTGAAGGAATACACTTTCGGACATCCGTTGAAGATGAATCTACCAGTAAACGGATCATCTATCTCTTAAATATAAAGCGGCGCAAATATTGAAAGATGGCAATACTAAAGGGTTGAGGAACAATGTCGAACTTTGTCAACAACGAAACAAAAATCGGACTCGGGTTCGCACCCGCTGTTTCCCAAAGACAAGCAAAAGGATGAGCACTTGGTCCAATTAAAGTATTGTTATGATGGGGGTTTCTTAAACCACATTCTCCAAGAGGTTAACGTTGTCACCATTGAAGATGATGAAGATGATCTCTGAATCTGAAGAGTGGAGCACTTGTTTAACAACCACGAATATGTGTCTCAAGAAGATGGTGTATGGTTGATCAGTTCAAAGACATGTCCTGCTGACGACATGAAAATCTGTCCTTGAAGTTTGGGATACCTTGGGAGAACCAAGTGGCAAATGACTACATGGTGAAATACCACTGCGTGACTCAATCGAGTTGAAGATATCCAACCCACAGGATGGGGTGATTATTTTGAGTACCCTAGTCAATGAGAGAGGAATATCGTCTTCTCAATCTAATCAACCAATCGAATTCCGATAAGATCTACCTTTAACTGCACTTTGTGGAATTCACTAAACGGATGCGGATTATCACTACATCAACATGATCCTTTGAAGGTCAGAGTACGATTAAGGATACGATTTGGAAATGTCATGAACAGCGAGTCTCTTCACTTTCGAGAAGATTGGAGGTACATCCCGAATTCAACACGAGACCGCGGGAAAACGCATTATCTTTGTATCCCACTTCACGTCTGTTCATCAAGCGAGAAGAATGCCTTTAGCACACAAAGACAGGTTCATCGTCGAGTCTTCAAACACACTCGACCCGGCGACCAAAGTTTACTCAAGGTTAAACCAGCGGAAATTACGAGTACCTCGACTTCAAGGAGTTCGTCCTCTTGGAAACACGAAGTTGGACTAACGCTCCCTAGTTCTAAGTAGTTCATCTTTGCTTTTGTTTTGAACTCTGCTTCACCAAGCGAAGAGATGTTTTATAGGGTTTAGCTTTTAAATAATTTCTCTTTGTCTTGCCCAAGGCGAATGAGTTTGTATTTTAGAGGCCTGTTTCATATTGTGAATCATAAATAAGCGCATTGTTTGATTCCACACTTTGTGTTTATTTTCATTTTACCCTTTCTTGGAAATGATAATCCTAAAAAACACAATAAAATAAAAAAAATCTTCAAAAAAAATAATAATAAAAAAATTAATCTGCATACACTTTCACATTAACTTTTTCCAAAAAAAATGATAAGGAGTTAATTAATCAAACATAAATCAAATATGCAGATTAACGGATGGACCAATCCATTGAAAGCAATAACTCTATCTCTCTCGACTTTGAAATCCCACAACGAAGTCAGGAAGAAGTTGAAGAAGAGATCGAGATGAGATTTCTCGACTACTAAAGCACGAGGAAAGGATCATTGACCTCACAAAACCTCTGGAAGCAATCAACTTGGGTTGAAGAAGATAAAAAAGTAAATATCGAACTTCTCGACTCGGACAGCGTCAAGGAAGCGATGATCTTCTTCTCGAAGAGTATGTTGATGTGTTACTTTGGTCCTCCGGGACATGCGGAGTTTAGATACCGGCGTCATGGAGCATCACTACTTGGTTAAACCGGATGTCACGATTAAACAAAGGCGGGGAGAGTTCACTGAGAAATGGCCAACAAAATCAAAAGGAAGTTCAAAAGCAGCTCAAGCGCGAGGTTTCCTCGTCACTTGAAGTATCCTCGATGTGACATAGTGCTGTCTCGAAAGATGGAAAGGTGGAATGTGTGACTCTGGGATTTGAACAAAGCTAGTCAAAAGATGATTTCCCACTACATATTGACATGCTAGTGGATAGCAACAAAAGTTGACATCTTTTCCTTCATGAGAAGTTTCTGCTCTAATCGGTCGAATGGCTTAGAAGACATGGAAGAAGACATCCTTCATCACGCCATAGGGCACGTTTTGCTACAAAGTAATGCCATTTGGATTAAAGAATGCGGTATAGCAACTTACCAAAGGCAATCTCTCTTTGATATGATGCCTGAGATCGAAGTCTCGTGAGCGACATGATAGCAAAAGTCGACGAAGAGAGCATATAGAATATCTTTTGAAGTTGTTTCGACGACTAAGGAAATTCGACCGCTGAATCCTAACAAATGCACCTTTGGGGTTAGATCGGAAACTCCTAGGTTTCGCGTCGGTCAAGAGTATTGAAGTTGACCACGACAAAGTCAAGGCTATTCAAAAATGCCTCGCCACACATCTGAGAGAAGCAAGTAGAGGATTTCTGGACGATTGAATTACATCTCGATTCATTTCTCGGATATTTGCTACGTGGGCGATATTGAAGCTTCTCATAAGAAATCAAGAAGTTGTATGGATAGAAGATTGTCAAAAAGCTTTTGCGGTATCTAGGAATACAGTCGAGGAACCTCCAATCACGATCCCTCGAGTGGAAGGAAGACCGTTAATCATATATACCTTACCGTATTTGGAAGATTCCATGGGCTGCGTGCTTAGACTGCCAGATGGCGGTAAGAAGGGCATGCCATTTACTATTTAAGTAAGAAGTTCACAGTTGTGAAACTCGTTACTCCATGCTCGAGAAAACATGTTGTGCTTTGGTATGGGCTTCAAGCGTCTTCGCGATTACATGATCAATCACCGACTTGGTTAATCTCCAAAATGGATCCGATCAATACGTTTTTGAAAAGCACCTATACGGGGAAGAATTGCACGATGGCAAATCTTTATCCCGAATATGACATTCGATTACCGGCGCTCAGCGGTCAAAGAAAGCATTCTCGCCGATCACTTGGCTTATCGACCGCTCAGCGAATACCAATCTCTCAAGTTCGACTTCACAGCGAGGATGTTATGTACTTAAGATGAAAGATTGCGACGAACCGCTACGGAGAAGGCCCGGATCGAATCTAGATGGGGTTTAGTCTTTGATGGAGCGATTAACGTTTTGGCAATGGAATCAGGCGATCATTATCACTCGAGGGTTCTCATATCCCGTTTTCGGATTGCTATTTGATTGCACCAACAACATCGCGAGAATATGAAGCATGCATCATGGGTATCGAAGAAGCCATCGACTTAAGGATCAAGGTCCTTGACATATATGGAGATTCAGCTCTTGTGATCAATCAAATCAAAGACAAGTATGAAACTCATCATCTTGGTTTGATTCCTTACGGAGATTATGCAAGACCTTTGTTGACTTTCTTCAACAAAGTGGGCCATCATATCCCTCGAATCGAATCGAATGGCGGGCGCCTTGGCTCTCTATCTTCCATGTTCAAAGTCAGCGATTGGAATGATATGCCTAGAATCCGTGTCGGGCGCCTTGAAAGACACGCATATGTATTTCAAGCAGAGCGGTCTTGATGATAAACCCGTGGTTTCACGATATCAGCGTTTCCTTGAACGAGTACCCACTAGGGAATCGTATAGGGATAAGAAAACTCTAAGGAGGATTTCTAGAAATTTCTTCTGAATGAAGATGTGTTGTACAAAAGAAACTTGACATGGTCACCTTTCGGATGCGTCGACAGACAAGCGAACACGATCATCCATGAAGTGCATGAAGGATCCTTTGGAACCCATTCAAATGGGCATACAATGTCGAGAAAAATCTTGAGAAGCGGGATACTATTGGATAACGATGGAATCGATTCACGTAAACCGTCAAAAGATGTCACAAGTGCGGATCTCGCGAGATAAGATCCATGTGCCTCCGACTCTACTCAACGTTCTCTCTTCTCCGTGGCCATTCTCCATGTGGGGCATTGACATGATTGGGATGATTGAACAAAAAGCGTCTAACGGACATCACTTCATTCTAGTAGCTATTGATTACTTCACCAAATGGGTCGAAGCAGCATCTCATTTGCCGATATGGAGTTCCAAGCAAGATCATTACAGACAATGGATCGAACTTGAACAACAAAATGATGAAAGAACTGTGTGAGGAATTCAAGATTGAGCATCATAACTCATCTCCTTACCGGCCAAAGATGAACGGCACCGTTGAAGCTGCCAACAAGAACATCAAAAAGATCGTCCAGAAGATGGTCATCACCTACAAAGTGACGAAATCTTGCCATTTGCTCTGCATGGGTATCGTACTTGATGCGCACTTCAACGAGGGCAACTCCTTTTCTCTAGTATACGGCATGGGCGGTGCTCCCGTAGAAGTTGAGATCCCATCAATGAGAGTTCTCATGGAAACTAAGTTATCGAGGCCGAGTGGTGTCAAAGCGAATACGATCAAGTGAACCTAATCGAAGAAAAGCGCTTTGCTGTGTCACGGACAACTATATCAAGAAGAATGAAGAAAGCTTTCGACAAAAGGTCCGACCTCGTGAATTCCGAAAGGCGACCTCGTGCTTAAAAGATTACATCTTTCAACGATTCTAGGGGCAAATGGACTCCTAATTACGAAGGCCCGTACATCGTCAAAGAGCTTTTACGGTGGTGCTATGACTCTCACAACCATGGACGGTGATGAACTCCGCATCTTGTGAATCTTGATGCAGACAAAAAATACTTTGTCTAAAAAAAACATTTCGGTAAGTCGAAAACCGAAAAGGCGGCTTAGGCAAAAAGAGCGTCTCGGTGGTGAAAACACGAAAAGCGGTCGGGCAAAAATTAGAGACAATAAACAGAAATTATCCTGATAGATTAAAAACCTGAGAAGGCAATCTAGGCAAAAATAAGGATACAAAAATGACAAAGTAACTGCAATCAGTCCGTACTTCGTCAATCTGAAGAATCTTCCATTAACGGATCTTCAATCAAATCTTCTGAAGCCACAAGCACAGTGGGAATTCGAAGTTATTGGGGATATTAGTGGTTATTTCTTTCAATGTAGCCTTTTCCCAATAAATTATCATTTCCAACTTTTTTAAATAGTTCATGGAATCACGCCTTTGGCTGATTACCATTCTATCAATAAATTTGAGCCTTGTGCCTTTTGTTTGCAATCCTTGCTTTATTCTGTTTTGCAAAATAACGCTTTTTATTGTGAAAATCACTTTTTGAAACTAAAAGGTTTTAAATGAATTTTTACTTCAAAATTTTGAAACAAAAGCAAAATGTTCCTTTGAACTATGAACACGGAAATAACTTGAGGTTCCTCGCAGTGTTTCAATCTCCAGAAGGATAGAATGGCTTGCCTGAAGTTTTCTTCTCGTGAGAAATCATCAAAGAATATTCTTATGCAAAAAAAAAAGAATTCCCGACCAAGTTGCCAATGAAATGCCTTTCTCGAGAAAGTTTAAAACATGCAATTCAAATTCTTCACTAGTGAGCGACTACGCCATTCTGATTTCACTGAATATTTGTTCAAGCGTAGCGTGGTCCTTTTCCCAAATACCTCTTTAGTGTTACTGTCAAGTATTGTTAGCATACATATAACATTCATGACATTCATACATAATAACATCATTCTTGCATTTTGCATTCCTTGAAATGTTTGCTTCCATATCAACTTTGGTTTAAATCACACTTACTCATTAGTAAGTGCGATTATATTCGATTATTCCCAGCAGAGAAATACATTTTTCTATCATGTTCCCCAGCTAAGATCATTCCTCATTAGGAACAAAGTCTTGGTGACCTTTTCTTTCCAGTTCATTCTGGATAGAACCACATCTATAATCAACAAAGCAATAAGCAATAGCCTCATCATTTGAGCGCTTATTTTTCTTTTCATTCTAAACTTGTCATGAAAGTTTGTTCTTCTCAACAAGGTCAAATAACGTACGAGAAATTCCCAGATTGTCTTTCTAACTAAAAGAAAACTTGTGTCTTCCAATCAAAATGCCGCGTCTTCTCAAAATAGAGATCCTCGGCAAGATTGTATCAAGAAAATAGAAACTCATTTGAGTTACATTTCTCTCACTTGTCACATTATTCCGGTGAATACTCATAATATATCTAAAAGATTTACCTTGTTATAGTTATCACTTTCTTTGATAATTGGTAACATCTTCAAAACTCATTTGAGTTGTTTCTCTCATCATACACATTATTCACGAGTGAATACTCAACAAAATTTTCTCAAAAAGATTTACCTTGTTATAGTTATCACTTCGCTGATAATCGGTAACATCTTCAGAATTCATTACCATAAAATATCACAAGGCTGATAATTGGTAATATCATTTTCACTTACCTTAAACATTGTCACGAGGTTGACAAAAGGTAATCTCTCTGTTTCCAAAGTGAAACAGACATTCACATATTTTGTGAATCATTCTTTCCCCAGCGAGACATATTGCATGTTCCAAAAAAATATAGGATACTCTTTTCTTAAACAGATCAAGTCATCCTTACAAATTTTTCCCCATCATGTCATTTCTTTGATATTTCTCTGGGCGAATCCTGTTATGATGATTTTGCATCATCCGCATTTTTTGGTATCTTAGATCCAAAATTTGCGTATTCTGATATTTAAGTCTCTTTACACCTATCAAAATAAAGATATTTATCTTCATATCTCAGGTTAAAGAAACTTAAATAGGGGCATCTGTCATACCCCAATTTTTGACCTAATATACCACCTCACATTTGCATCATTGCATCACTAACAGTTCAGAACAAAATTAATCGGGTGTAGCATTCACAGGTCAAAATTAGGGTTTCATCAGATTTTCATCTGATTCAAGAGGTAACCAATTAGGGTTTGAGTTTTACTCACTTTATTTGACCTATCTTGATCAAAATATCAACCTCTGATCTCCAGATATCCAACTTTTCTCATTGATTAATCGAGGATCGACCAATGAGGGTTTTGATCGAGGAGGAGTATTCTCTGATTTTATGATCAATGGATGAATTTTTGGTTAGAGATTGATCATTATATCTTAGATACAACATCTTGACCTAATTTCTGGATTCAAAACATCACAGAAGTTCACAGACTTCATCAGTCAATTTCTGAAACATCTGATGAAATTTCATCTGCACAGAAAAGTCAAACTTTGACTTTTGGTCAACTTTTTCAAGACAAAACTTTTTCAATAATCAAAATACTTCAAATGATCCATCATGATTATAAAAAAATCAAAGAATTTGAAAAAGTCAACAAAAAGTCAAAATTTTCAACACTTAGAAAAATTTTCAAGTGTTAAAATTTTGTACTTTTTCCAAACTTCATGGCATTTTTTCACATAGTTCCACTTTGATTTGGAAAAAACTCAAAACATGAAAGTTGTAGCCCTTGAAACAAGATTTCCACAATGTCCAAGAACTCTCAAATCCATGGAGTCTAGCTATACTTTTGAAATTGAAACATAAGGCTCCATAACCATGGATTTCAAGTTCAAAACTTCAAGATTATAGGTCATTTTTGAATTTCTTCTTCTAGAAGCATTGCCACCTTGCCAAGATAAGTGAGAACTGATAAATATCAGTTGAAGGTAATTATTGTAGGATAGGATCAAGTTGGATTTTCACACATGGTTAAAAAGGAAGTTTCCTTCTCCTTTTGCAAAAAGACTTCCTTGCCCTCTAAGGCAAGTTTGAATTACCAATGCCAATTTTTTGTGCCTAACATTTGAAATCTTGACCTATAAATAGAGTATCATTTCAAGTCCAAGACACACCAAATCCATGCAAGTACATGCTTTCATTCTACTTTCTCAAATTTCATGAATCATAGTTCAATTTGTGAAAACTTGCAATTTTGAAAACTAATGAAAAACTCTGATCAAATTGGTGTCTAATATGTTTTAATATTCATTTGAAACTTGTTTGAAAATTAAAAACAACATAGGCAAAGCTAAAACTAAAATTACATGCCATGTTCACTAAGCTTGCAAAAGCGCCATAAGATTGAATTCATGGTTTGGCTTGGCATCTTGAGTTACGATCATCCAAACACCATCCATATACATCATAGAGATGATCACGACCCTAACAATAATCTGTAACAACTCTAACACCAATTTCCAATTTCAATTGAAGCTACGTGCAGGTCGACTTGGGTAGGTTGGTTCAAGCAAGCTCATGATGCGGACCACTCATACACTTTCCATATAGGCCGTTGGTGCTCGGGCAATCATAAAAACTCAATGGAAACACTCCTTCATTGAATTGATTCCAACTTCAAGGGTAAGAACTTGAAACTCGAACTCTATGATTCCTTGCCTCTAATCAAAAAGCTCTTGGCCATTTGTTTTACGCACCACTCCAATCATTAACCCTCGATCAATTGAAAAATCATCAACCATACGATTTCAATTAGGATTTTACATTTTAGGGTTCTTAGTGTTCATCGAAATTCAGTCATGTTAGGCTTAAAATAAATGAAATTAAGTGATGCCATCATGTTCACGGGTTCAAAGCGGTCAACTTTCATGTTTACTTCATTCAATTTCATCGAAACCACGAAATCCATGGTGGTTGAAGGATTGGAGGAAGAAGATGAGTTCTTGGCGTTTTCAAATTCAAAATCGTTTTAAAATATAATTTCATTGTTTAAACACAATACGGATGTATTGCCGCCCAGCGATTTGCCACTCACTCGTAAGTCTTTGTGCCACGTATTAGCCCAGGTCCGGGTTGAAGCCTCATGGGACCAATTTTTTCAAACTTTTCATTTTCTTCATATTTTTACAAACTTTAACATTTTTTAACCAATCAAAACTCCTCATTTTCAGGTGATTTTTGTACACTTGTCAATAAATGTATCTATTTTATGATAGTGCAAAAATTTTCAGAAAAACTTTCATCCGATTATGTTTTAATCGAGCAAAGCGATACATTTGAGTACTTTTCAAAACACTTCAAAGTGATTTTTTCAAACTTTTGAAACCGATTCTTTTCAAGCTTCTTGTAAGTAAACTTAATCTTTCAAGACACTTTCAAAACCATTTTCAAAATTTTCATCAAACTTACATCTTTTACATGACCGATCCGATTTAAGCGATAAAAGGTTCGTTTTCTCTCAAATTTCTTAATCGATCATGGGCCTCCCTCCGGTGTAAGTCCAAAAACATTCTTTTATGTACATATATTTCTTTGTACATATCCATTTATTTATATGTTTTTTACCTGTACATAATACATACAAACTTCTTCCGTTTGTTTTCATACCATTAGTATTGAAAGGAGCATTATTCCACAATTGCTTTTAAACCAATGGGCCTCCCTTACGGTGTAAGTCCCAAACCAACATTCTTTATGTACATACATATCTTTTCTTGTACATATCAAATTCTTTTCATACAAATCTTTACAGCGCATATAAGATACTTTTCACGGACAAACTTGATCGTTCGTTTCCGTTTAGATACATACATATTGAATACCATTGATATTAAATGGAGCATTATTCCACAATGAAGCGCTTTTAAATCAATGGGCCACCCATATTGTAAGTCCCAACCATCCTATGTATATCCATCCTATCGTACATAAATAGCTCGTTCGTGTACATATTCACTTCCTTGTACAGTTCAAACTTGTAAATAATCAAGTTCGCTCGTTTTAAGCGTTCGTTTCAGAGACACTTGTTTATATTTACTTCATAAACTCTTGTAAATAAACATCATGCATCATTTATATTTCCTTCATAAACTCCACAGAATACATATCACACACACACACACACTTGTTTATACAAGCTGTCTAGTTATAACATAACAATTAGTCTAACCAACGGGTTCCCCAGTTATAGCCTCCTCTTGGGCTTTATACAAGATAACTCTCCCCACGAGTTAGCCTCCTATTGGCTTTGTACAAGGTAACTCATTTCATCCAGTTCACCTCCTCTTAGGCTTCATATAAAACTCATTCATCGAGTTTAGCCTCCGCTTAGGCTTCATATAAGACAACACTCCCTATGAGTGACCTCCTCTTGGGCTTCGTTCAAAAGAACTCCTCACGAGTTTAGCCTTCTCTTGGGCATCATACAATGAAAGAGCGGAAATCTCTTAACAACCTCCTATTGGGCTTCCAATACAAAAAATCACCAGCTAAGATAGAATCACGAAAGTATAATTTCCGGTGAAATTGCTCTAAATTCAAAGGATGGTTTCGGTGAAATCCCTTTTAAGACAAAGCGACCATACCCTATAGCTTCCTCTTGAGCTTCATACAAGGACCCTCGGTGACCCTCGATGACCCTCGGAATGCCTCCTCTTGGGCTAACAATACAAGGACCCATGGGCTTCTTAAAGCATCCCTTAATCGATCAATTTCTCCTCGAGATTTAGACATCTATCATCTCTATGGAAGAAGTATCATCTATCATATCACATACAATCAAAAACTTTTCAAACTCTTTTCAAACAAAAACATCTCTTAATTGTAAGTAGTAGCGGCTTGTACACTCAAGCAAAACACCCATACTTACAATTAAAAGATTCAATCATTTTCAAACATATTTCTTAAACATGTAAGTGGTAGCGCTTGTACACTCAAGCAAAACACCTATAACTTACGATGAAAGATTTCAATCGGTCAAACTTTTCAAAATGTATGTGATGACATAGATTAGATACATTTTCATTAAGATGACATTTATCATCTCTTACTAACATCCGTTGCTTCCACTAGCATAGAGTGGGAACTACGATTACTCGACTTTCTCAACATCCTTTTGAGAATACGTGAGCCACAGGTCTCATCCTTGCCGAGCAAATTTCTTTCTCTCTCGGACCAAACAAACCATAGATCCCTTTAGATCCGAGCTACAAATGCTCGATTCCCACTAGGGGATATGTATCACGAGAAGATCCAAAGATCTTTGCGAGCACAATAATAACAAACACTAGGATCCCACATAATCTACCTTTCTTAAAAATCCAAAGGAGCTTTCCCAATCATAGAAATAGCAATTAAAACACACAAACATATCAAACATATTCATATATAAAGCTATGGATAACTATATATATTTAGGGTGCTCCATCTATTCCCTTTATATAACAAGCCCGGAATCTCCTAATGCGTTGCGTCTAGTTTGCGCTAGTCGTTCGCATATCAAAATCAATTGAGGGTATTGACTTTCCCTTTTTCATAATCATTAAATCATCTTTTCTTGTATTGAAAATAATAAAGCGATGCTCGCGGCATCTTTATAAACAAATCAAAAGTAAATCGTTTCGGGCGGAGAATCCGAATTCATATTGAATCCTCTAGCACATCACTTTTTTGCGAACGACCTCATACGCTTGAAATTTCTACAAGCAGTCGTGGGTAAAATGTAGGAGCTTGTATCCTTTGAGAGGGCCATACCCGACTTCATGTAGCTTTGAATCACACAAAATGGCTAAGTCTTGAGAAAGTTACAAGATCCCAAAGTTGAAGCTTGAGGCGATTCGTGCATGCCATGCAAGCTCATACTTGTGGAGACCTTGCCACGGACATGTTTTTTTTTCAACTTGCCTCAATCATATCTCCATCATCGGTGAAACACCGGCCGAAAATCAAAGGATATAACTATATATCAATAAAGTCGCCATCGAGCGTTTTTATCCGCCAAGAGGAAAGGTAAACATCGAGTAAACACAAAGCGAAGAAATCATGGTCTTGCGACCGAGAGATCGGGTAAGGAAGTACATTATCGAGGAAGGGATTAGCACCAGCCCGTAGTACTCTCTGGTATCCACTTTACTTTCTATCTAATGGGTGTTAAGGTCTATCTATATACGTATATGGTATAATGTATGCATATGTAAAAAGAAAATAAGGATAAAGGAATAAAAGAAAATAATGAAAGAAATAAAACACGGGAAAAGAAGGAAATATTTAGAAAGGTTGCTCGATATAGCCCAGATAGGATGCCTATGTATTCCCTCTTGCAATGGGAAAGTCAGAGCTCCGTAGTTCGGCTCACTTGTTTTGGTTGGTTTGTGTTTTTTAAATTAGCAAACGAAACAGCAAACGATGATGAAACACTTCCATGATGACGAAGCATATTCTGACGGGATAATGAAACATCCGAGCGGGATGGCGAGACATCAAAGGATGAGATGGCGAAACATTAGAGGATGAGATGGCGAGACATCGAGAGGATGAGATGGAGAAACATCAGAAGCAGAGCAGCAGAACGACGAAACATCCTAAAACTAATTGGTTTGTATCTTTTACTTTGGAAAAAGTTTCATATCATTAGAGTATTTTAATGCACTTGACAAAACAAGATTTTAATTTTAAGAATGCAAAAGGATGAGCGGAAAATGTCTAGGGAGACTAACCTATTTCTAATCCTAATGTTGTCATATAAAATTGATCCTAAGTTAAGGATATAAACAAAGGGAGAAGCTACCTAGAATTTTCATACATGGATGCCTAACTTAAAGTCTAAACTCGATAACTAACCTAATCGAGCAAAACTAAAGGAATCTATAAAATCAATCATCTTGGTTGGAAAACCAAGTGAGAAAGAGGTAGAATCAAATAAAGTGCTTTGGAAAAAGCACACAAACTAAGCACTAACAAGTGCTAAAAAGAAAAGAAGAAGAAGAAGATGTAGTGAAATTTGAGTGAATGATGTCCATATAAAGTGTCATGTGAAGTGAGGTAAGTAGAAACAAAATTCATTTACAAAGTTATACAAACCTTTAACAAACATCAAACATCATTATAAACACCCACATATAAATTAACTCATAAACTAGGTCGAAACTAGTCTTAAAAGCATGCAAAGAGCTAATTGTGCGAGGCGGTAGACTTAGATGAAGTTAATAGACAATTAAAGAATAAAATGACATACAAGTCAGTAGCTAACCATGTTAATGCTCATATACATTACACCAACAAACCACAAAGATTTGTTAGCAAAAATCTACCAAAAAGTGCACAAACATGCAACAAACGCGTGTAGTGAAGTGCATCTAAGTGTGTGGGACTTATGACATGCAAAAAAGGTGTCAAGATGAAGATATTACAGTACCAACATCATGTGAATGAATTAATAACCAAATCATAAAAGAGATGTCATGAGAATGCAATTACAACATTGATGCAAAAACTAGTTGAAATGCTTAACCTAAGAGGTGTTTACAAGCTAAAAGAAGCCATGGAAAGGCAAAGATGAAGAGAAATGAATCAAGAAGCATAAAAATACACAAGTTACAGTAGAAAACATGTTATTTCATCAACAAGAACATCTAAACATGCATTCAAAGAATTCAAAAGCAAAACACTCAAGAAATGCATTCGATTAGATGCAAGTGCGGGTAACCATGTGTTTGCATGTGTGTGTTTGTGCTTGTGCATACATGTGCTAAGTGTCAAATAGTGGTGGGATCAGAGGCCACATGTGACGAAAAACCACTCAAGTTATTGTCATACCCCAAAATTGGCCCTCCTACTTCTCAAGACATTTCATACATCCATGCTCGAGGATTCCTCGAGGTTGACAGGACAAACCCTCTCCTGACAATCAACCCAAACTAGGGTTTGGCATTTCTCGATCGATGGGTTCCAACCTCTCCAATGGTCATAATGCCTCCTCATATGCTTCAAAGATTCTCCATGTCAAGTTTCAAGCCTCACAAGTCAAGTTTCCTCAAGCGATTGCTCGGATGGTTGAAAATCGGTTGTATTGGACAAAAAGTCAGCTGGTCAACATACAGTCAAACTTCATGATTTTTGGTCAACATCCTCATTTTGAAGTTACATTCATCATTTGATCAAGGGTTGATCATGATTCATCAAGAAAACTCAAGATTTGCTCAAAAGTCAAACTTTCCAAATTAGGGTTTTTTAGTGAAAAGTCAACTGAACTTTGACTGAGCATAACTTCTTCATACTTTCTCAAAATTTTTTCCACAAACTCTCATTTTGAAGGAAATTCAATTCTCTACAACTTCATGTCTCACAAGAATGTTCAAAAAATGCTTCATTTGGAAGGTATGGATCAAAACATTACAGGTCCTTTTCAAAGTCAACAAAAAGTCAACTTTTTGTTTTGGAGATTTATTGAGCATGGAAACTCCAATTGAGATGAAACCAAAGAGGTTGGTTAGAGGACACTTAGAGCTTTCTAAAAAGTCCAAGAACACTCAAAAATATGATAAATTAAGCAAAATACACCTTGCACAAGTTGGGCATTTTTGAAGAAGTGCACAAAGAGAGATACTTGTTAATATCAAAATTTTGCAAATGGGCCTAGTTTTCTTCATCCAAACTTGTTCCTTAGAAAATTTGGAACATCCAAGCCCAATGCCCCGAATTTTAGCTTTATTTTTCTATTTAATTTGAATTTTATTCATTTAAATACAAATTAAATTCAAAAATAAGGTATAAAATCAAAATTAAATGCAAAGTTGATTTTTCTCTCATGCTTGAGATCCAAGTAACTCACACAGGTGGCAAATTTGAAATTTGCAAAGAGTTAACAAGAAATTGATTGAAATTGATCAAAAAGATAAGATTTGATTTTGTACAAAATCAAATAATCTTTACATTGGTTGATGATTATTTGTTCCTCAATCATTTCAATTTTCATCCTTATAAATATACAATGCATATCACACAAGAAAGGACGGAAAAATTGCCTCAAGAACCTAACCTAAAGTCAAAAATGCACTACAAGTCACTAGCGCCTGGTTCTAGCTTGTTTCAATCGATTTTGAGCATTCCATCACATTCCTTGGTGTCTTTAGAATCGATCCGGACCTTTACATCATTCAAAAACATCAAGAATCAAGCAAATCGATTTGGTTTGTCACACGTTTTCAAAATCGAATTCTATTTATCATGCATTTTAACATGTTTTGTTGTTTGTTTTGTGTTTAGAACGAAGCTTGGAAACTTTGGATAGTTTAATTGCATTTCCATGGCACGAAACACGAATTACCATGATTAGGGTTTTAGAACCAGTTTGGGTTTTCCTAAATCGGTTAAATTGGACAAAAGACCACCACCATCGTGTTTAGAATTCAATTTGCAATCGATTCATGTACTCACAATTCATTTATATTACACATGTGAGATTTTAGAAATTGCGGAAATGTAGCGTCGAACCAAGGCCGGCGCAAAATTCCCAAAATTCAAGCGAAGAAGATTATGTTCTTGGCGTGAATGAATTCGAGGAAGCGATTTCGTTTAAAAACCATTAACCGTTTTCTAAACACGTGGGCGCTCTCTTTCGTTGGTCGTGGCGGTAGCGTTGTGAAGGAAGGTCCGGTTGAATCGACCATGGCAATGTGATTTTACAAGTTTGCATATTTTTCTATTTTCATATTTTCTATTTAATATTTTCCATGCAATTTAATTTATCTTCTAATATTTTTATCATGCATTTAAAAACACTAAAAATATTTATTTTTGCATAATCATCAGAAAAATACTTATTTAATTTTAAAATTAAAATTATTATTTTGCATGCATATTTAATTTAATTGCTAATTAATCATTTAAATGGCTTTTAATTGGTTTTTAATTATCAAATCAATCCCAAAAATTCCCCAAAAATTATTTTAGCATATTAATGTCATTATTAGCATGAAAACTTTTTTCTCATTCAAAAATACTTATTTTACTAACATTTTCCTCTTATGCAATTTTCTTAGTTTTAGATTTTGCATCTTTTCACGGTTATATCGTTTGGACAATTTTTATCGCTTTTCTTTTCCAATTATGTAATTGCCTATGGGATGTAATAGTTTAATTAGGACTTTTATTTTCCGCACTTTCAATTATGTATCTACCCCAAAGCCATGTAATAGCGTAGGATTTATCTTTCCGCACTTTACTTTCCGCAATTTATTTTCCACACCCTATAAGCGCTAGTAACTAGGCGGTATGGCAAGATAAAGTTGAACATAGATCACTCATAATTTCCAAGATAAAATACACGAAATCAACACACTCTTTCACATGCACCCTTAGGGTAATTCTCTCTCGTTGCCTTCGAATACAAATGGTCAAGTCCCTCAGCGTAGAGGTATTCTAGCACCGTTGCCTTCAAAACAAATCATCATAGTCCCTTGATACAAAGATCATAGACCCACGATGTAGCCTACGAATACATGATCTTGACCCTCGATTGTCGCCTCACGAAAATGATGATAGTCCTTGAATGTGCTAGGATACTTCCTACAGTTGCCTTCTATGACCATCCGATGTCCCGCGAATGTCCTCACATCCAAATAGGGCTACCTACCAACTAATGGTATGGATAACACTATTCTAAAGGGCGTAAAACACAAAAAGCGACCAATTAAGGTAGGTAATAAGACTTTTAGTTGCTTGCTCTATCAAAATACTTTTCACACTCGCACTTTTGTCAAAGTTCAAACTCTTTTCAAAAGCGAAACCATTTCGAACACTTTGTATACATTCCTACAAAGTCAAAGCGAAATGCCTTTTCAAAATATTTTTGTCAAACACACGAAAGCACAATTTTAAGTGATCTAAGAGCAACTAAGAGCACATGAATAACTACGGATGGAAAGGGTGCTAATACCTTCCCTTTCATAACCTTCTCCCTTACTCGAATCTAACGAAGGTCTTTTACATACTTTTACCTTCCCTTAATTGGATAAAAGAAAGTCGGTGGCGACTCTTGCTATCCGCACATTTGCGATACAAAAATCTCAAAGTCGGTTCACGTATTCTGGCTGGCGACTTCAGGGGAGGCGGAACATCAGCGCCTACCTCGGCACCAAGAGGCCCATGAGAGACTTAGAGCTTTAGGATTTATATGTTTTCTTTTATTGTTTTGAACTATCTCTTGTACTTAAAAAGAAAAATCTGAGAATAAAAAGAAAACTAATAAATGTTTGTTTGTGCTTGTTTAACAAATTTAAATCTCTAAGGTCCTTGAAAACATTGCATTGCATTTGCATAAACATCACATATCATAGCATAACATTGCATCACGGTACATTGAAGATTGGTTTTCTCATTCTCTCGCTATTTATTTTAGCGAAATGGCTCTTGAGCAATTGTCAAAGATCTCCAAGCTCGAGAATGCTCCATTTCAGTAGATGTTCGCTAGCTTGGTCCAAGGCCAAGAAGATCTGAAAAAGCTCATCAACAGAAAGAAGAGGGTTGTTGGTGTTCTCAACATGGGCAGACGCTACAGAGGTGGTCCTAAAGTTGTTAGCCGTATCGAGCTCTACGAGCGAAGTGTCAGAATGAGGGGTGTCAAGGGCAATGAAGAAGGCGGCCGGCGTGAGTCGAGAAGGAGAGGAAGATCTCTATGATCATGACGGTACTCGATGAAGATGATAAGTACAAGCAACTTGAGTACCGTCTGAATCTTTGTGGAAAACACGAAGATGTCCGGGTTGAATTTTGATGATCTGAGTCTCGTTCCTGGTGTGGTGATTCCTCCCAAGTTCAAAGTTCCAACTTTTGCCAAGTATGACATGTCTTGTGCGAAGGTGCATTTGAAGTCCTATGTTCGAAGATCAACCCATGATGACGAGAAAGTTGTGGATGCACTATTTTCAAGAGAGTTTGTCAGGAACTCAATTGGAGTGGTATTATAAGCTAGAGAATGGCCGTATTCGTACTTGGGTGACTTAGCGGATGCTTTCTACGAGACGATATGGTACAATCTTGAATTGACACCGATCGTATGCAACTACAAAGCATGTCTATGGGTCGTGGCGAGAAGTTCAAAGTATGCTCGAAATGGAGAAACCTAGCGGTGAGTTCAACCACCCTTGTCCAATAGGAATTGGTTGATATGTTTATGGGAACAACACAGGCCCATTCTTCAATCATCGATTGGAAACTCTTGACCGGATTCATCGAGTTGATATTGACGGAGGCGTATTGAAGGTATCAAGTGGGAAAATTCATGTAGATACATCTTCAAATCTTTGCGAAGAGATCTTTTGGTGGTAAGAAAGAAGCCAATCTTGTGTATGGAAAAGCGGAGCCAAGGCCGGCCGAATCGGTGGGGGTAGTTGTGATCTCGATCCTACATCGGCACAATCTCGGCAAGGCAGTAGCGTAGCGAGCCGCCACGAGGCGGTTCTGGATCAACATGCCATTGTCGCAACACATGTTGAAAGCGGTGATTACTTTGAAGGATCCTCCTCAGGTGTCAACACTTCCTCTCGAGATACAATCCTAATGCTAGGTGTGCTTACCATTCCAATAGCACGAGACACGACAACAAGCTGTTGGGCTCACGAAGAACAAGATTCAAGATATGATTGAAGCTAAGCGGATCGAGTTTGATCCTCTGTTGAGACTCGAATGTGATCAACTCTCTGCCTAACCATGACAAAAGTTCCAATGCTATTGGTGAGAACTCTTACGTTTTCAACATAGATGATTTGACCATTCCTCGATGTTTTAAGAAGAATCTGCTGCAAGCGGTGTCGATCCGGATGCCGGAGAATTGCCGTTGGTGCCCATCGGCTTTGATGGTTGTGCTTGGTTGAGAAGGCGTGTTCGGTGCATGATGGATAACCGTGAAATACTATTCTGAAACCACGTGGAGAGTCTATGTGAAGACATGTCTAAGCGAAGATCGAAGATGTGAATGAAGCACACCGTCTGCATGGGATACCTTGGGAAGCCAAGTGGAAAGTATGATTACATGGTGAAGTACATTGTTCTGGCTACAAGATTCCTATTGAAGATGTTAAGGCAACCGGATGGGGTGACGATTTCCAGAAGACTATCTTGATGTTAACACAATAAGGATTTCCTCTGCGATCCATGCCTAGAGTGGAACCTCTCATCATTACTTCTCCCGGTTGGATCTTACATTCGACATTGACAACATCAGGATCAAGCAAGGTGACGAGCCGGAAGAGTATTCTCTCAGATATGTCTCCTCAAAAGACAACTGCGACTCATTTCGCATTCCATCTATTCAATCCATTCCCCAAGCTAGAGGAAAGAACCGGTGACTCATCACCTTTCGACCAAAAGTACCAAAGGAGTTCTTGAAGATACCTCCAAACAAGAAATGGAGGAAATTAGAAGATTATCAAGAAGAGTGACTACAATGTTGTGGAGCAGTTGGGAAGACTCAGTCCAAGATCTCCATGCTTGCTCTGCTCTTGTGCTCACGAGGCCCATGCTAACGCCTTGGTGAAGTTTACGAAGAATGCTCACGTGCCGCAAGACACTACTCTTGACAGTTTGAATTTTGTATTGCTAGCACGGCTGCCAACAACGACCTAGGCTTCTCGATCTTGATCGACTCTGCGGAAAGAAACACAACAAAGCCTTGCACATCTACTGTTGAATGCAAGGCACTACATTATCTCATGTTTTGGTGGATCCGGTTATGCTTTGAATATCCTTCAAAGCTTTTGACCGACTTGATGTTGAAGGATTGTTTAAAACCGGTGACATTATTGTGAGAGCTTTTGAGGGTTCTAGCGAACAATACTTGGAAGCTTATTGCACTGTTAAGTCGGTTCCGACTTTTGATTCCACTTTCTTTGTCATGGACATCCGTCCGGCTACTCTTGCATACTCGGGGCCCTTGGATACATGGGGCGGGCACATTACCTCACCTTACATCGGAAAGTGAATACCGGTGAAAGGGAAGGTTGTTACGGTATGTGGTGAAGAAGAGTATATGGGTCATCTACAGTCATTCCGATACCTCGAGGTAGAGGGTGAATTCTTGAGACTCCACTGTCAAGCCTTTGAAACAATCCCAGTCATTCTGACTCTCCGTCCTCCGAAGTTATACAAGTTCCGCCTAGGATGGCCTCCTTGAAAGATGCTCAGCTATTGAAGAAGGAAGTAGTACCATTTGGGGACAGCTCACGATCTTCCTTTCAAATCTAACAAGGCTGGTTTAGGCTTCACCATCAAGGTCGGAAGATGATCGCGCGAGCGTGCCGGCCAACTTCCTGCATCGGCCAGTGGAATCCATGCTATAGAAGGCGGCGACAACGACTTCGACATCGGCAAGTGGATCTTCCACTCCGACAACGGACTCAACAATTGGAAGGCGAAGGCGTCATACCAATCTCCTTTAGGCAGGAGTAATTGCTCTTTTTGTTTTGCTTTTCGTATTTTCTATGTTTTGAACAATGAACTCTAAAGCCTAGTGCCTTGCGGGGCATCATGGCTCGTTCGTGAGGTTATTATCATCATTTGCATATTTTCATTCAATAAAATCGTTGGACTTTTGCATTCAATTGTTGTTTTCTTTCTACTTTGTCACCTTCAAAAGCTATGTGTTTCTTACACACACCGTGATACAACTGCGAATCACTCGAATCTCGTTGATACACTATGCTATTGCTAAATATGACTTGATAATCCGATCTACCAAGCCGAAGGCGAAAGTGAGGAAGATTGTGATACCGGAGAACTTGTCGGGGCTACTGCAAGAAGATCGAGTTATCTGACCCACGAAGAGCAAGTTGAGGTTGTGAATTTGGAGTCTTGATGAAGACGAAAGAGATCAAGATAGGGCGGGTCTTGAGCGATGTCAAAGAGATTGGTTCGGATGCTACGAGATTATATCGAGGTTTTTGTAATCGAAGACATGCGAGTTTAGAACATTGATATTGTGGTACACGGTTCTGCAGACAAAGAGGTTTTCTCCTAGTGAAACAAAAGGTTAAATCGCATGCGTCTGAGATGTCGAGAGAAAATCAAAGCCGAGTTATGAAGCGTTCAACGCGGTTTCTTAAATTGTTACTTCTTATCTGCGGTGGGTTGCAAATGTGGTGCCTGTACCCAGAAGGATGGCAAAGCACGAATGTGTGTGGATTCTGAGAGATCTGAACAAAGCGTCAGAAAGATGATTTTCCACTTCCTCATATTGATGTTACGGTTGACAACACCGCTCGGCATAAGGTTTTCTCCTTCATGGATGGTTTCTCCGGTTACAATCGATTAAAATGGCTCCTAAAGACATGGAAGACTACTTTCGTTACAGTGGGGCACTACGCTACAAGGTTATGCCGTTCGGATGAAGCGGGCGCTTATCAGCGTGCTATGGTGACATTATTTCATGACATGATTCATCACGAGATAGAGGTCTCGGCGACATGATAGCTAGATCACAAACTAAAGAAGAACACCTTGATCATCTCGAAAACTATTTGAGGGTTTAAAAGTACGGACTAAGACTCGATCCTAACAAGTGCACCTTTGGAGTCGGATCCGGTAAACTCCTAGGGTTTGTCGTCGATGGAAAAGGTATTGAAGTTGACCCGCCAAGCTTAAAGCTATTCAAAAATGCCGACTCCCACTTAGAAGGAAGTTAGAGGTTTCTTGGGCCGATTGAATTACATTTCAGATTCATTGCACATCTAGCGCTACTTGTGAGCCAATCTTCAAGTTACTAAAGAAAGATCAAGTGGTAGAATGGAGCAGCGATTGCGGATCGCTTTGACAAAATCAAGGGTACCTACAGAATCCTCCTATCTTGATGCCTTTGCCGAAAGACCTCTTATCATGTACTTGCAGTGTTAGAGAACTCAATGGGGTGTGTGTTGGGGCAACATGGCAGTGCAGTCGAAAAAGAGTATGCAATATACTACCTTAGCAAAAGTTTACCGGTATGAAACAAGATACTCACAGCTGAGAAAACTTGCAACGCTTTAGTTTGGGCTGCTCGCCGACTAAGGCAGTATATGTTGACTCACACTACCTGTTGATTTCAAAATGGATCCGATAAAATACATATTTGAGAAACCGACTCTCTCGGGAAGGATAGCAAGATGGCAAATGATCTTGTTGAATCGACATCGGTTACACTTCTCAAAAGCGATCAAAGGAAGTGTAGTAGCGATCATTTGGCTCATCAAGCCGTAGATGACTATCGGTCTATACAATTCAATTTCGAGATGAAGATGTTTTACTAATTCGATTCGAAGAACAGTGTAACACGGTGACGACTTTTAGTGATTTTGTATCGCAAATGTGCGGATAGCAAGTCGCCACCGACTTTTATTTTTATCAATTAAGAGAAGGTAAAAGTACGAGAAAAAGACCTTCGTTTAGATTACGAAGGGAGAAGGTTATGAAAAGGGAAGGTATTAGCACCCTTTCCATCCATGATTTATTCTCTGGGCTCTTAGTTGCTCTAGATCACTTTTTAAAATTGCTTTACGTGTGTTTGACAAAATGTTTTGAAAAGGCATTTCGCTTTGACTTTGTAATGACTCATGTAGGAGTGTATACAAAGTGTTCGGAAATGTTTCGTTTTGAAAAGTTTGAACTTTGAAAAAGTGTGTGGTGTGAATAGCATTTGGTTTAGAGCAAGCAACTAAAGACTTATTACCCACTCGGAATTGGTCATTTTCGTACTTCTCGTTCCTTTAGAATAGCGCTAGCCATACCATTAGTTGGTAGGTAACTCCATTCATTGGATGTAAGCGGGACATTCGAAGGACATCGGATGGTCATTGAAGGCAACTTGTAGGAAGTATCTAGCACATTCGAAGGACTATCATCATTTTCGTGGCGACAATCGAGGTCAAGATCATGTATTCGGGGCGACATCGTGGGTCTTATGATCTTTGTATCGAAGGGACTATGATGATTTGTTTGTGAGCAGCGGTGCTAGGATACCTCTACGTTCGAGGACATGACCATTTGTGATTCGCAAAGGCAGCGAGAGAATTACCTAAGGGTGCATGTGTGAAAGAAGTGTGTTGATTTCGGATATTTTATCTTGAAAATTAGTGGGCTAAGTTCATTATTATCTTGCCATACACGCCTAGTTACTAGCAATTGATAGGGTGCGGAAAGTAAAATGCGGAATGTAAAGATGCGGAAAGGTAAATCTACGCTATTACAAGGCTTTAGGGCGGATACATAATTTAAAATCGGAAAATAAAGACCTAATTTTAAACTATTACATCCCATATACAATTACATTATTGAAAAAAAATAAAATGATAAAGCAAGAATAAATGCGAATCGGATCAACACATAAAAGAGCGAAATCGGAAAATGCGAGATGAATCGAATAAGAGAAAAATGTTAGAAAAATGCAAATTTTATATGAAAAATTATTACATGCTGGAAATAATATAAATATGCTAAAATAAATTTTTGGGATTTTTGGATGCAATTTAATAATTTAAAATGAATTTAAAATGATTTAAATGCAAAATTATGAATAAAAATAAATATGCATGCAAAATTGTATTTTTAATTTATTAAATTAAATAAAGATTTTCAGAAAACAAATGTGAAAGGAAAATAATTTTGACAATTTTTAATGCATAAATAAAAATATGAAAAATTAAAAATAATGCAAAATACTAAAATATATGAAAATAGGAAAAATATGAGTTTTGTAAAAGAAGAAAAAAATATAGGTCTTGACCAACTGAGCTAACGTGTTCTACTGTTTGAAAACCGGATCAAGTAAAACAAAGACAAGTGTCGCCTCTGGTCTCAAATCGCAGCTTCATAAATCCCGATTCAAATATTTGAAGCTAGCGTCGGCCATTGTTCGACTAAGGTCCCTGGCAAAATCAAAAATCCAACACACATAATATAAATGAATTCTAAAGGCATGGTTCGATTGGAAACATCATTCCGAATGCAATGGTATTGGTCTTGAGGTCCAATTTTTCCTGTTTTGGAAAACCCTAAAACGTGTTCGGAAACCCTAACAATGGTGTTATGCATTCACAGCCATGGAAATTCGATTAAAGCACCGAAAGTTTGCAAATACATCACTGATCACAAAAACAAACACAAATCGCGTTAAAGATGCATGAAAATTAAAACACGATTTTTGAAATTTCAAGAACAAACCAATTTCGGTTTTCACGATTCTGGATGGTTTTTGGCAAAGTGAAGGTCTGAATCGACTCTAGAGGTGTCAAGCAATGTGTTGGACACCTTAAAATTGATTAACGGTGGAAGTGTGATTGCCAATAGCTTGAAGGTCACGGTTTTTGAGCTTTGGAATAGGGTTTCTAGGGCAATTTTTACATTCTCTCTTGATAGGTATGCATCACACATTTATCTTTGGATGAATTTGGCATGGTTTTGGAAAGAATCAATCAACATTCAATGTAAATCAAAATTGATTTTGTACAAAATCAAATTTTCAAAATTTGATTAATTTCAATCAATCTTGCCATATTGATCAATTTTAGAAAATTTGGCCTTTGTGAGTTACTTGAGTCTCAAGGAAAGAATAAAATCAATCTTTCAATTAATTTTGATTTTATACTTTATTTTTAAATTTAATTTGCATTTAAATGAATAAATTCAAAATTAAATAGAAAAATAAATAAAAAATTCGTGGCATTGGGCTTGGATATTCCTAATTGTATGAGGAATAAGTTTGGATGAAGAAAAAGCCCCGTTTGCAAAAATTTGATTTTTAAGTATCTCTCTTTGTGCATTCCTTCAAAATTGCCCACTTGTGAATGGTGCATCTTGCTCAATTTTCACATTTTGAGTGTTCTTGAGTTTTCTTGATGAATGGTGCATCTTGCTCAATTTTCACATTTTGTGATGGAGTTACCATGCTCAATATATCTTCAAAACAAAAAGTTGACTTTTTGTTGACTTTGAAAATGACCTGTAATGTTTTGAGCTATACCTCTCAAATGAAGCATTTTTTGGACATTCTTGTGAGACATGAAGTTGTAGAGAATTGAATTTCCTTCAAAACAAGAGCTGGTGGAAAAATTTACGAGAAGTATGAGAAAGTTATGATCAGTCAAAGTTCAGTTGACTTTTCACCTAGAAACCCTAATTTAGAAAGTTGGACTTTTGAGAAAATCTTGAGTTTTCTTGATGAATCATGATCAACCCTTGATCAAATGATGAATGTAACTTCAAAATGAGGATGTTGACCAAAAATTATGAGGTTTGTTGTATGTTGACCACAGTTGACTTTTGTCAATCTGTGATTTTCAACCATCGAGCAATTGTGCGAAACTTGACTTGTGAGGCTTGAAACTTGACATGGAGAATCTTTGAAACATATGAGGAGGCATGAACACCATTGGAGATATTGGAAGTCCATCTTGACACGAGAGATACCAAACCCTAGTTTGGGTTGATTGTCTAGGAGAGTTTGTCGATCGACTCTTGAGGAATCTTTGAGTATAGATGTATGAAATCTCTTGAGTGGATGGAGGGCAAATTTTGGGGTATGTGACTTCCCTGTTCAATCTTCTTGTCTTGGAGGGTTAGATTGATCGCTTGTCTTCGTGACACGGAGGTGAAGATGATTGAACACTCAATACACACGAAAATTTGCACTCGCGGTTGGTGATGATGCGGGAATGGGCTTCGGATGCCATTTGGAGAAAATGGGGAATGAGTCGTGCGTTAGACCCGAGATTATTGATAGGAGGATTCTTTGGAAGTGAGCCGTGCGCTAAAGCTCTGTAGGCGTTTACGGAAAGGAGAGGAGATGGGCTTAAGATGCCATCAGAAGGGAGTGCGTTAGACTTCGTGTTCATTTTCTTTGAATGAAGTTATTGGTTTGCATTGATTTTTAACCATATATGCGCGATGCGAAAGTGAAGCCTTGTTGACAAATAGTCGGAGATGGGCTTAAGATGCTATCGAAAGCAGTGGGTCGTGCGCTAGACTCGTAGTCATTGTTGATAATAAGGAATCGAGAATAAATCTTCGTCTTGATTACTCGAGGGAGGTTGTAGTTGGCAAAATGGGGACATCTTCCTGTTGTGCATCGGTGTTGATCCATACTTTGTTATCGGAGGATAACGGAGGCGGTCTTCGGATAGTTTTCCGTCGATTGAGGGGCTTAATCTGGACCCGATCGTCGGAGGACAACCAAGGGCGGTCTTTCGGATAGTTTTCCGTCGATTCGGGGCTTAATCTGGACTGTCTGCGTCGAGTGGTATTACTGTTTGGAGAAAACAAGAAAACTTTGATAGAATATTTGTTAGTTTATGCAAAGTATGATGCATGACGGTGTATATGAATGGCGTATGCATGAATTATGACTTTATGAGAAATGTATGAATGATAGGTGTTGTGGTATTTCAAAACATATCCATCTTGAAGAAGATGCAGATATTACTGTTTGAGGATTCGACTCCTTGGGGAATTGAGTGGGTGAGATCCACCTTTTGAAGGAGAAGAAAGATACCTGGATTCCTCCGATGCACTATCGACCAAGTCTTGGGCCTAGATATTGTTGAGGAAGGTAGGGTGAGAGGCTCTTTGTTGGAGATCTCATATATAGACCTATTTGAGGAGAGTGCGGGAGGCGATCTGTTGGGGATTACAGTGTAGATCTCATGGAGAGCATTTGATAATTCTGGGAGGCCGGGTTGGAAGAGTCGGGAACCGTTGTAATCTTTGGGTGGGGGATGAAGATGTAGTTTCCTCAGATGCACTATCGACCAAGTCTCATCTGGGCCGCGGGGGAAAAGGAAGGGAGGAGATGTCGGGGGATAAATATCTCGGTCGGGGATGAAATGTTACTTCTTGGATCTTGATGTAATCCGGCTTGGTTGGTGGGATAACGGCTCGGGACTAACATATACTCATTGGGGGTTTATGGTGAGTGACACCTTTGTGGGAATCACGCTCGTGAGAAGCTGTATTGGTGACTTTTGTCGTCATCTTAATTCACAGGAGCCTATGATTACTTTTGTATGTTCACTTTTCGTATGTTTGCAAAGAGATTTTTATTGTCAAGTGCGTATAATCATTCAAAGCAAGCGTCGGACTTTAAACAACAAGATGAAAATTGTAAAGAGAAGGAAAGTCGTATTTATTCGAAATGTGGCGTATGGCCAAGTAGTTTGTACACAAGAAAGGTAAAAATCTGTCACGGAAACAATCTCGTTAAGTTCCAACTATCTTTGGTACTCATATATTTCAACTATCTCATCTCCTTCTTTGTCGTGAAAGTGAGTGAATTGATCTCGCCATTTGAATCTTGAATCTTGATAGTAGTGCGGAAGTAGGTGATCTTGAAGAGACATAGTCGTACGCTCAAATCCTAACTTTTGCCTAGACCGCCTTTCGGGTTTTGATCTCGGGATACCCTTTTTGCCCAACCGCCTTTTCGAGTTTTCGACTTGCGGTGTACATGTTTTGTATATATCCTTAACTTTTGCCGAACTCTTTTGGTTCGCCGGGATGCCCTTATTTTGCCTAGGTCGATCGACCTAGCGGGTCTCTTTATCGTAGTATTTTTGACTATATCTGCGTTCACGGTGTGGGAAGTCTTCACCATCCATGGTGCTAAGTATCATGGCTCCATGAATCTCTGTCTTGACTACGAATGGTCCCTCATGGGTGGGAGTCCATTTGCCCACAGGATCACCTTGTGGAAGAATGATGCGCTTGACTACTAGATCACCGACTTGGTAGACTCGGTGCTTGACCTTCTTGTTAAATGCTCACGATCATTCGCTTGATAGATCGCATGGCGAGATGGATGTGATCGTTTCTCATCAATCAAATTAATCGGTCAAGGTGGGTTCGGACCCAATCGTCTTCGCCTAACTCGCCTCTGGAGGACTCTAGTTGAGGTATCCGAACCTCGATGGGTAAGGCGGCTTCCATCTGGTATCGAGAGAGGAGTTGCCCTGTGGATGTCCGTCTTTGTGTGTGATAACCATGAAGAGCAAATGGTAACATCTCATGCCAATCTTTGTAGGTCCTTGTCATCTTATATAATCTTCTTAATGTTCTTGTTGGCGGCTTCCACAGCGCCATTCATCTTAGGCGATCGGAGAAAATTGTGATGTTTGATCTTGAGCTGCGTGCGAGTTCGGTGATCATCTTATTGTTGAGATTGGAACCGTTATACGTGATAATCCTTCGAGTGCCATCCGAGGATAAGATTATGTTTGATGAATCGAGCCACAACATTCTTGGTATGAGATGCATCGAAACAACCACCCGGGTGAAGTAATCGATTGCCACAAGGATGAACCGATGTCCGTTGGGCGGTGGGCTTGATTTCCCCAATCATGTCAATGCCCACATTGCAAAAGGCCAAGGAGACATTAGAACATTGATGCGGAGGTTTGTGCACTTTACTGCGTAAATCGGCATTTGTGACAAGATCGGCGTAAGCGGTGACAATCGACTTCCATGGTGGACCAATAGTAACCAGTTCTCAAAATCTTCTTAGCCATGGTGTGTCCTTTGGAGTGGGTACCAAATGCGCCGTGTAACTCTTCCATGATACACATTCTTTGTTTTATGGTCTACAGTAGATAGCACAAGTCGTGGTTGCGCTTGTATAGGATGTCGTTGCTAAGGAAGAATTTGGAAGCGAATCTCCTCATGAATTTCTTATCATTAACAGATGCCCCTGCGGGATATTCCTGAGTCTCAAGATACCTCTTCACATCGTAGTACCAAGGTTTCTCTTTTGTATCAAGCTCACAACAATATGCTGGTTCGTCAAACTTCTCAATGATGATCTGGGGAGCCTCGTTGTCCCATCTGACCTTGAACATAATTGACATAGTAGCTTAGCGTCGATAATGATTCTCTTCTCGTGGAATATGATCAAAGTAATCTCTTGAGTAGGGGATCAAACTCGGAACATGCTCTCGTCTGAATGAGATTCGGATGCTTAGTATCCACTCGCCTTTTATCGGTGATCACTAAAGGCGAGTCTCCATACACTTGTAAGAACTTGATTCTTAAGTCAATAGCAGCTTTAAGACCCATGATGCACGCTTCGTACTCGGCCATGTTGTTAGTGCAACTAAAACATAATCTGGCGGTGAAAGGCGTATGTCCTTTGTGGGGATGTAATGATGGCGCCAATGCCATTCTTGAGTGCGTTTGAGGCTCCATCAAGACCATGGTCCATCGGGATCCTTGTTCGGGTCCCGTCAGGCACAGTTCTTCTGAATCTGTAACTAGTAGAACATCTTCATCTGGAAATTGAGCATAGGCGATAGTCATCTCGACTTGATGAGCCAAATGATCGGCTACCACTTCCTTTGACGCTTTACGAAGTGTATTGGATGTCATATTCGGTCAAGATCATTTGCCATCTTGCTATTCTTCGGAGGCGGTTTCTCAAATATGTATTTTATCGGATCCATCTTGGAAATCAACAAGGTAGTGTGAGTCGACATATCTTGTCTTAGTCGTGAGCAGCCAAAGCGTTGCAAGTTTTCTCAAGGCGTGAGTATCTTGTTTCACGGTCGGTAAACTTTTGCTAAGGTAGTATATTGCATGCTCTTTTCGACCGGACTCGTCATGTTGCTGACACACACCCCATTGAATTCTCTAACATTGTCAGTACATGATAAGAGTCTTCCCTCGTGCGGCATCGGGATAGGAGGATTACATGGGTACTCCTTTATTTTGTCAAAGCGATATGGAAATTGTCGTTCCATTCCACTACTTGATCTTTCTTAAGTAACTTGAAGATTGGCTCACAAGTAGCGAGTTAGGTGTGCAATGAATCGGCAATGTAATTCATCGGCCGAAACCTCGACTTCCTTCTCGGTGCGGGGAGCTGGCATCTCTTGAATAGCTTTAACCCGGCAGTCGAAAACACGAAAAGGCGGCTTGGGCAAAAAGGTATCGATGGCTGAGAAAGGGAGGTCTAGGCAAAGTTAGGGATTTAAGCGTGCGACTATGTCTCTTCGGATCACACCTTCTAGACTACTATCGGCATTCAAGATTCAAATGGCGAAGATCGGCTACTCACTTTCTCTTGACGACAAGGAGATGAGATGGTGAAAATATGAGTACTAGCATAGTTGGAACTTAGATTGTTTCCGCATAGCTTTTACTTTTCTTGTGTACAAACTACTTGGCCATCGCCACCTTTCAAATAAGCATAAGCTTCTTTCTCTTTACAATTTTTGTTGTTGTCGTTTGCAATAAGTCCAGCGTTTATTTTGAATGACTATCGCGCCTTGACAATAAGAATCTAATCGAAACATCTGACGGGCATGCAAAGTAGTTACTACGGGCTCTAGGAATTGAGATGACAGAGGTCACCAAGAGCATTCCCATGAGAACATAATCCCAGAGAGGTGTCACTCACTAAACCTCCCAGTGAGTATATGTCGATCCACGCGGTGATTCCACTCGACTAAGAAATGTTACATCGGTCTCGACGTAACACTTCATCCCAAGATGTTTATCCCGGTGGATACCTCTCAACAATTCTCCTTTTCTCCGGCGGTATCCGGACTCGAGACTTGGTGGGATAGTATCAGGAGAAATCTACATCTCCTATTCCCGGTCGGAGATTCCAGGGCTAACCGGTCTCCCAGCAACCATCAAATGCTCTCCAGTGAGATCTATACTCAAAATCCCCAGTAGAGCGTCTCCTAATTTCTTCCCAACATGATCTACATGCAAGATCCCCAATAAATTGCCTCCCAGACTCTTCTCAGCAGGGTCTATGTATGAGATCTCCAACAACAAGCTTCTCAAATCTCTACCTTCCTCAACAATATCTAGGCCCAAGACTTGGTCAGATAGTGCATCGGAGGAATCCAGGATATCTTTATTCTCCTTCAAAGCGGGGTTCTCACCTACCAGAATCCCAGCCAAGTCAAATCCTCAAGCGAGAACATCCATCTTCTTCAAGATGGATATGTTTTGAAATACCACAACATCTATCATTCATACATTACTCATAAAGTCACAATTCATGCATATGTCATTCATACATTGTCATGCATCATACTTTGCATAAAACTAACAAATATTCTATCAAAGTTTCTCTTGTTTTTCAAAGCAATTGAAAGTCACTTCAACATTTGGTCGAGTTAAGCCCGAATCAGCGGGAAAACTATCGAAAGACCACCCTAGTTTTCCTCCGACGACTAGTCGAGTTAAGCCCGATCGACGGGAAAACTATCGAAAGACCACCCTAGTTGTCCTTGACGGTGGTCGAGATTAAGCCCGAACCGGCGGAAAACTATCGGAAGACCGCCTGGTTATCCTCAGATATGAGGCAATGGATCAACACCGATGCACAATAGGGAAGCTATCCACATTTTGCCAACTACTATTCCCCTCGAGTAATCAGCGAAGATCTATTCAGATCCTTCTTATTATCAGACTCGAGTGCGTGCGACTCGGTTGCCTTGGATGGCATCTTAAGCCATCTCCGACTACTTGTCAACATTTCTTCGCCTTGAGAATCTGCATATTTGGTTAAAAATCAATACAAACCAATAACTTCATTCAAAAATGAGCACGAAGTCTAACGTCGACTCCTCGGATGGCATCTTAAGCCCGTCTCGCGCTCTTCCTATCGAGAACATCTGCGAGCCTAGCGTGCGGCTCACTCCCGCATCGATCTTTCGGATGGCATCTTAAGCCATCCCGTCAATTCTCCTATCAACATTCCGAGTCTAGCGTCGACTCATCCTCCGGTAGTATCCGACTTCTCGAAATGGCATCGTAAGCCCGTTCCGCATCATCCACCAATGAGTGCAAATTTTCGGGTGTACTCGGTGTTCAATCATCTTCTACCTTGGTCACGAAGAGGCAGTGTCAATCTAACCCTTCGGTACAAGAAGATTGAGCGAGGGGCAGCTGTCATACCCAAAATTTTCCCTCCATCTTCTCAAGATATTTCATACATCCGTACTCGAGGATTCCTCGAGAGTTGATCAGACAAACTCTCTCCTGACAATCAACCCAAACTAGGGTTTGGCAATTCTCAGTCAAGATGGACTTCCAACATCTCAATGGTCTTCATGCCTCCTCATATGCTTCAAAGATTCTCCATGACAAGTTTCAAGCCTTGAGTCAAGTTTCCTCGAACGATTGCTCGGATGGTTGAAAATCGGTTGTATTGGACAAAAAGTCAGCGTGGTCAACATACGAGTCAAACTTCATAATTTTTGGTCAACATCCTCATCTTGAAGTTACATTCATCATTTGATCAAGGGTTGATCATGATTCATCAAGAAAACTCAAGATTTGCTCAAAGTCAAACTTTCTAAATTAGGGTTTCTAGGTGAAAAGTCAACTAAACTTTGGTGATCATAACTTTCTCATACTTTCTCAAATTTTCCACCAACTCTTGTTTTGAAGGAAATTCAATTCTCTACAACTTCATGTCTCACAAGAATGTCAAAAATGCTTCATTTGAGAGGTATGGCTCAAAACATTCTGGTCATTTTCAAAGTCAACAAAAGTCAACTTTTTGTTTTGAAGATATATTGAGCATGGAAACTCAATTGAGATGATACCAAAAGGTTGGTTAGAGTACTCTTAGAGCTTTTCAAAAGTCCAAGAACACTCAAAAATATGGAAAATTGAGCAAGATACACTATTCAGGAAGTTGGGCAATTTTGAATGATGCACAAAAGGACATTTTGGTCAAAAGGCAAAATTTTCCAAATGGGCCTAAAATCTTTTGGTCCAAACTTGTTCATGACATGATTTTGACCCATAAATGCTTGCCATGGTAATTTTCTATTTTATGATTTATATTTGAATTTTAAAACATTTAATTCAAAATTAAATCATGTAAAATATGAAAATAAGATTTTTCAAAAAGTTGGTTTATATCTTCCTTGAAGTCCAAGATAGCCCATAATTCATACCAAATTCGTGCTAGCCTTTGCATTCATGAGAAAATCAATTTTTCAAGATTTGATTTATTTTAAATGGAAAAATATTGCACATTGATGGATGAATCTTTTTCACTCCTTTTCTCTCCAAATTGCCTCTATAAATTTTCGGCATTGTGTACAAACCAAGAAGAAACCTAGCTCAAGCCAAACCCTTGTTCTTGCAAAATTTTTCAAGAAACTTGAAAATTCGGTTTTGTTTTCCGACCCTTTCGACCTCTCTCAAGCACTCGATCGTGTTCTAAGGTAAGTATGAGTAAGTTTGCATCAAAACAATGGTCAAAACAAGCTAAATCGTGCATATACATGCATACATAATCAATTTTCTCTTGAATTCGCATTTTATTACCTCTTGTTTTATTTAATTCTAATGATTTGGTTGTGTTCTGAGACTCCACATGGTCGTCTGGGCCATCGTTTCAAAGCTTGCGTAAGAATCTCGATTTGCCATAGCTGAGGGCTTTTGAGCTGTCTTCTTCGAACCGGCCTATACAGGCACTTTCAGGGAAAACGAAGACCACCGTTGGATTCGCAGACCCCGATTTAGGGGGGGTAGCTTTAACCCTGAGTTTCGATTCTTAGTATTTTGCAGGTTTGGCGTTTTGGCTCGTCGGAGAAGACGACCGGAGCTAGGGCTCCGGCGTCGTTGACCCGATCTTGAATCCGTAGTAACTGTGGCAGTTTGGCTTGTTCTGATTCGTTCCTTCGTAAGTGACGGGGCCCACATGCTGACTGCGCGTTGAATTTCAAATCTCATGACACGTCTTTGTACATAAACCACACTTTCCAGATTTCCAACACAAAAAGCCACTTGGCCTAGTGGTAAAGACGCTGCCTGTTCAAAGATCCTCTCAAGGCCATCGGTTCGAAGCCGACGGGACTGGTTTTGTTTCCTTTTCAAAACCTCACTTTTTCAATTTATTTCTATTTTATTCTTATTTAATATTTTGCATCTATTTAATTTCTTTTCAATATTTTTAATTACGCATTAAAAATCATCAAAAATTATTTTCTTTTTACATTATTTCAGAAAACCTTTATTTAATTTATAAAATTAAAAAATATAATTTTGCATGCATATTTATTTTTATTCATAATTTAGCATTTAAATCAATTTTAATTAGTTTTAAATTATTAAATTGCATCCAAAAAATCCCAAAAATTATCTTAACATATTTATGTTATTTCCAACATGTCATATTTTTCAATTAAAAATTTGCATTTTTCTAACATTTTCTCTTATTTCGATTTCATCATATTTTCGATTTCTCTTATCGTTTCACGGGTTATTCCGCTTCGACGTTTCTTTACGTTTTCATTCTTTTCAATAATGTAACTTTTATGGGATGTAATAGTTTAAATTAGGGTTTTATTTTCCAAGTTTAAATTATGTATACGCCCCAAAGCCATGTAATAGCGTGGGACATTTACCTTTCCGCACCTTTACATTCCGCATTTAATTTGCCCCTATAAATTGCTAGTAACTAGGCGTGTATGGCAAGATAATAATCAACATAGCTCACTAATTTTCAAGATAAAATATACGAATCAACACTTTTCAACATGCACCCCTTAGGGTAATTCTCTCTAAATGCCTTCACAATTCAAAATGGTCATGTCCCTCGAGCGTAGACACACGTACTTTTACCTTCCCTTAATTGGATAAAAATAAAAGTCGGTGGCGACTCTTGCTATCCGCACATTTGCGATACAAAAAACACAAAAGTGGGTTCACCGTATCACGTCACCTACCATTGGATCCATGGTCTTCCTAGTGAACAGCTTAGTGGTGGTACATCCATGACACGGAAGGTGATTTGGAATGTATCACGGACCAATCGTCATTGGAAGGTCGACTTCCCAATAACATTTTCTTGACCCATCAAAAGCTCTTACCACTATATCGTTTGAATTTCATGGCGTTCCTTTGTAAGATAAATGAGCAAAGTCGTTTTGGCATTACATTTAAGGATGAACGGTATCCACTAGTACGTTGGATAGTGAGTCGATTGGCAAATCATTGAGATATCACGAGCCAAATTGTGACCTTTCCTTCTCACGGAGTTCCTCATCAAAACTTAGATTATTGCAAACATTATGTTGCCCACTGATACCTCCAAGCGGTTTGTAGTCACATCGTGATCTACATAAGCTTGATCTAGTACTTTCATTAAAGCTTCTCGGTGAGCTTCAGAGTTCAGAAGTAGAGATAGTATAGAAATCTTGGAAGGAGTCTGCATCAGCTGATCCACGACTCTGTACTCTCTTTTCTTGATTAACTTCAGTATCTCATCAAAATCAGCAGAGCGTTGGTTTGTCGAGGCGAGACCAACATTTGTGCTTGGATTAACAGTGGGAATCATTGTGGGATTCTCGGGATATATGTTAACCGGATTTTGTCTAATAACAGGAACAGCAGGCGGTCTTGGTGGCAACGGAGTATGTACTCGTCCCCGTGTTACTCGTCTATCTCGATTATGTTGACATTAGCTGGAAGAGTTGGCATGGGTTTCTCCTTTCCATCCTCTATCACAGTTGCATTGTATTGATAGGGAATTGCTTTGTTAGAACTTTATGAAACAGGACCGGGTAGGCAAATCACCAAAGGAGACTCTGGAACGTTTGAACCGTTATATTCAATCTCCACGTGCTTGGGTACATTGAAACAGGGGACAATAATGTTTACTTCGGGATTTTCCGAGTTGATATCTGAGACTAAAAGCTCATGCGGAAAATGCCCTACTGTATTCACGTCATAGTCATCTTTGTTTCTGTAGATCTGTATGTCACCAATGTCTAGCAATCGTTGAATGTCTGCTCTTATGGTGGGACACCCTTGAAGATCCTTGAAGCAGATGTTGCAAGCTGCGTAATCGTGTTTAGTGAAGGCACCCATTGTACTGTATGTATCATGGAGATGTACTAAGTTTCCTCTGATCAGATTCACGTTTGTGACGAGATACCGATCTGTATTCCTTAGTATCAAATTCACTGTATGTCTATTATGACTGGGAAGTGGATTTGCTTGCACGTTTGGATTTGTATTCTTGAAGGAAAGAAGATTAGACCTTACTAATCTCTGTACTTCGGCTTTTAACGCTATGCAATGCTCAAGATCATGGCCCGGTGCTCCTTGATGAAAAGGGCAAGATACGTCCGCTTTGTACCACCACGGCAATTTTTCTGGGACCGGAGGTGGTAACTTTCTTGTACAAGATTCCTTTCTATTAATCGGGGTATAGTTACGTATGCGTCATCGAATTGGGTCGTGCGAGACCGAAGCGCAGTTTTGATTGTTAAGCTGCGAGCACATTGTCGAGGTTGTTGAGTTTGTTGGGCTGAGCAATTCACGTATTTGAACTTGTGTTAATGGCTATGGCGGCTACACATCATTGTTGGTGACATTCTTCGCGGTTTCCCTCGGGATACCATTCCTATAGCATGTTCCTTTTCTTTGAAAAGCGATTCCAACCCTCTTGGTTCCTTTGGAAGATCACCTCTTTGGTTGGGCGTCCGGTTCAAACCCTTCCTCTGGCCGCATTCCCATGTTTACCATCTCGGTGAAATCTCTGGGCCGTAGCAATCGATTCGATTAAATAGTAAAATGGGCTAAGAGTGTTTAAGAAAACCTTGGTCATCTCCTTCTCTTCTAATGGCGGGTTGACTTGAGCAGCAATTTCCCTCCACCGTTGAGCGTATTCTTTGAATGTCTCTCTTTCTTTCTGGGACATGGAGCGGAGTTGATCACGATGGGGCCATATCCAAGTTGAACTTATATTCTTTGTCTGAAGGCTTCACCTAAGTCATTGAATGTTTGGATACTTATTGTCTAATCCATGTACCACTTGATGCGGCGCGGTGAGACTATCTTGGAAGTAGTGGATTAACAACTGGTGATCATCGTTGTACGTGGACATTTTCCTGGCATACATCGTAAGATGACTCTGTGGACAGGAATTTCCTTTATATTTTTCAAAGTCAGGGACTTTGAATTTCGCAGGTATCCTTACGCGAGGAACTAAGCATAAATCATGGGCGTTCTTCCCAAATAATTCTTTTCCTCGGATTGTTTTAATCTCAAGTTTGCATCTTGAGGCTGCTGTTCTGGAGATTCTCCATCGGACCACGGATTCGTATTATCGCTGGAATATGGTGAACTTCTTAGGTCTGCGATGGTGTGCACTCTGAAGGAGTTATCATGATCGGTTGAGAAACCGTCATAGTTACTTGCGGAAAAGTTATTCCACGTTGCGGAGTAGGTGTTGAGTTCTGCAAAGTAGGTACTTCAGCGTGGTTGTTTGTACACGAGAAGTCGGTTGACGAAATCCGATGCGAAATTGAAAGCATGCCCATGGATAACCTACGGCATCTTGAAGGGTGAACTCTTGGTACCTTTAAGCTGAGTAGTAGTGACCTCTGAAATCGCCGCTTGATTTTGGTACGATGTTGCTTGACTTTGTCTTTGCGTCAATGAGTTGACCAAAGTGAGTCTCTCCACCTCTTCTTGCGGTGTTGTCAACCTCTGAATCTCAACATTTTTCTTGCTCAAATCCTTCCATTACTTTCCTTCTTTTTGAGCGTGTATTGTATGTTGGTAGGGCATGGGCGTGGTCGAGAAACTCTAAGGCAAGACGACTTGGCGATCTTTTCCTTTCTGGAAAAAATTCCAAAAGATCAAACTCTAGACAATAGACTCAAAATGCAAAGTATGATGCATGATTATGAATGTAAGAAAGATTTCAAAAGAATTTACGCTAAAGAAATTTACGGCAAATATTTGGATGGAAACACTTACTTTATTAATTATTGAAAAAGATTACAACAATTTTGTTTTTGAGCATTGCTCACACAAATGATAAAATAAATGATAAAAATACAATCTAAACTAATTAATCGTCCTCGTCGGATGAAGATCCAAGGCGATGTAGCTTCAACTTGAGTTTCCTTCCCATAGTGAGCTTTCGAGTTCGACTTTCTCGGCTTTTAACTAGCTGATGACTTTCTTCCACTCGTCGGGAGCAGGATCGCTGGTTGTCATCTCCTCAAGCTTCCTTTTCCTTTCTTTGATGTATCTCTTGATCGCGTTATCTTTCTGGCAAATCTTCTCATCTTTCTCCATGAGCCATTCATCCTGGAAGTAAAGCGTCTTTTCATGATCTTTGACCTGCTTCTTAAGCTTCTCGTTTTCGAGATCAGTCTTAAGGAACTTATCTTCCAAATCCTATTTCTCAAGCCTCATCTTGGCCAAAGCTTCTTGGTATTCTCCCATAGTCTCGACGGGAAAAATTGTTGATTTGGAAGCTGTTGAGAACATAGGTTCTTCATAAGCATAAGGCATTAAAATTCCTTTGCTCTTTTCTTTAGAAGTGTAGAATTTCCATGGCTACACAATTCTTTGCCTAACCTTTTCTTTCCTTGGATGTGATGCCAAGCTCGATCATCCTAGCCTTGAACCTTGGGAATCCTCTCCTCATGATAGAAGTAACTCTCTCTTGTAAATCCAAGAGGTTTACTAGGTTTGCACCCGAGTTGACGTCTACGCCGAGGAATGGGTTGTAGTTGATTCCTCCTTTTGTGCCGATGAGAGTGCGTTGGCAAATTCTCCACGACTCTCAATGATTTCCATCTCATTGTGCGCCAAGGTATACCAATGGATATCGTCATTTGTAAGAGACATGAGCCTTCTCGACCAATGCCAATCGTCTTTGTTTTCGGAAGATAAGAGATTTAGGCAAGTGTGAGACAATCCATTTGAAAAAGAGGTACCTGACACACGATAGTGCCATCTCCTTGATTCCTATGATGAATGGAGAGTGCGTATCACTGGCGAGTGGGGGCGGGATTTCCAATCGAAAGATCCTTATGGCGTTGATATCAACGAAACTTGGAGCGTTGAAACAACACCAATCCATAGATGAGTAAAGCTAAAATAGCTTCAAAGGCTACCATACTAAGCCCGGAGAATTTAAGAGCCTTCTCCATTAGGAACTTTGAAGTTAGTCCTAAGAGTTTTCCTTTGGTAGTTAGGTTTTGTCTATCTCGATTTTTTAGTGAGTCATTGTTGCAATGATGGTGACTTAGGAATGGCTTCAAACCATTGAAGGCACTTTGTACGATCTTGAGATACCTAGGATGTGTAGTACTTTCCAAAGTAGGCATCAATTGATAATCGGGAAAGTAAACGATATATTTGGATCGTAAAACTGAGCGAAAGTTTTGAAGTCCTTCATCACGTTAGTGTTCGGGATGGTTAAAAGAGTTCCATAGCGTTTTACGAAATCAGGGATCTTCTACCAAGGATGTTAACTCTTTCAACTTCCTCGTCGAAATTCTAAAGCTGTATCTCTTGGTGAATCTTCCTCGGCGTCCATCACTCTATATTAAAATATTTACAAAGAAAACCTCTAAATTCTTTGGAAATGGGAAGAAAATGAAGTTTTGAATGAATGCATGAATGCTACAAACATGGTTAGTAGTTATACACACGTCAAGCGTTCAAAGTCACGAGCATGAGGCCAGCGATAAGAATCAGCGTGGGTAAGTTCTAAGGGCTTATTCATACGGAAGCGGTTCTACGATAATACTGGCTCAACGCTTCTCTTTGAAATATTATCGGATTGTTGAATACTCGAAGTCCAATAATATTTTCAAGAAAACTACGATCGTAGTCTTGCATGACAATTATTCTAGGCTTACGCGAATAATTTCTTCACTACATCCTAAATGGCGAGGATGGGTTATGTGTTCTCTGACCACTTTCGACCCATAGAGTTCTCTTGAAAGCAAAATGTCTTATAAATACTTGCTAAACACAAATACTCCCAGACAACCTCCAGGAGAGGGATCTCAAATTAACTCCGTAAATCTTGAGACTTCTCACAAGTTAATAGGACTATACCCCCACCTAGATCTTAAAATGTTTCTTAAATCGGGTTAGGATTTCTTTCCATCGAGATGAAATCATGAAACACACAATAAGAAAAACAAACATATGCACATATGAAAGCTTAACCTTTTTCTTTTGAAAACAAAAAAGCTTGATGCTCTTGGCGAGTCACATTTTTTAAAATCAAAATTTCAGCGTACTCAACAGTCGCCATTTTTCTGATAGCATTAAAAGTAGCAGCTGAGGGAATCGAATTGAATCTTTACTCTCGGCTCGCTTGATTACTCTTTTGATTTGTTTATAAAGATGCCGCGAGCATCAAGCTTTATTATTTTCAACACAAGAAATTATGATTATGAAGGAAAGGCGCTAATACCCTCAATTGATTTTGATATGCGTAACGACTAAGCGCAAACTAGGCGCATAGCAATTGGGAGATTCGGGTAAGGGGTTTGTTATATAAAGGGAATAGATGGAGCACCCTAAATATATATATAGTTATCTATAGCTTTATATATGAATATGTTTGATATGTTTGTGTGTTTTAATTGTTATTTCTATGATTGGGAAAGTTTCTCCTTTGGGTTTTTAAGAAGGATAGATTATGTGGGATCCTAGTATTTGTTATTATTGTGCTCATAAGATCTTTGGATCTTCTGCATACATATCCTTAGTGGGAATCGAGCATTTGTAGCTCGGATCTAAAGGGATCTATGGTTTGTTTGAGTGAGGGAGAAAAGATTTGCTCGCCAAGGATGAGACCTTGTGCCTACGTATTCTCAAAAGGATGTTGAGAAAGTCAGAGCAATCGTAGTTCCCACTTATGCTAGTGGAAGCAATGGGATGTTATTAAGAAGACAAAGACGAGTGTCATCTTAATGAAAAATGTATCTAATCTATTGCATCACATACATTTTGAAAGGATTGATTGATTGAAATCTTTCGTCGAAAGTTATAGGTGTTTTGCTTGAGTGTACAAGCGTTACCACTTACATGTTTAAGAAAGATGTTTGAAAAAAAATGATTGAATCTTTTAATTGTAAGCATTTGGATGTTTTGCTTGAGTGTTCAAGCATTACCACTTACAATTAAGAGATGTTTTTGTTTGAAAAAAAGTGTTTGAAAAGATTGATTGTATGTGATGTGATAGATGAGATACTTCTTCCATAGAGATGATAAACGTCTGAATCTCGAGGAGAAATTGATTGGATTAAAGGGATGATTTTAAGAATCCCATGGGTCCTTATATTGTAAGCCCAAGAGGAGGCATTTGAGGGTCATCGAGGGTCATCGAGGTCCTTGTATGCTCAGAGGAAGCTATAGGGTATGGTGGCTTTGTCTTTAAAAGGATTTCAGGGAAACCATTCTTTTGGAATTAAAGCAATTTCACAGGAAATTATACTCTCAGGGTTCTATCTAGCGCGGGTAATTCTTTGTATTAGAAGCCCAATAGGAGGTGTTGAGATTTCTGGTCTCTTTCATTGTATGATGCCCAGAAGGCTAAACTCAATGAGGAGTTCTTTTGAGCAAGCCCAAGAGGAGGCTGACTCGGCGGGGGTGTTGTCTTATATGAAGCCTAGCGAGGCTAAACTCAGGATGAATGAGTTTTCTTATATAAAGCCTAAGAGGAGGTGAACTCAATTGAAATGAGTTATCTTGCACAAAGCCCGAAGGAGGCTAAGCGTGGGGAACCTCTTGGTTGACTAGTTGTCATGTTATAACTAGGCAGTTATATAAACAAGTGTGTGAAGTTTATTCACGGGGTTTTATGAAGGAAATATAAGCAGATGCATGATGTTTATTTACAAGAGTTTATGAAGGAAATATAAACAAGTGTACGTGAAGCAGGACGTTTTTAAAAAGCAGCGTAACGATTATTTACAAGTTTGAATGTGTACAAGGAAGTAAATATGTACGAGCAGTATTTATGTACGAGGAAGATATGGATGTACATATGAGGTTAGGGACTTACACCATGATGGTGGCCCATTGGTTTAAAAGCGGTTTCAGGAATAATGCTCCTTTCAATACCAATGGTATTAGATTATATCTAAGCGAAGTTAAAACAAGCGATCGAAGTTTATGCGCGAGTATTTACAAAAAGTATATGTATTATGTACAGGTAAAAATTGGTATGTTTATAAAAAGAATATGATATGTACAAAGAAATATGTATGTACATAAAGAATGTTGGGACTTACACCGTAAGGGAGGCCCATGATCGGTTAAGAAATTTGAGAGAAAACGAATTCGGTTTTATTGTTTAATCGGATCGATCATGGAAAAAATGTAAGTTTGATGAAAAGTTTTGAAGAATGATCTTGAAAGTGTTTTTGAACAGTAAAATATACTTGTGAGAAGTTTTGAAAAGAATCGGGCTTCGAAAGTTTGAAAAAATCACCTTTAAAGGTGCTTTGAAAAGTACTCAAAAGTACCGTTTTCGACTCGATCAAAATATAATCGGATGAAAGTTTTTCTAAACATTTTTGACACTATCTCAAAATAGATACATTAATTGACAAGTGTACAAAAAATCACCTCAAAATGAGGAGTTTTTATTGGGTTTTGAAAAAGTCAAAGTTTGTAAAAAGAAATGAAAAAATTACAAAGTTTGGTAAAAAAATGGTCCCAAGGCTACTCGAACCCGGGACCTGTAGGCAAGGCAAGGTATAAATGACTTAAGAGTGAGCTGGCAACCACTGGGGCGGCACTACATCCGTGTATTGAAGTTAAACCAACTAAATATATTTTAAAACTGGAATTTTGAATTTAAAAAACGCGCGCAGCTTGTTCTTCATCTCCAATCCTTCAATCAATCCTCAAATCCTCGTTTCTTGATGAAATCAAAAGATGTAAACATGAAACTTGATCGTTTTGAGCCCAGGAACATGATGGTGTCCTTTAATTTCATTTATTTTAAGCCTAACATGATTGAATTTCTGAAGAACACGAAGAACCCTAAAACTGAAAAATCTAATTGAAATCGTGTATGGTGAATGATTTTGTCAATTGATTGAGGGTTATTGATCGTTGATAGTGCAGAAACAAAATGGCCAAGAGTTTTTTGGACTGGAATCAAAAAATCATAGAGTTTGAAGTTCGTGTTCTTACCTGTTCAAGCTGAGATCGAATTCTGCTTTAGAGTGTTTCCAATTGTGATTTTATGATTCTTAGAGCACCAACGGCCTTCAAGGATCATGTATGAATGGTCTGCTTGCTCTGAAATTGCTTGGAATGTTCTGACCAAGTCGACTTGCATATAGCTCTAAGTGAAACTGGAATTTGATGTTAGAGCTGTTACAGATGGAAGCTAATGATCTGCATCATCTATATGGGGTATGTTGATGATGTTTGGATGATCAAAACACAAGGTGCTCGAGCCAATGTCCAAATTCGATAGTTATGGCAGTTTTGACAAGTTTGTGAACATGGAATGCAAAATCTGATTTTTAGCTTTGCTTGTGTTGATTTTATGTTTCAAACAAGTTCCATATTGATATTAAAACATGTTAGACACCAAATTACTCAAGGTTTTTCACAAGTTTTCAAAAATGCAAGATTTCTCAATTACACTATGTTTCTTGAATTTTAAGAAAGAAGAGAAAGCATGTTCTTGCATGGATTTGGTGTGGTTTGAAATTGCAAACAAGACCTCTATTTATAGGTCACAGTTCTACGAAAGATAAGTGAGAAAGTTTGGCTTTGGTATTTACTGACTTGCCTTAGAGGGCAAGGAAGTCATTTTTGCATTAAATGCAAAAGGAAGCTTCCTTTTAACCATGGTTAATTTTCAACTTGCTCTTATCCATCATAGTTACTCTCCATCTGATATTTTATCAGCTCTAACTCTCTTTTCAAGGTGGCATGGCTTCTAGAAGAAGAAAATGCAAAATGACCTATAATTTTGAAAGTTTGTACTTGCAAATTATGGATTTTGGAGCTCTAAGTTTCAAAATCAAAAGTATGGCTAGACTCCATAGATTTGAGAGTTCTTGGACATTTTGGAAAGCTTGTTTCAAGGGCTACAACTTTCATGTTTTGAGTTTTTTCCAATTCAAAGTGGAACTATGTGAAACAATGCCATGAAGTTTGGAAAAAGTATGAAATTTTAACACTTGAAAAATTTCCTAAGTGTTGAAAATTTTGACTTTTTGTTGACTTTTCCAAATTTCTTGATTTTTTATGATCATGATGGATCATTTGAAGTATTTTGATGATTGAAAAAGTTTTGTTTTGAAAAAGTTGACCAAAAGTCAAAGTTTGACTTTTCAGTGCAGATGAAATTTCATCAAATGTTTCAAAAATTGACTGATGAAGTCTGTGAACTTCTGTGATGTTTTGAATCAATAAATTAGGTCAAGATGTTGAATTGAAGATATGAAGATCAATCTCCAATCAAAAAAGTCATTCATTGATCAGAAAATCAGATATTACTCATCCTCGACAAAAACCCTAATTGGTCGATCCTCAATAGATCATGAGGAAAAATTTGATATCTGAAGATCAGAGGTTGATGATTTGATCAAGATAGATCAAATGAAGTGAGTAAGACTCAAACCCTAATTGCTTACCTCTTGAATCAGATGAAAATTCTGTAAAACCCTAATTTTGACCTGTAGAAGCCACACGGATTAATTACATTACGATCGTTAAAGATGAAATGATGAAAATGTGAGGTGGTATATTAGGTCAGGTATGACACTACCAAACCATTATCAATAAAAATGTCTGAGATCATCCTAGGCAGAGGAATCCAATTTCTCTTAGCCTTGGGATTTCTAGTTCGTTCTATTGTTTCCTTGACATGCATCCAGAGGTGTCTAAACTGAAGATACGACAAATCCACCTTGACATTTGTTCCTACACAGTACAACAAATATTGTTGATCTGAGTTAATGTAGTCTAGAGAGCTTGTTTCCTTTATGTGATGGATGTAGCCATGAAAAATCTTTGCCTAGATCTTGTAGACATCCTTTAGATCTTTGTCCTTGTTGAGGCTTCTCCAGAAGTGAAAATTTCAGCATTCATTGGATCCATATCAAGCCTTCCTTATGGGAAACCAATTTCTCCTTCTCCATCAAGACCCAACAAGCTTCAAATGATGTTTTCAGTGATTGAAATTTCCTTACCCATGACGTATGATAGAATAGCTTTGGGGGGTAACAATAGCATGAATCCAGAATTCCTTGACAAGATTTGGAAAGACTGGTCCAATAAGACGATCAAAGAAGGTTCTCCATCCTTGAAATTCAAGTGGAAAAATATTGAAGCCATTATCTACGAGATTTTCAAGATCAATCAACAATTCGCACACCACTTCTAGCTTCTTAACAGGAATCAACATTGTTCGTTCAGGGATGATGTATCTTCCAGATTGCTGAGGATTATGTTGAATGGTGGTTTCTGGTTTGTGAGAAACAAGAATTTTTGGGTTATTAGGGATGTTGGTTTCAGGGAGAGAAGATGAAGCCATTTTTTAAATTGTGGGTTTAGGGTTTTTGAAAAGAGAGAAGAGGCAAAAATGCATATGCTTTCAGTTTAGAGAGAAAAGAAAAAAGAGATTTGTAAGGAGTATTTAAAGAGAAATGCATGCATATGAGAAGCTTAAAATTAATTTAAAAAACACATTAATCATCACACGCATTTAATAGCGTCTGACATTAGAGGGATTTCTTGAGATTTGAAGAGATTTCAACAGTTACCTAGGGACTGTGTGTCAATAGCTAGCACGTATGGGTGACCTATCAGAAGTTTTGAACACGTGTTCAACTTCTAGGTTAAAAATGTTACAGTTGTTTATGAACTTCTAAACCATATTTGTAATGAAACATTAGAGAATATTTCAGAACTTCTAGATATTGTTTCTATCTGAACTTACCTTCTAACTTTTGAAGAGATGTTAATTAGAACATTCATTTATAAATAGTGTTCTTGCAGAAAAAACCTCGTTAGTGATATTTTAGGGATTTGGGCTCAAATTAAGTAACTCAAGTTCCAAGCTTATGATTGTCTTGCTTATCCATTGGCGAGAACCTATTTATATCCATCCTTTTGGAGTCATCCTTCCCTTTCCATAACCGCCTTAGCACGTAACACTATGGCTCGAAGGCAAGCGGTTGGCCCATTACGACTTCGTTGATTTATTCTATAACATCTCATAAAGACTCTTTGCTCTTCATTCTCTAATTGCGCGTATGTCTCCACCCGAGCCTCGGACCGAGACGTGGTGAATTACATCTCGGGATCATGCCTACCTCCGGCACTGAGCAAGGAACCACGTCGGACAAGGATCGTCCACGAACCCGAGACCCGTGCGGGTGCCTTGACCCTCCTTGACCATCCATCTGACTAAGGAATTTATGCATGATCATAAGCCCCTTAGTGCATACGGTTTAAACCTTTTGAATCCGTATCGACGATAACTAAAAAAAGTAAACCCTTAGCGAGATGCATACTAGTTTTTGAAATACCACGTGACCCGCGTGCCTCAATATGGTCCTGTACCCACCATGATTCTGCGCTATAAATAGGAATAGCTAACTTTACGCCTTCTTTCCCTCCTTTTCATTATGCATTTATTAGTTCTCCAAGAAATCCTCCTTTTCATATTTCCACAAACCCTCTTTTGCGTTCTTGCCGTCAGTGCTTCAAAACCCTTTCTCAAATGATCAATCATCTACTCGGTATCCTCTTTTCTTTTTTCATTACTTTTGTTTTAATCCAAACATGGTGGTTATTAGAAATGCGATGATTTGGTGCATAAAATTCACTTAGGAGATGAGGCATAAAACTTTGTTTGAGGATTGCATGCGTGAGATGAGTGAAGCTCGGAGATGGCCCGAACTAAAAGGTTCTGGACAGGGTTTGCCCTTGAAGTTTTTACTTGATTGACCTTGACTCTTGAGGTTCGGTGGGCGATAATGGAAACCAGCAGTTAATCAAAGGAGAAGGCATGAGCGAGCTTCAACAAAGCAATCTGAGATGTCAAAATCGCTACCCTGCGTTCTCTCTGGAATGTCTCGTCTACAGGAAACGAGGATGACGTGATTTTAGAATCTTGTGAGTCCGGGGAGAGTGTTTGCATGATCCGTCCCAAGGGAGTTGACTCGAATGGTTTTACTTTTCTCTGGAGTCATCGAGGTTTGGCATCGATTTCCTCTCTCCGACTTTGAGACTGACATTCTCTGAACCATTAACGTTGCTCCCTCTCAACTCTGTCCAAACAGCTGGGGCTTTATCAAGGCGTTTGAAGTAATTTGCGAACCATCAATAGCCCCATCGTCGATCCATTCTTTTCCTTTTTCGAGATAAAGGACCGGGACAGGTTGCCATCGGCGGCATCCCAAAAGAAGCTTCCTCCAAGCCTACACCTCAAACTTTAAGGCTACAAGAGCAGCTTTGTCCAAGTGAAATGTGGGCCTCGGTGCCCTCAAATTATAGATGTGTCGGGCATCACAAATTCCCTTGCTTGGACTTGCGATCCACTTCCCATCTGGTTCGATTATGACTGAGTGCTTCGAGACCCTTTCCTTAAATCTTGGACTCCTTCGGGCCGATCGGGGTCAAGGAATTGCCTTGCCTCTGAGGAAGTCCCGACTTCCTAGGTAAGTTTTGGACCAACTTTACTCTGTTATACACTTGTATGCTTAATCTCTTTACTTTGTTTTATTTTCTCTGAGACAAAATGGTGATATGTCAGTGAAGGAAGCGAAGGAACTAATAGCGCAGCTCGTCTTTGCTTTCTCGGATAGATGACGGCCCCTCACGAGACCAAGTCTAACATCCAAATTTGGAAGTGCGTGTTCAGAAGAAGAAAAGCGTCTCGGCGAGATAATGCTCTAGAGACTATCGTCATTAGCTTCCCCACTAAAAGCATACCGAGCCAGACCAACCACAGGCCCATCCGAGAAGAGAAGACTATCATGGGAATGAGAACAGCTTTCGGCGAATTGATTTGTCTCGATTTGCTAAAGAGGCGGTGATAATTCCAGCGAGCTTCCACGAGAGAACAAGTTACAGTGCTGACTTTGATGGCCTCAAGTTTCTATATGACCATCTCAGCGTCACCACCGGCGTGAACAAGCGACAAACCTAGGTTCGCAGTGAGGATCACAAGCAGTGAGTTCCGTGTCGATGAGGTTTGTTGTACTCACGGAGTTTGTTCGAGTGCGGTGAGAACGATAGCGATGGAGAGAAAAGGCGGTGGAGCGGAGGTCAAGAGGTTAGGCGACAGCGAGCGGTTCGCTACGATGCCAACAATGTACTCAAGAACAAACTCACAGAGCTGCAGGTACATCACGGATCTTGAAAACAAGAATTGGAGGCTAACAACGAATAAAAGGCTTTAGAAGGCAGGCTACGCCGGGCGAACTTGACCTCGGATGTCAATCAAGTTTCAAGACTACGAGAAGTCATGCTCGAGCTAAAAGATGCATTAAAGAAATCTCAAATGGGCGTGTTGGATGTCGAGGACTTGGCCTTGGGACCCAAAACTTAAGTCAATTACTGTATCCGACATGGACATCTCGAAGTTGATTTTTCAAGACCATCGTGGGCGGGGAAGGCGGTGGAGGTCGAAGAAGAATATAAGCGAGCCCACGTTAAGCGAAGAAAATGCTAATGTGGATGCTAACTGACCCACAATTTCGTTCTAGTTTTGCTTTTAGTTATATTTTGACATTTAGATTAGTCGTCCCTTTCGGTGGATGCATTTTGTACTCAAATATTCGCCTTGTCGGGCTTTGAGCTTTAATTTCAATATTTTTGATGTTTTTCAATATTGTTTTCAATGCTCCACTGAATGTTTATTGCCGTAGTTGTGAACTTTTATGTGGCGCTACTAGCCCCCGACCCATAGGGTGCGTGACTGACCCTATTGGTTTGAGAGGGACCACATAACAATTGTTACTTAGCAGCGTACTCCTCAGGGTAACCAGCTTCTGGGATTGGTGAGCTTTGGAGGAGCCTTTGTGAAACTCAATTAAGATTCTTAGCCTATATGCTTTGAAGGTTGTTAGAGTAGGAGCAGGGCCTTTGAAGGTTGTTAGAGTAGGAGCAGGCCTTTGAAGGTTGTTAGGAGTAGGAGCGAGCCTTTGAAGGTTGCTCAGGTAAGGAGGAGCCTTTAGGTTCGAGCCTCTAGAGGGGTGATCGAGGGGCAGTTGAGCCCGGTGAGGTGACTGAAGGTTGTTAGAGTAGGAGCGAGGCCTTTAGGTTGAGCCTCTGGAGGGTGATCAGGAGGCAGTTGAGCCGGAGCGAGGGTGACACAGAAGGTTGTTCGAGGAGTAGGAGCGAGCCTTTGAGGTTGAGCCTCTGGAGGGTGATCGAGGCGGATTGAGCAGGGCGGGGTGACACGAAGGTTGCTCCAGTGGGAGCAGGCCTTTAAGGTTGAGGCCTCTGGGCGGTGATCAGGGGCAGTTTAGAGCCCAGACGGGTGACACGAAGGTTGTTAGAGTTGGAGCAGGCCTTTAAGGTTGAGCCTCTGAGGGGTGATTAGAGGCAGTTTAGAGGCGAGACGAGGTGACACGAAGGTTGTTAGGTAGGAGCGAGCCTTTCGGATGAGGTTTTACCGTGGTGAGGCGATCGGGGCCAAGGCTCGGCCGGTCATGCGATGGCTCCGCCATTTTCTTTTAAGGATCGGATGCATGATACAATTTCATTTTATAGGTGCCTCATTAAAACCACAGCCCTTGCCTGGGAAAAGAGTGCACCATTTATTGTTACATTAAAATGTTTAACTAAATATAACTTAACATTGACAACATTCGAGTCTACAGGCAGACTCGGACCGACCGGTGTTTCCGACTTATAGCTCCGTTTTGTAACTTCTAGAGGCCATAATGACCCTCCCAGTGGGATCTAGCTTGCCCTTCTTGGTTGGATCGGTCACTTTTTAAGCACTAGATCTCGACTTTAAAACCCATGTTTGCTTCACCCGTAAGTTGAAGCGTCTGGTCATTCTTTGCTTCTTTGCCACTTCCACGATAGGCATGTGCGGCTCACCTCGCCAAAAGATGCCTCCTCATTCAAACCCGCTTATTGGACTCTTCTTCAAAGTTCTCCGTCGAGAGGGCAAAGCAACTTCCGGTATCATGGCATCGGCTCAAAAACCATCACGAAGGGTACTTAGTCGTGGAATGAGCGTGGTGTGGTATGCTTACAATACTTCATGCAAATATTGTGCCTGATCCCTTAGCGAGAATCCGACTTCTTTTTATAGCATTTAAAATTACCTTGTTGGCCAGGCTCGGCCTGTCCATTTACTGTAGTTGCTCCTGCAGATATAAATTTGTTTTGAATTCAGAGCTCCTTGCGAAACTACCAAGGCACTTGCAGTGCGCTCCGTTGTCTAAGACAATGACTCGAGGTAACCCGACAAACGATGATACTTCTCCAATAAGCGCCCGAACTCGATCCGCGAGGATCCGAGATATTGCCTACCTTACCCACTTGATAGTAAAATAGTCAGCATTACAATCAGAACTTGGTGTCCGGGGCCCTTTAGGAGCGGCCTTAAGATGTCATTGTGATAAAAGGCCACGGGGCCAAAAGCGGTCACGGGAACTCGGATGAAGTGTGAATGATTGGAGGCGAATGTTTGACACTGAGCCTATGCAACGTATTCTGATCCTTTGTTAGAGTAGGCCCGATTAATACCGTCACCCAAGGTCCACTAGCTAGGAGCTCTTCCTCCTCCATGATTTCCACAGACCCCTCATGAACCTCTTTCATTACTATAGATCGTCCTTTTTCGCCACCTGGCGTAGCATCGGGGCTGCGCACCCGATACAACTTTCGAGTTCCATCACGACACGGATGAGATTTTCTTGATTCGTTGGCGCCTCACTATCACGTGGAGTGGCGTGTCTCTACTATGAGATGGCGAATGATCGGACTCATCCACCCGTCATCCTCTTGAAATAGCGGGGACTCTTCCTTCCGATGCTAGGCACGGGAAGTACCTCTCGTATAGCCAGACTTGTTTATCCGAGATCCTTAAGGCGGTGGGGCGGAATCGTGTGGTGTTTTCTATTCTCGGGCTACATGACATATCTCAAAACTTGAACCGCCGACTTAGTGAAATAGCTTCTTGCACATACTTTGTTAAAATAGGATCCTTTATGCGGAGCGATCAGTCCACTGCTGTAGTCGATGCGAACGGAAGATGTGTTACTCCGACCTCAAGGCCGACCTCGGACCGGCCAGTGAGCCTCGTATTACACTTTGTTACTTATTGTTGAAAACCAAAGCGCAAAGAATACTCCAACACCATTCCTCCACAGGCCTTCGAACCACCCCACAACCTTGCCCTTTAAGATTAGGCAGGCCATCAGCAGACAGAATCCATCTGGTAGGGGCCTCCCGGAGGAAGTAAGCTCCCCTGAAATCGGCCGAGATTGGGACTTGATCTTTAGTGAGGGGACTTGATCTTTGATACCAGGGGTGAGGCGATTTCGTACTACAGCGGACTCCGGGCCCGGACACCATCCTTCCGGCGGTCGGTCTTCTTAAATACTTGCTAGTGGAAAATTGGTCTTTCACAGGACGGGATGTCAAGGAAATAATATTTGAGCTTCCGTGCGATCGTCACAAGTGTCAGCTAATCTCTCAATTTTTTGGTGCGGCTTGCCCTTTTTTACTTTACTTACAAAATAAATCGGTCGGCTCCCTATAAATTGTCTTGGACCGACCTTTGACATTGCCCGTCCGATTCTTTAAAAGTATGGTATCAGCGTGAACCTTCCTGAATTACGATTAACACCGGAGGTCTGTGGTGACTACTTTAATCCAGTTGAGCTTGCCTCTTATGCGTAGCCTCCGTCCATTCGAACTTGGCCCTCTTAATTTCAGAAAAATGGATGGACTTGTCACCTAGCAAGATAGGAAGCGAGACAATGCCCAACGGCCGGTTAGTTAGGCTGGCATACTTCTCTCTTGAGACTCCGCATGTCGATGATCGCGACACTTATGCAGGTTGGCCTCGATACCTCGACTGTAAGCATGAAATCCGAGAACTTTAACGCCTTGAACCCCGACGTACACTTATGGGTTCGAGGCGCATGTTGACGTCCGTCTTGCCGCAAAGAGTCTCCACGATGTCATCCCGTGATCTTCTTAGATGTGGTCTTTATCACCATGTCATCTATGTATACCTCGATATTCAGACCAATGGGAAGCAAACACCATGTCCATGAGTCTACGGTAGGTTGCGTCGGCATTCTTCGAGCGAGCGGCAACCTATAATAAAAGTTCTTCCATTCTGTCATGAAAGCGGTCTTTGATGCATCCATGAGGTTCATCCGTTTGATTGTGCCGGATGCGCATCCAAAAACTCGAAGCGAAACAGGGAGGAAGCTGTCGGTCGATCAATATGAGGAGGTAGGATCGCCGGGCGGCGTGCTTTGTTTCGTCGGTGAAGTCTCGCACATTCTCCACTTGCCATTCTTCTTTTCACCATAACCACATTGGACAGACCAAGTTGGGTGCGCACCTCCTTGTGAAACCCGACTTTCTTCCCACCTCTACGGGGCGAGCTTGTCCCTACTCTCCCATCTTCGCTTCCTTTGTGGTGGTTTGACCCCAGATCGATAGATAAATGGTGGCACATGATCTCAGGGTCTATCCCAGGCATGTCAAACAGTTTCCGAAAAGGTCTAGGATTACGCCTTAACACTGGACTATCTCGGCTCCTCCTCCGCCGTCGGATGTGTTCCCGTATGGGTGATCTGCGAGGGTAGCGTCGATGGACATCCTTAATTTCTTCACGAGGGTAAGTCCATCTCTCCTTGACCTTTCCCTCGGATCGATGTCCACCATGCCGACCTCGTGCTTGGAGGGCCTCGATGGACCGACTTCTTCTTGGCCTTGTTTGTCTTTTATAGCATCTTCGGGCGGGGCCACAGTCTCCTTGTCTGATCCGGCAGTTGCCAAGGGATACTTGATGGTCAAACGGTGTTGATAGTACGCCTCAAGTGCATTGAGCAGCGGTGCGCGATAATGATGTTGTAAAGCTGACAGCGCATTTAACCACAAGTATCTAACACGAGCAGGTTTGGCATTCTCTCCATCCCAAAGTGGTAGCGGGGAGATACCCGAACACTTTGCTGCTTGGAGAACCCAACAAGGGTCCAGCTAAAGGGTAACAATTCATTGACTCAAAGCCCATTCCCTTGAAGGCTTCGAGGACATCCATGAACTTCGGGATCGATCAACAGCGCTTCACACCAGTCAGTTGTACTAGATCACCATGGGATCATTTCATGAGCAAAACCTCTTTAGGCGTCTTCACAGAAAGTTATCCTCAGGGATCAAACTTTGAAGTTCGATCACGGAGTACATGCGGACCCGCAGGCATACCTTTTCTGGCTGAGCGGGTGGATCAGCCTCCTGAAGCCTCTGAGATAGTGTTGAGAGGTGTCGGGTTGATCTCGCCTCCTTCACCTCCTCCACGGCTTTACCTTTTTCTTGGACACGGAATCGAGGCCAGGGTCACTCCTCGGGGCAGTCGCGTTTGCTAAATCCGCCCGGGATCTTCCTTCCGTGATGAGGTTGACCTCTTGCACTAACCTTTCAATCTCTCTCCTTATGGCTTGTGCAAGATTACGTGGTATGTCCTTGAGACGATGATACTCGCACCATGCCTCGGGTCACCCAGGAACCCGTATGATCCACTTATGGCTCCAGGCTTGGCAAGCGGTTCATATGATTAATGTCATGCGGAGGATATCCTCCCTTAAGGCATTAAGGGTTGTGAGCGTCTCCACAGGGACTGAAGCCGACGGCGTGTTGCGGCCGCTTATCGGGTTCGTTCAGCGTGGTGGCCTTTGTCGTGGTGAACGCGCTCATCTCGTCGACCCCGTCGCCTTAGAATCTCGAAACACGTTTCTCCATGTTGCTTTCTTCCCCGCTACGTGGCATCGACGGGTTATGATCTCGTCCATGCTTTTGGGGCTGGGCTTTTGGGCTAAAGCCTCATTGAATTAATGAAGCTTTAAGGCCATCTTTGGAATGCGATACGAATATCTCCGGGGCCCCAGGGGTGTGGACTTTTATGGTTTCCTCATTGAACCTAGCCATGAAGTCCATGTAATAGTGACTCGGGAAGAGTATTTGCTTCACGATGAAGAGAGAAAT